>QRDG01000571.1:819870-1036133 GCA_012064385.1 Puccinellia tenuiflora | reverse complement strand
CCTCTTGAATTGCTCGTATGCGATCGTGTGGTAGAAGGCCATCCCGCAACCGTTCGATCTAATTAAAAAAGGGTCAATATATATGAATGAAAGTAAACAGAATTGATGGCAATAAACTAAGATTATGAATATTGCATACGCACTTGAAGTTGTTCTAAGATTCTGCCCTTCTCACAGCACGTCTGACGAATGAACTCGCAGACGTAGTATCCACATAAATGATTCCCACTTCCCTGGCTCAAACACTTTACGGGAACAGAGTTCAATCAAAATAATAATGAAGAATGGTAATGGTATTGAACTAGAATCAAAGAGATGCGCGGATCTAGATAGTACTACTTACATTTATTGGTTTAAATGTAAGCTCCTTCGCCCATTCACCCCTAGCCCTGGCGGTGAATCGTTTCCAAGCCCTGCCCGGCAAAGAAAATGAATAAAGGAGTTATATATTAATTACTTGCTATCAGTAAATGAACGGAAAGTTGCCGATAATGCCATAATGATTGAAATTACCTCTGGAGGCATTCCTGCATGTCCGCCCACTTCTCAAGGGGTTTATGTAAGGAGTCCATGACTTGTACTACTCCTTTGTCAGGCATAATGATTAGCAGAATAAAGTGGAAGCTGCGCACGCATAAGTCATCAATTATACACTTAACATCGAGAAATTAAGCGAAATAAAATATGTAGAAGACAGTAACACTTACTTGAAGTTGTAAGGAAATAATATTTCTCTTTTGATTTCGTTGAACCGTAACGCATTTTACCAAGTTATTCTCGGTTTGGTCGTAAAAATCAAGGAGACTTTTTTCATGAACGGTATTTGGATCAACGAACCCAATATCATAGATTTGTCCTCTTTTGCATTCGAGAATCTTCATTCTGCATAATTAATATAGTGATAAGTAAGATAATTATAAATGCAATGAACGAGGTGAGCTAGGTAGAGACTTAACTACAGAAATAATACTTACAGACAATAGGCGCTGATGATAGCTTTGTCAAGGGCTTCTTGTTGGTATAACTGAAATAATTCACAAAATTCAATCATTACGTGGTCATCTCCATGCCCGTAATGCTCGTTCTTATATCCCACGTAGATCCAATTTTCCCCTTTCTTTGAGGCTGCCATGTACCAACTATGCAATCTTCGCATTTTTGTTGGTAGATCTTTGACTAACTGAGATTTGACGAGAGGATGCCCGTGCCGGTATTGTATTTTGGAACTATTTCTTCGTGGAATTGTAATTGGTCTAAGTACTGAGCAATAGACAAGCCGTGAGCAGCGGCTTCTTCTCCGTACATTGCAACAAACTCAGGATCGATGCCGACCGCAGGTTTGCTCGACCCCACCTTGGTATCGGAAAACACTTTGAGCGGGGGGCACGATTTTTTTGCTGTTCTCCTAGCTGGGCAACTGTCTTCCGGCTTGCACTAATACTCTTCGACCGCTGTTTATTTGCCCGAACCGACTTGAGAATAGAGCGGTCATAGTCTGGTGTCAGCTTTGGCGGGGGTTGGGCATAATTTTTCAGCATTTTCACGACAGCGGCATGTTCTTCTGGGGTGTCGGGGAACTCTGGCGCTTTCGCCTTCTTTGCCTTCAAGTTAGCAAACCACTTATCCGTTTCCCCTTTTGCGATCGCCTTATTTTCCTCCACCGTATAGTCATAAGGTCTCTTGGCAAGATTCTTATGAGGTACTTTTGGGAGGGGTGACCTTGAACGTTTCGGTGATCGGTTTTTATCAAACCCCAGAGTACCCACACGTGGCGCCGGAGAAGACTTACGCGGCGCGGAGACGACTGACGCGGCGGCGAAGACGGCTGCTCTGGAGACTGGTGAGGCAGCGGAGACGGCGCCTGAGGCGGCGGCGGTGGAGAGTGGTGAGGCGGCGGAGACGGCGCTGAAGCGGTGGAGAGTGGGTGAGGCGGCGGCGGTGGAGAGTGGTGAGGCGTCGGAGCGGTGGAGAGTGGTGAGGCGGCGGAGGCAGCCAGTTTGGAAGCACGATGAATTCCTTTGGCCATAGAATAGTCCCTTTCTTGGCTTCTCCAAGTTCAACCACCTCCCCATCTTCACCTGCAGGGTGTTCCAGCTTCAGCTCCTCAAATCCTTTACTAACTTCATCGACCCCGACAATAGCGTAGCCATGAGGAACCGGGGAGCAATGGAAAGTTTGGTGTAGGTCCAATTGGTACGGCATAGCCGACCGCCACCTTCATGGTTATGTTGAACACTTTCACATGTAGCTCACAAGGTGTGCTCTCCGTGATATCATCCACTGGGGTAGCGACGAAGAGCATCCGTCGTCAGTGCATCATCATCACGTGCCGGGACCATGCTCGAAGCCACGCTGCTTTTCCGATATGATGGGTCGGTAGCATCGACTGCAGCTTCTACAACGTGCTGCTGAGATAGGCCGGCAGTGCCTTGCTGGCTAAGTTCGTTAATTTGATCCTGCTGCCGCTTCATTTGATCCTGCTGCCGCTTAATTGTTTCTTCTATATTACGCAGCCGGTCTGCAGCAGTGATTGCTTCCCTTGCCTCCCTTTCCTTTCTCCTCTGATGACTTTTATCGGGAAATATTTTCCTTTCCACGGGAAACCCATGTTTCCACGGCTTGGAGCCTTGGTGCCTCGTGTTCGTCCCTCATGTTCTTTATTCCCAATGGCGCGTGAAAGCTCGTCATCCTCTCTATCGGGACGGAACCGTCCCTCTTCAACATCCTTGTATGCTTACCTAATTTCTTCGATGGGTAGTAGGGGATTATCCTTGTGTCTTCTGGTATATATGCACTTTCCTTCTGCGTCCAATGTGCCCCCATGCCCGTAAAACCAATTTCTTGTCCGTTCGGTCCATCCTTCTTTTATAGGCTCTGGAACGATCCCTTTAGCCAGCAGGTCGGCCTCAAGTTTGTCCCACTTAGGCATGGAACAGGCGTAGCCAGCAGCCCCCATAGTATGGTGGTACTTCTTTTTAGCAGCATTTGCCTTGTTTACTGCAGACTTTAACTGAGCTTCCTCTGATTTCTTGTAATTCACAAAATCTTCCCATTAGTCTCTTATCTTCTCATACCCGTGATCGAAATCTGGAGTTTTATCTTTCAAGATGAAGTCGGTGTACAATCTGTTCTTAAATTTGTTGAATAGCTCGGCCATCTTCTTAAGAGCCCACGCCTTGACTTTATCTAGTAGAGCTTTTTTTTCGGGCATCCATCTCCTCCTCATCTGGCTCCCCCTCCTCTGGATCCACCTCTGGCAACGGCAATGTGAAATTAACCATGACCTTTTGAAAAAGGCGTCTTTTGCCTTCGGGGCCGATATAGCTAACTTTAGGATCCCTTGGCTTATTCCATTCTCGGATGGTGATCGGGACGTAGTCCCTAACAATAACACCGCATTGCTTCACAAATTTTTGTCTAACATCAATTGGAGCAATGGGTTCGCCGTCTGCAGCGACTTCTTCGATCCTGTAGCGGACATTGTCCTGCAACTTTTTGGTTGGGCCTCGTTTCGTCCTCACAGAGGATTTGCTCGATCCGGATGGCTAAAAGAAGAAAGACCGTTAATATGTGTATATGGACAACAGAGGCTAAATTAATTAATATAAATATATATGCACCTCGTCGGAGTTTGTAATAATCAATGTTGCACCGGAGCTGCCGGCTTCTGCCTTGTCGGCTTCTCCCTCATCGGAGATGCCGAGTTCGGCCTCTTTCCAGGCGTTGAGAGACTCATCCCCCTCACCGGAGTCGTTCAGAAAGTGACTTGTTTCATCATCGCCGCAGATTATATCCTCGAGTATATTTTCCTGAATTTCATCTCTGCCGTGTGGTTCCATAGTTTCTGCAAAATAGGAAATTTATTTTCGGAGCCATGTCGTTCAGAAAACTTGTAGTAATAATATGAAGCCTAAAATCATAAATAAATATTTATTTATACAAATATGAAGCCTAAAACCATAAATAAATATTTATTTATACAAATATGAAGCCTAAAATCATAAATAAATATGAAGCCTAAGCATAGGGAACGTGGTTTTACATCTGAAGCCTCATATGTCAAAGCCATTAAATCATTCCAAATCAGCCAAGAAGACAACATTATTTCTTTCGGCTCATAAAAAACAGCAAATCAGCTACCACTAAATCATTCCAAATTGACTTAGCAAATTTTTCTAATAACATTTCTAATAAATTTCTAACACTAAATTTCCTAACACTAAATTTCTAACACTAAATTTCTAACACTAAATTACCTACCACTAAATTTCCTACACTACAAAAACAACACAAAAATGTACCTAAACTACACACCTAATTTATACTACTAACTAATTTATACTACTAACTAATTTAAATTACTAACTAATTTAAACTACTAACTAATTTAAATTACTAACTAAAACTAACTAACTATGGAGTAACAAATAGTTCTTAACAACAATATTGCAACTAATTATGGAGTATTAATTTTGATTTCTAACTTTGCTAACACAATGATCAAATAACATTGCTTTGCTAAATTTCCAAACTTTGTTAAAGAAATTAACTTTGCTAAATTTGCTAACTCTTCTAAATTTACTACACTAATTAGTAATTTTTAAAACTAACTAACTAAATCTAAAACTAACTAACTAAAATTACTAATGCACTAACTAACAAAAATTACTAACTAATAATTTAAATTACTAACTTACTAACTAAAAATAAACTAACTAACTAAATTAAAGAACTAACTTTGGTATTTTTTAAATAACATTAACAATAACAATTTGCATTTTCCTAAACCCTAACCCTAACTTTGGCAGAGGAAGATTAATTCGTATATACACTAGCTATTTTTTTCTAAAACTAACTAACTAAATATTTCTAAAATTAATGCACTAACTAACTAAATATTTTTTCTAAAACTAACGAACTAAATATTTTTCCTAACCTAATGCACTAACTATCCTACACTAACTAATGCACTACGGGGGAGGAGAGGTAGCCTGGCGCGCGGTGGGGAGGAGAGGTAGCCCGGCGCGGTGGGGGGAGGGGGGAGGAGGCCGGTAGCCCCGGCTCACCTTGAGGACGGCGACGGTGACGGGGAAGAAGGACGGCGACAATCGACGACGGGGGAGGAGGCCGGAGGAGCTCGAGCGGCGGCGGACCGAGGAGGGCCGGGCTCGCGTGGCGGAGGAGGTCCGTGGAGGCTGGCGGAGGAGCGGCCGGAGAAGCGGGCGGCGGAGGACGGCACGGAGCGGGCGCCGGAGGAGCAAACGACGGAGAGCGGCGGCGCGGAAATTCGACAGCCTGACGGCAGGGATGTGGATTCTGAGCGCTCCGGTCCTTAGTCGCGAATGAGGATTTGGGGGAGAAGAACAGAGCGCGGGCAGTTAAACAAAGGACCTTTCGTCCCGGTTGGTGCCACCAACTGGGACCAAAGGGTCTTTAGGTCCGGTTGGTGGCACCAACCGGGACCAAAGGCCTAACCTTTCGTCCCGGTTGGTGGCACCAACCGGGACGAAAGGTCCGGCACCGAAAAGGCGCGCGAAAATACCCTTTGGTCCCGGTTCGTGGCATGAACCGGGACCAATGCCCTGAAAATTCAATTTTATTTCAAACTTTTCAGTTCTGAATGTTGTTCCCGCCTTTTTTATTCTTATTAAGGTGTTTGAATATGAATTTCAAATGGTTTCGAATTTGAAAAGACTTTCAACATGAAAAGTGTTTAAATTTGAATAAATAATTCAAAACCATTTTCTGTTTTCTATAATAATTATTCTATCTATACAAACTATTAACCATTTTGTCATTTTTTTAAGATTAGAGGTGAATTCATTTAAGTAAATTTTTTGGAATGTGAACTTAATTAATTCATTGAACTTATAAATTCAATATCTTTTGATCTGTTTATCAGAAAAATGCAAATAATATATCAAATTGTTGATGAAAATGTAATCTATCTATTTATTTAATTTATATCTATTGAATTAATTTATATCTATTGAATTAATTCATATCTATTGATTTAATTCATATGTCACTAAACAGTACATAATGGCAACAGTGGATCCTTCAGGTAATCGACCGGATACGGTACAGAATGACAACAGTGGATCCCAAATATTTTGCATACATATGCATGAATATCACATACATATCCGGAAGTCGATAGTTTAGGTCGCAAGTTTTCAAAAGCAAGTAGTAACCTAAACTATGATCACATAAAAGAGAACTGGAATGGTGATCACATACTCTGAAACTAACTTCGACGGTGTATTTGATACGGTACAGAATGACAACAGTGGATCAGTTGTCCTAACAATCTTAGTCATACTCCTGCCTAGGCCTATAATACTCGTACTCGTAGTCGCCGTCATCGTCGTCGTCGCTGTCATCGTACTCATACGGTGCTCGTGGCTCGAACCTCGACGGGTGAGCACCCCCGGACTGCATGTTAGGGTAGCGTAGGCGGGGGGTTATCGCCAGCCATGATGTAGTTCATAACGCCCTGGAGAGTCCGGCCAGCCCACCACAGCTGACGGCCGGCCTCGTTGAAGTCCGAAGGAGGAGGGCCATCCCCCTCGTACCTGGCGAGCGCCCTCTCACGTCGATTGATGAAGAAGGCTTCCCAAGTCGGGCGGTAGTCGGGATGCCAGCCCGGATCCATCCGCTGCTCCGGTGTGAGCTCGAGGTAGTAGTGGTTCGTGATGGCCGCCCGGCGCGCCACACCTTGAGGGACAGGAGGGACCGGCACGCCTCCGGCGCTCAGCCTCCAGCCGGCGGGGACGCGGTAGCCGGGCGGGCAGGGGTAGTTCGAGGCGGAAAGCTCCTCCGCCTGACGGTAGGCTAGTACGGTGGAAGCCATGGAAGAGTGATGAGGTTGCAGATATGAGTTTAGATGTGATATATATAGTGAGAAATTGCGGGAAGACGAAGGCGGAAAGCGGTGGAAGAAGCACACGGATCGTGTGTTTCCTTCGAGCGCTTGTGAGCCGTTGGATCAGAGTTGTGTTTCTTTCGAGTGCTTGTGAGCTGTTGGATCGTGTGCACACGGATCGTGTGTTTCTTTCAAGCGCTTGTGAGCTGTTGGATCAGGGGTGTGTTTCTTTAGAGCGCTTGTGAGCCGTTGGACCAGAAGCACACGGATCGTGTGTTTCTTTCAAGCGCTTGTGAGCTGTTGGATCAGGGCCTTTGGTCCCGGTTCGTGTTACCAACCGGGACTAAAGAAGCACACGTATCGTGTGTTTATTTCAAGCGCTTGTGAGATATTGGATCAGGGGTGTGTTTCTTTAGAGCGCTTGTGAGCCGTTGGATCAGAAGCACATGGATCGTGTGTTTCTTTCAAGCGCTTGTGAGCTATTGGATCAGGGCCTTTGGTCCCGGTTCGTGTTACCAACCGGGACTAAAGAAGCACACGGATCGTGTGTTTCTTTCAAGCGCTTGTGAGCCGTTGGATCAGGGGTGTGTTTCTTTAGAGCGCTTGTGAGCCGTTGGATCAGAAGCACATGGATCGTGTGTTTCCTTCGAGCGTTTGTGAGCTGTTGGATCAGGGCCTTTGGTCCCGGTTCGTGTTACCAACCGGGACTAAAGAAGCACACGGATCGTGTGTTTCTTTCAAGCGCTTGTGAGCCGTTGGATCAGGGTGTGTTTCTTTAGAGCGCTTGTGAGCCGTTGGATCAGAAGCACACGCCTATAAATAGCGACGTCCCTGCAGCGAAACGGCACACAACGAGCGTCTACCTTTGCCACCGAACCCAATGGTTGGATTTAGCCTACCCGCTGGCATGTTTCCTAACACAAGCCCTCGGGTAGGTTGAATCCAACCACTGGATTAGGGTGACACAATGATGAATTGCCGAGGAGGTGGGAGTGGTGGTGGTGGAAGTGGTAGCCATGCCCCTCGGTCGGATCCAAGCAGCTCCAAGGCTTTCTGATGATCTACAACATTCCCAACACTTTTTGGGACGGTCGTTAGATCATCAGAGATGTTTTGGGGCTGTTTGGATCGAAGGTCGATTTGCTGCTCACGACGACGCGAGACGGATGCGCAAGCTTCCGGATGGGCAAAACCAGTGTTGGATCAGCCACATGACCCTATATGCAAATCATTCGGATTCCCGTCATACAGCCCAACGGTGCATTTGATATGCAGGCACTCACGAGCCACCGTTGGGCTGTATGACGGGGAAACCGTGTGGATTTGATAAAGGTTTAATACATTAATTATTAAAGGGCTTGTGAGCCGTTGGATCAGAGTGTGTTTCTTTCGAGTCCTTGTGAAGCTGTTGGATCTCAAGCAGAAGATAAGGCACACATATCAACGCTCCTTTTTTTCCCGGTTCCAGCTACCAACCGGGACTAAAGATGAAGATTTCCCCTGATCTTTTAGCTATAAATACCAACCGGGACTAAAGACCGAATACAAATTACATAAAAGGTTTAATGCATTTGGGAACACTCGATCATACATATATTAATTGTGTAATGCATTTGACAACACTCATACATAAAAAGTTTTTGAGAACACTCATGCATTTGACATGATCTCTATGATCGCTTCTTCGGCCGTAACCATGGAGTTTCTTCATTATGTAACGGGATGGTTGGGTCAGTTTTCACTGTGAATGGCGGAATTTCATCAAACTTATTATAGTCTGCTGACATGTCTGTCTTGTCCTCGACTCCCACGATGTTTCTTTTTCCTGAAAGAACTATGTGACGCTTTGGATCATCGTGTGCTGTATTTCTTTCCTTATCTTTTCTTTTTTTTCGGTCTGGAGCTCATGTCCTTCACATAAAAAACCTGAGCCACATCATTGGTTAGGACGAATGGTTCGTCTCTGTACGCAAGATTCTTGAGATCCACTGTTGTCATTCCGTACAGCTGGTCTACCTTTACCCCTTCTCGATTCATGTTGACCCAACTGCACCGAAACAAAGGGACCTTAAAAGTCTGTTGCCATATCAAAGCGAACACCACTGTTTTGGTTGGTACTCTTTTTATCTTGGGCGATCGTGTAAAATGTATTCCCATTTATCTCGTACCCTTGGAAAGTCAATACAGTCGAAGATGGTGACGCGGCCAATAAGTAGAGTTGATCTCCAACATCGGTGTCATTCATGAGATGTAATCGCAACCAACTGCCGAAAGTCTCCATGTGTTTTTGTTTAATCCAGGAGTCAGGCTTCCCTGGGTTTTTCGAGCGTATACTATTCTTGTGTACCTCGATATACGGAGCCACGAAGGTGGAACTTTGTAGAACTGTGTAGTGTGCTTGAGTGAAAGAATGCCCGTCCCTACATATCATTGCTTTCTTTCCTAGCGTGCCTTTTCCACTAAGTCTCCCCTCATGCCGCGATTCAGGAAGACCAATCGACTTAATGTCAGGAATAAAGTCAACACAAAACTCAATGACCTCCTCTGTTCCATAGCCTTTGGAGATGCTTCCTTCTGGCCTAGCACGGTTATGAACATATTTCTTCAAGACTCCCATGAACCTCTCGAAAGGGAACATATTGTGTAGAAATACAGGACCGAGAATTGCAATCTCGTCGACTAGGTGAACCAGGAGATGCGTCATAATATTGAAAAATGATGGGGGGAACACCAACTCAAAACTAAGAAGACATTGGGCCACATCCTTCTGTAACCTTGTCAGACTTTCTGGATCGATTACCTTCTGAGATATTGAATTGAGAAATGCACATAACTTCACAGTGGGTACTCGAACATTTTCCGATAGAAGCCCCCTCAATGCAATCGGAAGCAACTGCGTCATAATCACGTGGCAATCATGAGACTTCAGGTTTTGGAATTTTTTATCTGCCATATTTATTATTCCCTTTATATTTGACAAGAAGCCACCGGGACCTTGATACTGCTCAGGCACTCAAAAAATACTTCCTTCTCTGCTTTCGTAAGAGCGTAGCTACTTAAGTAATGACGCCCTTTATCTGTATGCTTGTTGTTTGGGTCTTTCATACGCTGCTGGTCCTCCCTTGCTTCCAGTGTATCTTTTGTCTTCCCATACACGCCGAGGAAGCCTAGCAGGTTTACGCAAATATTCTTTGTCACGTGCATCACGTCGATTGAAGACCGGACCTCTAGGACTTTCCAATAGGGTAGCTCCCAAAATATAGATTTCTTCTTTCACATGGGCGCGTGTCCGGTAGCGACGTCTTTCGGAACAGAATGACCGCCAGTACCCTTTCCAAAGATTACTTCTATGTCCTTGACCATACCAAATATAACATCACCATCAGGGAGCTTAGGCTTCTTCCGGTGATCTGCCTCACCATTGAAATGCTTGCCTTTCTTTCTTACGGGGTGACTGCCTGTAAGAAATTGACGACACCCCAGGTACACGACCTTCTTACATTTTTCTAAATATGTACCTTTAGTCTTATTTAAACAGTGCGTGCATGCGTTGTATCCCTTGTTTGACTGTCCTGAAATGTTACTAAGAGCAGGCCAATCATTGATGGTTACGAACAGCAACGCTCGTAGGTCAAATTCCATCTGTTTGTGCTCATCCCACACACATACACCTGGTATGTCCCACAACTGCAAAAGTTCATCAACTAATGGCCTTAGGTACACATCAATGTCGTTGCCGGGTTGCTTCGGGCCTTGGATGAGAACTGGCATCATAATGAACTTCCGCTTCATGCACAAACAAGGAGGAAGGTTGTAGATACATAGAGTCACGGGCCAGTTGCTGTGACTGCAGCTCTGCTCCCCAAAAGGATTCATGCCGTCTGTACTTAGACCAAACCATAAGTTCCTTGCTTCACCTGCAAAGTCCGGGAACTCTCTCTCGTTTTTTCTCCATTGAGACCCATCGGCGGGGTGTCTCAACTTCCCGTCTTTCTTACGCTCTTCTTTGTGCCATCGCAACAATCTGGCATGCTCTTTATTTCTGAACAGACGTTTCAACCGTGGTATTATAGGAGCATACCACATAACCTTAGCAGGAATCTTCTTCCTGACGGGCTCGTCATCGCCCTCAACATCACCAGGATCATCTTGTCTGATCTTGTATCGCAGTGCATTGCATACCGGACATGCATCCAAATTCTCATACTCCTCACCGCGGTAAAGGATGCAGTCATTGATGCATGCATGTATCTTCTGCACATCTAATCCTAGTGGGCAGATAGCCTTCTTTGCTTCGTACGTAGTCTCGGGCAGTTCGTTATCCTTTGGAAGCTTCGGCTTCATTATTTTCAGTAACTTTTCAAATCCCTTGTCAAATAAACCAGTCTCTGCCTTCCATTTCAGCAATTCCAGTGTGGTACCGAGCTTTGTGCTGCCATCTTCGCAATTTGGGTACAACAACTTTTTGTGATCCTCTAGCATGGCCTCCAACTTCAGCTTCTCCTTTTCTGTATCGAATTCTCGTTGTACATCGGAAATGACCCGACCAAGACCATCAGCATGCTCATCTGTCGTCCGTTGTTCTTCACCACCTTATTCTTCATTGTCTTCCATCGCAGTATCACCGTATTCTTCAGAGAACATACGATAGTTCTCATCATCATTTTCTTCTTCATCGTCTTCCATCATAACCCCTCTTTCTCCGTGCTTGGTCCAACAATTATAGCTGGGCATGAACCTCTCCGAAGCAGGTGGCCTTGAATGGTTCTCGACGAAGAGTGCTCCTTAACGTTCCGACAGTCCACACATGGACAAGGTATAAAACCATCATATTTGTTTGCCTCAGCCACATGGATAAATTTATGCAGGCCTGTAATAAAATCAGAACTGCGTCGGTCGCCGTACATCCATCGCTGCCGTTCATCCATCTGCATATCATATAATTAAGTTTATCAAATACAATTAGAATAACATATTGAATACTGAAATGACCACCGTACATCGACACATGCAATATTTCTGTATCAATTATAGATGAGAAGGATAATGTTGCTAACCTCGGTCGAGGATATCATTTTGTGTGAACTTAAGTGTGGCTCGGGCATTTCATCGAACACATCTTGTGCGTGGCAAAGCAAATAAAAACTAGCACCCACTTCCCACCAATCCGAGAAAAAAAATAACAGAGTAAAGAAGAAGACGGGGGTGGGGTTACGTTATATAGGCAGGGGAGGGGCATTCGTCCCGGTTCGTGCCACGAACCGGGACCAAAGCTCGGGCATTCGTCCCGGTTCGTGGCACCAACCGGGACCAAAGCCTCCGCGAAGCTTTGGTCCCGGTTCGTGCCACGAACCGGGACGAATGCCCCCAACCGAACCGGAACCAATGCTCCACGGGCCCCTGGCAGCTCGAACCGGGACCAATGCCAGGCATTGGTCCCGGTTTATCAGTCAACCGGGCCGAATGCAAATTCGGCAGCGTCCGAAAGGGTGTTTTTCTACTAGTGACTTCAGGTTCATGACACTATTACATAGCATGTTAGCATGTTCACCTGGCTATTTTCAGAGTATTCTGTTGGGATGCATGAACTCTTATAAGGGATTCTTTTTCCACACCAAGTGCATTTCGGCGCATGGAGAAGCAAGATCGGAGCCTACGCCTAGAAGGGGGACAACGTACACAGCTCCGGCGACAAATAGCATGCTAGGAAGGACCCCGGCGGCAGCAAACGGCAGCAAACTCCTGCTAGGAGGAAGGAGGAAGAGACCATCAGGCGGGCTCCGACTCTTTGCTCACCGCGCTCCTCGTTGAACAAGCTCAAGGATTCATACTTGGGTGGGTCAACAGAGAAATATGCCGCTGTGTTGTTGTATGGTAAAGGCACAGAGGGTGGGGAAACCACCTCTGTTCACTGAGTAATGGATAGTTAAATAAATGATGAACTATTTATGAAACAAGAAGGAGGAATCTGTCTGCTGATGTGTGATGTCTGATTATATCATTTTGCTTGATGACGAAAAGGTACCACTAACCCATCAGCTATGGTATTCCTCAATGGGTTCGTTTAGATTACATGACAGTTTGTGGTGTTTGGTTATGCTTGCTGGAGTTGATTGAACATGAAATGCTATGCAAACCTTTCACACAATCTGTAGAGCTAAACACGCACGTAATAGAGAAACGTTCCCTTCTTTTGTCATGTCTTATAAGCTTATCGGAGAGTAACAAATACTCCTTAATTTTTGTGCACTCGTTTTGAGGAATCACGTACTAGCTGGCACCGGAGAGTAACCATGACAGTCAAGGACAAGATGATTCGACATCTCAATTCTCGACAACGCGTAAATTATTCTTGGCTCACTAGAGTTCTTTCACTATAAAAGAAAAGAAATAGTTAGACATTCGTTCTTGCTTAATTGTCTTGAGCGCATCCCACACCTCATCAAATCCTTCGTTTCACAATCGAGTGGCCCTCCCTCCTCACAAGTTTTCAGGCAACGTAAAAAAGAAAGTTAGGGAGCCGTGGTGCTTTTTCTCTGCTATGGGTTTCTCTTAGAGATTTATAAGGAGATCACCCCTTTGCTCACCAAAATAAGTTTAGTTGCCACAACTGACAGTCAACCCATGCTTTCACGTGTTCTTAAACAAGTTATATACGGATGTGTCTATGTGGTTTTGCATAAAAAGGATGCACAGAAATGTGATATACTAGTAATAATAGGTATATCTAGCCACAAAGTTGGCATATACTTGCACAATACCACAAACCGCCCTGAAAAAAATCAAAAGGAAACATGCTATTTTCCAAGGTCGTGAGCATGTTGCAACGCACGGGCATCTATTCAATTGGGTGAACAAAAGATGTATTCACAGCAAGAAAGCAGTATGGCCCAACCATTAACATTAAGTAGCAGCAGAATGGGGAAGGGAAAGGGAATGAACTCACTCTCAACGTCGCGGGGGGCGCGTCGGCTCATCGCGGGCAGCCAGCAGCTCGCCGCTGACATCGCATCAGAGGGAATTATAAATTTCAACACAGATTCAATCTATATGTGAAATTGACATTGAGAAGATATATAAGTAAGTTATTCACGCTAGATATATATATATTTTCCGTTCAATTCTTTCAACAGAATTGTGTCAAAAAAATCTTTTAACATAAACCAGATCAACTTACCATCACTAGCAAATATGCCCATGCGTTGGAGCGGACAAGAAAATTCTACATCTTCAAGGCGCATAAAGTAAAATAAAATCACACACAAATCTGTTGGTGCAGACCGTAATTAAAACACATACACACACCAAAATAAAATCAGAAAACAAATCCACTTGTCCACTAGACCAACAAATTCCAGATTCATCAGTAAACAAACGCAGACTAGTCAGATTATTCAAAATCATGATAAAGGAGACAAAACTAAGATTTACTGAGCATATACCATGATACGAATCAGGAAAAATACATAATTATAAAATAAATCTCGGTGATAAATTATTAGATTGTTGCATGAGGTAGTTCAACCCACAAAAGGCCACCTGCCATAAACAAAATTTGACAGAATCTATCACGAATCAGAAAGGGGAGGGGGAGGATTGTGTTTCTAAAAGCATGGAAAGCTTGTACAGATATCAACATGGTCTGATAACACCAACACTGCACATTCCAGAATCCTGACAGTACCTTCGAAATTATACCTAGTCTCTCCAACGCGTCATCGATTCAGCGCCGGCGCGCTCTCTGCCATCCATCTCGATTGCGTCTACATCTATGCAAATCCCCCTCGTCCACAATGGCACAAAACCGGTCGCCTCCGATGCCCCGCTGCCACCATGCTGGGGCTGGAAAAGTGCATTTGAAGGAGAAGAACAGCTCCGGGCCTACCAGACCATCCATAGCGTGGATATTTATGCGCCACTTCAGGTACAGGGGGCATATCCGGTCCTTGCCGTTCAGTCTACATGCGCCGGAGTTGGAACAAGTAGATCTGCATGACGAGAGGTATGCCGGCGATCCAGACCTTGACTTGGCAACCTTCTGGCGATTGGCTCGGAGCTTCAGCAAGAAGTGACTCTAGAAATAAAGTGAATTTTTATATGTATACTCTTATTCTATAGGAAGGGAATTTGAGTGTGTTAGCACATATTTTGTTCATAGCTAGCCCTAGAGGTACGTACATTAAATTTTTCCTCCTACATTTAATTATGGTGCATACATCTTGAAAATACATGGACCATTAGATGGTACTACTAAACTACAGACAAAAATGACAAAACTGACCTACTTTAAAAACTCAACACAAAGTCTACGTCCTGTTCTTCATATGTGTCCTCTTCGATCATCATGTTCGGGCACCTATATATTGCTTCTCCATCCATCCTTGGTTTGGCTCTTGGTCGTTCTTTCCCGCATCTTCATCTGCTGCCCCTTCGAATTCGACAAAACCTCCATCCTCCTCACCGTGACTTGACCACTGTGAAACCGAATTGGAGCAAGTGCACCGTCACAGTGCTAGTATTGGGCTCGATCATATGCCGGTTCAGGCACTTGTGACAGATATATAATTGTAAAGTAATATTTGTCTCATAAAATTGATGTTTGTTTGGAGATTACAAGGGGTATATATGAGGGGCCGGCGGCTAACCCTTACTTGAATTACAAGCAAACTCTAAAACAAATCCTAACCGACTCATATTCTAACATCCCCCCGCAGTGTCAACGTGGGGTTCACCAACGTTGAGACTGAAACGAATGTCGGTAAACGATGTTGTAGGAAGTCCCTTGGTGAAGATGTCTGCAAATTGCGCAGTAGTTGGAACATGAAGAACTCGAACTTGTCCAAGGGCCACCTTCTCACGAACAAAATGAATGTCAATCTCGATATGCTTGGTCCGACGATGCTGCACAGGATTACTGGACATGTAAACAGCGGAAATGTTATCACAATAAACCACAGTAGCCTGCTGGACAGGACGACAAAGATCCGAGAGAAGCTGGCGCAACCAAACCGTTTCGGCGACAGCATGTGCCACTGCACGGTACTCGGCCTCTGCAGACGAACGTGAAATTGTAACCTGCCGTTTCGAAGACCATGAAATCAAATTGTTACCAAGAAAAACACAGTATCTGGATGTGGATCGACGAGTATCCGGGCAACCAGCCCAGTCGGCATCGGAATATGGTGTCAAAGTGTGTGGAGAGGAGGAATATATGTGGAGACCATGATCTAAAGTACCTTTGAGATAGCGAAGAACACGTTTGACATGATTATAATGAGGGACTCGAGGATCATGCATGTATAGACAGGCTTGTTGAACAGCAAAAGATATTTCTGGGCGAGTGAGAGTAAGATATTGTAAGGCGCCGGTTATACTACGATAAAGAGTGGCATCGGGAAAAACATCACCGGAGGAGGAGAGCTTGGTTGTAGTGTCTACGGGGGTTTTAGAAGGTTGACAATCAAGCATGCCTGATTTAGTGAGAAGATCGATAATATATTGACGTTGAGAAAGAAATAAACCATTAGAATCACGAGTGACAGCTATTCCTAAGAAGTGATGTAGAAGACCAAGATCAGTCACTGAAAACTCAGATCGTAATAAGGAGATGATGTGATCAAGAAACTGTTGAGAAGAGGTTGTTAAAACTATATCATCGACGTATAAAAGAAGGTAGGCAGTGTGAGAGTTGTTATGATAAACGAAAAGAGATGAATCAGAGGGTGAAGGATGAAAACCAATAGTGAGAATAAAGGTAGAGAAATGTTGAAACCATGCACAAGGAGCTTGTTTAAGACCATATAGAGATTTTTTAAGAAGGCAAACATGATTTGGGTTAGCGGAGTCTTCGAAACCTAAAGGTTGCTGGCAATAAACAGTTTCATTTAGTGATCCATGTAAGAAAGCATTTTTAACGTCAAGTTGATGAATAGGCTAGGAAGAAGTAACGGCGAGACTAAGAACTATACGAGTTGTGCTAGGTTTAACTACAGGAGAAAAGGTTTCATCGTAATCAAGACCATGTTGTTGAGAGAAACCATGACAGACCCAACGAGCTTTATAACGAGAGAGAGCCATTGGAGTGAAATTTTTGACAGAAAACCCATTTACCAGAAACAACATTTGCACTAGGAGGTTGAGGGACAAGTTGCCAAGTTTGATTATCTATGAGAGCTTGAAATTCATCACGCATAGCAGAAGTCAGTTGGGATCAAGAAGAGCTGATTTATAAGATTTAGGGATGGGAGATATAGAGGAAGTAACATTGAGATTTAATTTTTGAGTTGGTAATTTAAATCCTGATTTTGCACGAGTGCGCATTGTGTGATCATTAGTAGGTTTGGTGATAGGAACGGCATGGGCGGGAGGTTGGAGAGGTGATGGAGAAGCATTGCCCGGCGCAGCGGAGGGTTCGGGCGTAAGAGAGGGAGGATCGGGAGGCGCGGCAGAGAAGTCTGCCGCGGCAGTGTTTTTCAGCCGTATCGGTTGCCGTGGTATTATCGCATGCTGCCGCGGTAGGGTTTGCAGCTATTTCGGCTGCCGCGGCAGGGCTCGGGGTAGAGTTTGGGTTTGGTGGGGCTGGGTTCGGTGCAATGTAAAGTGGGTTTAGGGTGGGTCGGTGGGTTGGGGGCGACGTGGAAGAGGTGTCGGTCTCGGATGTCGTGAGGCGTTGGGAAAAAGGGAAGACGTTTTCGACAAAGGTGACATGACGAGAGATGTGAATTCGGCCGGAGAGGAGATCAAGACAACGAAACCCTTTATGTTCATCGGAGTAACCGAGAAACACACAGGAGATAGATCGGGGGGCTAGTTTATTTGGTGATGTGGCATACATGTTAGGGAAGCAGAGACAACCAAAAACACGTAGCTCGGAGTAATCGGGATGACATCGAAAAAGAAAGAAATAGGGAGTGTTGTGAAGATTTGATTTAGTTGATCGTATGTTGAGAAGATATGTTGCAGTGCGTAGGGCCTCAGCCCAATATCTTGGAAGCATAGATGAGTGAATTAAAAGTGTGCGAATAATATCATTGATTGTTTTTAGGGCTCGTTCGGCCTTGCCGTTTTGGGGAGAGGTATAGGGGAAGGAAAAACGTAGGAGAATGCCATGACTAAGGAAGAAATTTCTGTTTCGATTATTATCAAATTATTTACCATTATCACATTGAATGAATTTTATAGGTAAAAAGAAGTGAGTAGCTACATAGCGTTGGAAATTTAGAAATATTTTGTGTACATCAGATTTGTTGCGCATGGGAAAAGTCCAAATAAAATGAGTGAAATCATCAAGAATAACAAGATAGTATTTGAAAGCAGAGAAACTTTCATGAGGAGAAGTCCATAAATCACAATGTATTAATTCAAAGGGAAAAGTGCTAGAAGTTTGGGAAGACGAACGTGTTTGCCTAACTGACATGACTCACAAACCGAAGTATCATGATAATCTTTATTACATAAAATTGAAAATTCACTAAGAAGAGTGGATAGCGTGGCAGCTTGAGGATGTCCTAGTTGTTCATGCCATAAATCAACCGAAGCAGCCATGGAGGAGGGCTGAGCGGTGGTGGGTGCGCCGTTGATAGAGTATAGGTCTCTAGAAGTATTGAAGCGTGCGAGCTCCGCCTTGGTCAGGTAATCCTTCACAGACAAGCCAAAACAATCAAATTCGACGGAGACAAGATTATCACGTGTAAATTGGCGGACAGAAATTAAGTTTTTAATTAGGGCAGGAGCAACAAGAACATCTCGAAGGAGGAGTGGTTTTGTGGTGGATGGAAGATGAGTTTGGCCAACACAATGAATAGGAATTAGAGAACCATCTCCAAGAGTAATAGAGGAAAAAGGCGAAGAAGTGCACGATGACAACATATTACACGAATTAGACATGTGACTAGATGCATCAGAATCGAAAATCCAATCCATACATGAGTTTCCTTGAGCAGCGAAGTTGTTCATAGCCTGGAGGAAAGCGGCTTGGTCCCAGATTGGCGTTGCTGCAGGGAACGAGTTTGGTGCAGATGGCAGTGCTGGGGCGATCGGTGGCGGCGGAAGCTGGTACATCGGATAGTGGCTGCCTGTTGAGGTGTTGTAGTCCATTGGTGACGGTGCGCTGTAGGAGTAGTAAGATGGTGCAGCGACGTAGGCCTGCGATGGAGGGCGCATGCCGAGTAGTCCAGGGGAGCCGGTGTGAGGGCGCATGCCCGGCATCCAAGAGCCGGTGTAGGCGGGTGGTGCGCCAATTGGAGAGGGAGCCGTCCAGGGCATGGACCAGGCCTACACAAGGCCGGTCCATGGGTCATGTGGGGGGCGGTAGATCGGCGATGCTGGAGGTGCAGGAGCCGGTGGTGGAGCCGGGGCCGAGGGTGCGCCACTTGAAGGAGCCGGAGCCGATGGTGCTGAAGGCCGTGGAGGTCGGTAAATCGGCCTTGTGCCGCGGTAGTTGGGGCTGGGGCGCCATCCTGGGGGTGGTTGCACCGATGTTGGAGGAGGTGGCGGCGGTGGAGCTGAAGCGGGCGGACGTTGGATGGCCGCAAAAACTTGGGGACGAGCCTCCTTGTTGGTGATGGCACGATCTGCCCATTGAAGAATGGAGCGTACCTCGGCGAAGGAGGGTCGCGGACACATCATGGGGATGAAGGAGGCTTGCTTCTCAAAACGTTCACCGAGCCCGACGAGAAGAATATTGATGAGTTGACGGTCGTCGATGGGGTCGCCGAGTTCGCGGAGCTCGTCGGCGAGAGACTTGAGCCGCTGACAATAAACCCCCACTGGGGAGTCGCCTTGGACGGTGTTGCGGAGATTGGTGTGGAGGGTGTTGACGCGAGCGTCGACGTTGTCTCGAAACAGCTGGCGAAGGGCTGCCCAGAGTGTGGCGGCATTGGAGGCGTCGCGGAAGACGAGATTGAAGATCTCGGTGGCCGGACATCCGTTGGTAGATCCATTGGATGATGGCGAGATCGTCCTTCACCCAACGAGGATCCGAGGGCTGGGGGACGGAGTTGGCGTCGACATGGCCGAGAAGATTGCAACGGCCTAGATGAACTTCAAAGAGGTGGCGCCAGTGGTAGTAGTTGTTCTTGGGAAGATCAAAAGTAACAGGAATAATGGGACTAACATCTGAAATTGTATCGGCATATTGGATGGTGGGTGGGGTAGAAGGGACTAGGGTTTGGGTGGAGGAGGAGGAGGAGGAGTAGTGCGCCGCGGCGGCGGCAAGCTTGGAGGCGGCAAGAGCAGTGCGCCTCTCGAAATAGCCTGGCGGCGGGGGGGAGGGGGGGTGGGGTGGGCGGCGACATGCCCTAGATCGGTTTTAATCTGATACCATGTAAAGTATTATTTGTCTCATGAGATTGATGATTCTTTGGAGATTACAAGGGGTATATATGAGGGGCCAGCGGCTAACCCTTACTTGAATTACAAGCAAACTCTAAAACAAATCCTAACCGACTCATATTTTCTAACAATAATATCTCCTTTTGACTATTTAATTATAGAAATATCTTCGAGTGACTATTTCATCGTGAAGTTTTTTTTTTTTTTTGACATGGAACGCTGACATTCCATAGGAAGGGATTTTGGGTGTGGTAGTACATATTTTGTTCATATAGGTAGCCCTAGAGGTACATGTCCTCCTAAATTTATGGTGCATGCATCTTGAAAACATATGCACCATTAGATCGTACTACTAAACTACGGAAAAAAAGAGGCGGTGTTTCGGGTCACGGGTGCATCTGCACCCGTTGTGTAAAAAAAATTAATTTTTTTTTAAAATGTCAAAAAATTCTAAAAAAAAATCGGATATACATCAGGAAATTTTGTGTTAGCACAAAAAGTTTCATGGTGAAAAGATACTATTTGTCATCCATGCAAAAAAGACAAAAACATGTCCCGTACAAAGTCATTTTGTATTGCCCGAATTTGTCTTTTTTGCACAACTCACAAAAAATGTCTTTTCACCATGAAATTTTTTGTGCTAGCACAAAATGTCTTAAAGTATATGCAAAACAATTATTTTAAATTTTTTGACATTTGGAAATTTATTTTTTGGGCGGTGAGTGCATCTGCACCCACTACCCGAAATGGATTTCCGGGACAAAAATGATAAAACTTACCTATTTTTGAAAACTCGGCACATAATATCCCGGTTCTGAAATGAATTCACAAACTAACCTGTTTGCAAGGCGCCCTATCACGTTCCTCAAAATTGGAGGGCAGCGAATACACGAAATCTTAGGGACGGTCAGACCGACCTAGGGTAGCCCATAACACCCACAAACCCTGATCGGGTCCCACGACAGCTATATATTGCCTTGCACCTGCAGCTTAACGGATAGCAGCGTCGTTGCCTTCCGGTGACAGCTTCAGCGAGAGACGACACAAAGTTGTTGTAACCTTGATGCTAGTGGTGGCGGTGGTCGTGACCGCCGTGCATTCAGCTAGCTGATCGATCTGCGGCAATTAAGGTGCAAAGCGGCCGTTTTCAAAATTAGTTAAATTAAGCTAACTTGTTGTAATCCAGCTCAACTGATTTTCCTTTAGCTAGAAAAAAAC
Organism: Puccinellia tenuiflora; assembly: GCA_012064385.1. NCBI lineage: Eukaryota > Viridiplantae > Streptophyta > Magnoliopsida > Poales > Poaceae > Puccinellia > Puccinellia tenuiflora. The sequence goes on along the minus strand of QRDG01000571.1, from coordinate 1,014,718 downwards.
TGATTATTCTACAGTTGAATACAAAGCGGGCCGGGTCCGGGCGTCGCTTTACATTCCTAACAGCAATGATGTAACACACTGCTTTGTCGTCATCGATTGCCTCTCTTCAATTATGCGCAAGCGTTAGGATTCAAAACTGTATGTGATATTACACCTCCGATCCAAAATATTAAGTGTTGCAGTTTTGAACTAATATTTATTCAAAACTGCGACACTTACTTACTACTCCATCCATATCAAAATATAAGATGTTTTAGCATTTCTCTTTTCATCTGTATCTAGACATGTTTTAGTGCAAGGTTTAAATGAATCTTACACTAAAACATATCTACATACAGATGGAAAGAGAAATGATAAAACATCTTATATTTGATACGGAGTGAGTATGAGTCAGACATAGTAGTAGTGTGAATGAAATAAAGCCTGAAATCTCGGCGGCCGATTTCCAGTTCCTTTCATCTAAAGTTGTGCTCCGTTACTCCACACCATCTAGGAACATTGATCGAGGCCCATCTTGTGCGTGTTAAGGTCCCCTGATAGCGGCAGAACATGTCTTGGAGGCCCATCTTGTGCGTCGCGGTCGAGAAACGAGAGGGAGGCGGAGAGGGGCTGGGGCCGCCGATTTGTGGTGGCGCAGTTATTCCATGAGGGCGACCATTCACGCCGGCGAGAACCATCCATACGAAGGTGAGGAATCCCCGTTCGCCGTTCGCCGGCTTGGTCTCCTCTTGCTGACAGATCGAAATTGCAACTTGCAATGCAGTGAGGTTGCAACATCTCAATATCCCCCACCTGCGAAAATGCATACTGCTCATACTGAATCGTGTGTTTCCCTCCAGAGTGAAGACGATCTAGACACTGCCCAGACTGAATCGTGTGCCAGCTCAGGACTCAGGAGCTACGTCAACTTATGAATTAATGAAGGAGCAACCCACACACACCCTTAAGTCTGAACTGCAGAGCAGAAGAAGTTCAGAAAAATCTACTGCCATGTGGTATGTCACTCATCCTTGTTACTGCTACCATGTGGAGATAACTTACTCGGTATGCTGGAACCCAGCTGGAAAAATAGTTTTTAAAATAGTTGAGTCGTGTCTAAATATGTCTAGTTGTAATGTAAACACGGTCTCTGAACAATTGAGAATCCATGGATGTACAAGTCATAGCAGAGTTCCTGTTCAAAGCTAAGGCCCGGTATGATAACTATGACCAGAGTTGACTTCGTTTTGCGGGCATTACAAGGGGTTGACTTGGTTCTAGGCAGATGCATATACATATTGGAATGAAGTCACCACATTTGCTTCTGCATAGTAGTTTTGCACAAAGGTTAGTTGAGGATTTACACGGTAGATTTTTTCAGACATGAAACAGGAAATAATGCAGGAATGAGAACACGGCAAACCTAGACAGGGTCGGTCATATGATGTTCAGGGCCATGTTGCTCTACTTTTCTTTATAAAACAAGAAAACACCTTTTCTTTGTGATCTTTGAAGGAGACGACTAAGTCGGTCATAATGTACTTATTTTATAGTAAGAAAACATAATTAGTCTTGCGCTTCGTTTATATGACTGATAATTTGTTCGTCAAGACTCAAGACGTCAAGTGTCTGCTATCAGGCAATCTCATATACTGTGGTAGGCTAATAAGCTGGTCGGGTAAAAATATGAATTCTTTGTATAATAACCTGGTTGTGCCCGAGCTGGCCCTTCTTGGAGCCTTGCTTAAACTATAACTACGCCATGTCTCTCATGGTTATGTCATTCCATTTCACTACAGGAATGGCCCGATGTGCCGATGGCCAGCTGCTACGCCGGCGGTAAATTATCGGGGCCGTCGGCGTAGCCTCCTGCCAGCCCAGCCGGCCGAGGCAGCCGTCGGCACAAAAATGGCTGTCGGCGTAGACAGGATAGGGCCGACGGCCGCCGTCGGCGTTAGTTTGCTGTCGGCGTAGAGCAACTAGGTCCGACGGCGGCCGTCGGCGTTAATTAGCCGTCGGCGTAGCTGTTCTTGTGCCGACGGCCGCCATCGGCATAGGTTGGCCGTAGGCTAGGGCCCGGTTAGGTTTCTGCCCAGAGCTTTGCCGTCGACATACATTTTTTTATCAATTATTTATGTGTTTATTTGTAACTATCAATTTTAGTATGCCAATTTTTTATCAATTATTTGTTTAAATATTTCATGCATCAGAGTGGGATAGTGTCGAAACCCTGCCCCGCGGGCCCTAGAACGTCAACCCCCCTAGATATTCTTCGGACGGGGGTAGCCCAAAGTGGCTTTAAAATGAGAATATGACACACCCACACATATCCAAGTATAATAGTCCACTGAGCTACCACGTTTCGACGACCGTGGAAAGGGTAGACGACACGGTTGACTTTGGGTCACCTGTTTAGGGTTTCGCCGGAGAGGGGCTCCGGAGCGTCGGAATCACACCAAAACCAAGGTGGTTACATACCATGTTTGTACAAGTGTGTTGGGGTGTTGTGGATGTCCAGGTTCCCACTCCGTGACGTGAGCGGGTTCACCGGCATCAATTTCTGGGCATACAGCTGGAAACTCCCACATGGGGCGAACAGGGGAATCTTTGCAAGAGTTTGGATATATGTGAGTTTTTCTTGTACCTAGTGACGGCATCACCGTCGGCACAGTCTGTAGCGATGCCAAATGGTTGACGCTGTGCCAACAACAAAGCCGTCGGCATAGCCGCTGGCCCTATGCCGACGGCTAAAAGCCGTCGGCGTATCTCCGCATGCTGGCCTGGCCTGTTGTGGGCCCCACATGTACTACGCTGACGGCACGTATGTCGACGGGCATATCTGTCCGTCGGCCTAACCTACGCCAACGGCCAGCCTATACGCCGACGGCGATTTGGTCTACGCCTAGGGGATGTTACGCCGACGGCCATACGTCGACGGTAGCCGTCGGCACAGCCTACGCCGACGGCTTTAAGCCGTCGGCGTACTGCGTTGTTCCTGTAGTGTTTTATTATTTTTAGATATTGCGTATGTTAATCTAATGACAAAGTGGTAAGCATGCAGGGCGCACGGCCTTTTTTTCATATTTTCTTTAGTGAAAACAGGGAGACATGCACGAGAAGAGAAGATAAACAAAGCCAATAAGGTCCGGTACGGACAAGCTGGTGGGCCGCACAACCTAGCTACTTATGGTATGTACAGTTTTGTTCGCATTACTCGCTATGCTGGAACCAGCATGAAGAAATATTTTGAAACAGTTGAGCCGAGTCTAAACATGCCAAGTTGTGATGTCAAGACAGTTTCTCAACCAATCAGCATCTAAAAGTCAGAGCATATATTTCATATTCAAAGTCCTAAGAGCATGTCTAGCAGGATCCTTATTCTCTCGGCCCGTATCGATCATGTGAGGGGCACTGTATTCCGTTTTCACGGGTTCAAAACGCGTGTCAAATATCAGGACCCTTACACCCAACCCGTAAAACAAAATATTCCAGACCTGTTTTACGGGTTGGGTGTAAGGGTCGTGATATTGCCGACGCGTGGTTTTGACCCATGAAAACAGGGCTTTTCATATCAGAACCAATACTACATGCATCAAAATAAATAATAAAATAAAATTTTCAAGCACACAATAATCATCATAATTATTACAATAATGGTTTTTGCAAATGACAACAAATGTTCGAATCGAATAATCAAACAAATAATAAATGTTTCGGTGCAAACAAATAAACAAATGGTTCATCTCACAAATACAAGAATTGGAAACAAATGTAGATCATTGGCGTTGGCCATGCAGCATCCATTGGTGGTCAATCAGATCTTTGGTGAGCTGACGATGAGTCGGTGCGTCTTCAATATTGCGATGTGCTTCAAGAAAAGCCTCAAGCCGATCAGGTTTCCTCTCGGGTTGCACTCGGGTGCCAACATTGTCATAGAAACATGTCAAATTTAACCCTCTTTCATCCTCGAGGATCATGGTGTGAAGAATCAGACGACATGTCATGATTTTAATGAGGGTTTCTTTGTCCCAAAACCGTGCAGGACCCCGAATAATTGCAAACCTTGCTTGCAAAACTCCGAAAGCTCTCTCAATATCCTTGCGGGCTGACTCTTGAGCCTTCGTAAACCAAGCTTCCTGCCTTGTCAATGGATTATTTGGTTTCTCTTTAATGGACTTCACAAGAGTTGCCCAGTCAGGGTAAATGCCATCGGTGAGGTAGTACCCCATGGTGTACTCATTGTTCATGACTTTGTAGTTGCAAGTTGGAGCATCACCCCTAACTAGTCTTGCAAATAGCGGGGATCTATTTAAGACGTTGATGTCATTGAGTGTTCCTGGCAATCCAAAATAAGCATGCCAAATCCACAAGTCCTCCGAGGCCACAGCTTCAAGAACAATGGTAGGATCATGGCTTTTTCAGAATACATTCCATGCCATGCTTTTGGGCAATTTTTCCATGTCCAATGCATGCAGTCAAGGCTACCAAGCATCCCTGGCCAACCCCTCTTTGCATTCATCTCAAGGAGTCTTTTTTTATCTTGCTCGTTCGGCGCTCGGAGATAGGTCTCACCATACAACTTGATCACCATCTTGGCAATCATACGCACGACATTCGTGGTTGTTTGTTGGCCAATGCGAAGATACTCATCGGTATAATCCGCGGGGATGCCGTATGCGAGCACACGCATGGCAGCCGAGATCTTTTGGTGTGGGCTAAATCCCATGGTGCCGGCGTTGTTTCTTCGTTGCTTGAAGTAGTTCGAATTGGCCTCGCAGTCTTTGACGATTGTCTCGAACAATTGTCTACGCATTCGATATCTTCTACGGAAGAGGCGGGGAGGATAGATCGGTACCTCGGCGAAATAATCTTGCATCAACATTTCGTGGCCGAGCGCGCGGTTCCGCGGGATGCACGTGCGCCCCATCGTCGACCCCCTCCTCTGATCCAGCAGCTTGGCGCGGTCCTCGAGCTCTTTCAGGCCAAGGATGGCCATCAACATCTCCGTGTCGTCCTCGTGGAGCAGGTCGTCGAGGTCCGAATCATCCGAATCCGAGGACGACCAATCGGTCGACAAATCAACCACATCCTCCATGGTCAGATCCGAGCTCATCTACCACCGTGAAATATAGGTCAACATCTACGCTCGTACCGGCGAAAACAAAGAGCCAAGGGTAGAAGAACTCACCGCGGCGGGCGTGCGGCGAATGTGCTCCGACGTGCGGCGGAGGTGCGTCGAGGTGCGGCGGGCGTCGGGGAACACTGGGGCGGCTCGACGGGCGGCGGAGGCGGTCGGATTCGTGGTTCGTGGCGGCGGCGGCGGCGCGCAGGCGGAAGAGTTTGGAAGGGTTTGGGAAATCTGAAATTTCAGCGTGCCGTGGGGGAAGGAGGTGGGCGGGTCGCGGTACAGTTTCGGCCGCCCAACCTGCACACCTACGGGTTCCCGAGCCGACCCGGGCCGGACCTGGGATTTTTTCCTACGGGTCGGGCGTTTTACGGGCCCTGATAATCGCCGCGGAAGCGCCGAAACCCGTATTCTGGCGGTTATTCTACGGGTTTCAGCCTTTTAAGGATCGGACCTGCTAGACATGCTCTAACATCCTTGGCATAAATTATCCCAAACGATCGTGATGCACCAGTGGGTTGCTGATCGAAGTTTGGTGACTTTTATATATGCGCCAGGGTGGGGCTGCCAGTCTTGGAGTCCAGCTCAGATGGTATCCATGTTGGAGCCCAACTCCTCTCTGACATTTCCTTCTAGCGCCAAAAAAAAAAAAACTCCTCTCACATGTTTCAAATTATTCCGAAACATTTAACACCTTTATAAAGCTTCAGCCACATTCTAGAACCATTCGATACATTTACTGAACACTGTTGGACAATGCCGGACAACTCCAGAACCTGACAATTTCGATACCTTCTCTCTCGGTCTCCATGCAATCGTGGCATCCTACAAGTCACTAACTGTTAAGAGTGCAACCATACAACATTTGAACATGCGTGGACATTTCCAAACACGTTCGGTCAATAATCATCAACGCGCCGTTAACGACTCCAACATATCATCAATAATCTTTATCGAGCAAACCTTGTATTAGCGGCCTCGAGAAGACGGGGACTGACCAGAGCAGGTGAAAGGTGGACCGAAACAAAGCCGGGTCCAAAGTCAGCGAGAGACCGGGTGGACACGACGAACGAGAGAAACCTATTCCATTAAAACCCCTCGCCTCGCAATTTTGACAACTTCCCACTAGTGATGTGGCCCACATCCACGCGAATTAAATGTCGTGACGTACGCCACATTGTAGGGCCAACGGCAGCGAGCCGGGACATGCGGAAAAGTGTGCGCAGAGCGATGTCAGAAATCACGGTCATGGCAGTTAAAAATGTCCGGTGCAAATGAATGGCGCGAATGCGTCTAGAGCAGCCGATCGGACGGCCAGAAACCTCTAAAATCTGAGAAGACGACTTGAGGGCTCACCTTTTATAGTTTTAGATATCTCGTGCATATATTTGTAACACATGTAACACACGTAAAATTAGAATAATTACTAATTCCTCCGTTACATAATTCTTGTCGTGATTTTAATTACCATGACAAGAATTATATACTAGATTTAAAAAATGCATGTTTAGAGGGTGTCATGGCACCCATAACATCCTTACTAGATCCGCCACTGGTCCGTTAGTGGTTCGCATGACTTGCATCAGTGTTGAATAAATCATGGCGGGACGACTCTGTCGTTAGTGGGGGCCTTAAATAGCACAACAGATAGGCTGGCTGGATATTACGATCCACTTTCCTCTTGCTGATTAATGAAGGCAAGAACAATGGTAGACGTGCCATGGCTGCTGCTTTTCTGCCTCGCCGCTATGGGTGGCGTACTGCAAGCCTTGCATATTCATATTGAAACTATTTTATACAATTCTGGTTGATTAATTTAACTATTTTATACAATTAAAACTTGCATATTCATATTTCAAAATTTATGTTAAATTGTTTTTATTATGATGGGGGATGGGGGAGATTGCCCCCCCCCCCCGACAAATGATTCTAACTAAACTTTGATTTTGATCCTTTGATTAATTGTTCTACTATATGTAATTAATCAAAGGTCGTGTTTCTTTTCCTTGGACGTTTTGAATTCCAGGTATGGAGTACATGCATACAAGATGTACCCCAGCCATTGTCCATCGAGATCTGAAGACCAATAACATTCTGCTTGATAACAACTTGAGGAGGCAAAGAAGGAGAAGAATTTGTTGATCCAGTATAGCCGCAATGCTTTCCAAGGCTCTTAGCAATTTCACAATTGGAGTAATAACCAGTTCTTTTGTAGTGTTTGCCACACTCCCGTGGAACTCAATCCATCATTTTGGGCTCTAGTGGCTCCAATTGGATTAGCAGTCATCAAAGCCATAGTCGGAAAGGAAAATCAGAGAAGAAAGGAAAGGAAGAAAATAAGCCCATGCATGAATGCTCGACAAAGTGGTTAGCTCGACCATTTCTTCCACAGGAGAAAAAAAACTCGAACGTAACTTTGCATGCATGCATCTACGTAATTTTGCTGATGGACTCGATTATTCACCAGCTCGAGAGAGAAAAATCAAAAGGCGGACGTACAATTTGCATGCATGCATGTACCTACGTACGTCGTGTACGTTGGTGTGGGTCCCATTTCCCTCAAGGAGCTGAGTTAACTAAAGTGCATGCACGTCTCTGTAACAAATTTAGTTATGGGAAAAATATTACCACACAAAAAAAATTATACATATATGAGCGCAAGAGACAATAATTTCATGCAAACAAATTTAAATTAGTGAATAGTATGTCAAGAGGGGTGAAGTGCAATTAACCGATCGAAGCCTCGGTCTCCGGCAAGAAAATGGTATATGCCACATAACAGTGGCCGGTGATGAGAAGATGGTACTCGTCGCAGAAACACCGCTCTAGCTACGACACAAGTCCACAACGTATCCTGAAAAAATGGTACCACTTGGAGCACCACGCCGAGTCCCGTGTGCTCGATCTCGCAATTGCGCTGGATCTCCGCGATATTCTTTCTTCTATCGTTTAAATGGTTAAAAGTTGAGTTGATTTAGTTGAGAAGTGTTCGAGGTTGCTCTGGAAGCTTAGTTCGCCCCACCCAGCTACACCTCTACGCAGTCCGACAACACAAGACAAGACATAAGCACGCCACCCATGACCCCGCCAGCCGCACAATACGACACATCCGTAAGGCCACTCCTCTCGTGTATTATCTCGACCGGTCATTAGAGTGCGTCTATCCATCAAACGTGTGACTGTTGTCGGAGCCGTTCCCAACGAGGATGTCCGTCGAGATCTGAAGACCTCTGAAGCCGAGGCGCTTGCCGAAGAGGTCGCCGTAGTCGCCGGTGTACGAGAGGGCCGTGGATCCAGGGAGGGTCCTCTCCTGGCCGACGAACACGTGCCAAGAGCCGAACCTGTCTGCGTAGTGTCAACAGTCGATCTCCGGCGTCGTTCGTGACGTTGACGCGGATCCAGCATGGCGGCGTGGTTGGTCTGGGGTGGGGGGGGGGGGGGGAGAACGGGGTGGCGGCGGATCCATTGGTTGGTGCAGCTGTTCACGGCGTAGTCCAGATCGGACATGAATATGAGGTACGTGCTCCCGGTGAGGTGGTGCGGGCCGAGGATGTACCCCAACCATTGTCCATCGAGATCTGAAGACCGATAGCATCCTGCTGGATAACATACTAATTAATGAACTTAACCTAGAGATAGTTAACAACCCAACCTCGAAATAAGTGTCAATTAATGTGTCAGATTTTTTTTTTGCATAAGTGGGAGGGGGGCAAATGCCTCCGTCCCCCCTTTACATAACCAATAATAATATATTTTTTCGGAAAATGAAGGTCATGTTAAAGATGCATATATTTCTTTCGAGTACAACATTCTTTTTTCGAGGGGTCAAGTTACAGAGAGGATTAGGTAGAGGATGGCTTGCGGCGACCACTTAGAGGCATTCCGCCCCTTTTCACCGTAGCAACGCATATACGGGCTTTCAGCTAGCATCTCTAATTTTCCTTTTGCGTGTTATAAGATTGGTGCGTTGCCTTGCTTATTTTGCATGGAGGGCACGTCCTTTTCCTTTTGCATGTATAAACTGTGTATAAACTGGTGAGTCGCGTCGTGTAGTTTTCACGGTGGGCGCGTCCGGCCGGTGAAGGCCTGTGTTTTTCATTACGGTAACAAACAAGCTTTAAGGTCATCTCTAACAACGCCAACCCATTTCGTCCGGCGCGCTCCGTTTCTGTCCGTTTGGGTAGAAACAACGACCTAAACGAATCGACATATGTTTTTTCGTTCATTCGAACCAGAATCCGGCCCAAATTTGAGACGAGTTTGCGTCGGCCACGGACGCGCGCGGAGTCCTCATCTTTGCCTGCCTGCCCGCTCCCGCCGCCATACTAGTTCTTGTTCTTCACCCCATATATAGACCTAGTAGCTAGGGTTTTAGATGGATGGATCGAAGTGACTTGGTAGTATATGTTTTTAGATTGATGGGTTCCGAGCTATAGCAAACCAGTGCGTGTAGGAATTGAAGCTGGGCAACGTGGTCTTGTTTCATCTGCTCGATGAGCGCGAGAGAGAACGTACTAGCTACATACTCCCTCCGTTCCACAATATAAGATGTTTTAGGTGAGAGATCGTAAACTTCTCACCTGCTCACAACATGCATGTATATGTATATGTATGCATGCACACTAGCCTAGCTACTGCTTGTGTTTTTCTTTGGAATGGAAATCAGAAAAGAAAGAAAGAAGGAAAGAAAGAAAAGAAGCCGATCGATGCATGAATGCACGGCAAAGTAGCTAGCTAGCGTGAGAGAAGGAAAATCAAAAGGCGCACGTACATGCATGTACAATCTGCTCGATCAATCCATCTCATTTATTTCCCAAGGAGCTAGCTAACTGATTTAATTAATTAATTAAACTGCATGCACGCACGTCTCCAGAACAAATTTTATTTATGAGAAAAATATTAGCAAGCAGCAAAAGAATTATGTATATATGAGCGGCAGAGACTGTATTTTCCATGCATACAAAATTAAATTAGTAGTGAATATATGGTACACATGCATATATAACAGTGGCCGGTGATGAGAAGATGGTACGCTTAATTTAGCTACGACGACACAACGTGTGCTGGAAAATGGTACCACACGATCGAAAATGGTACACATATGGCTCTTTTATTTTTTGTTTTTTGCGTGAAATAGTTGAGTACGTGATCCATGCAGAAGAAGAAGCTAGCCGGCCGGTTCCAAGCTAGCTAGCTAGTCTGCGTGAAAAATAAGGACAAACTTACTTGATTTTACTTCGTGACTTTGATCTCGATTATACTCGAAGCAGCGCTACGTACGTACGATTTTGATCTCCTTCTGTCCCCGTGCGGGAAAAAAATTACAAGATCGATCGAGCAGGAGACGAAACCCAAAATGATTTAATTTGTTCGTTATGATTTTGGTTGGGCTCTTCTCCTTATAGTATTATTTTCCTAGCTAGCTAGCTTGGCGCATGCATGCATGGGCTGCCTAGCTAGGTCTCTCTTTTTTTTGTTTTCATATTCTGAATTCCAAACAAGCACACATCTCATCAGCTATACATGTGTGCATCCACGTAAATATGAATACCAGTTCGATCGTGGGATCTCCTACAAAGCAATAAAGAAGAGAAGAAAAGATTGTGTGTGGAGGAATGTATTAACAAATCAAGACACACCGCTGGAACTCGCCGAGTATCCAAGGAATAAAAAATTAAAAACCATAAATTAAATATCAGGCCGCATCAGGGGAAAAAATCGCAAACGGAACCGGTCGTTTCTATTCCGTCAAAAGCGCGGAGCCATGTGTGCTCGACCTTGTTGTCGCCCATCCCCTACAATTACGCCGGACCGCCTCGATATTCTTTCTTTTCCAATTTGCCGATTTTTTATTTTGCGTAAAGTGGTTGAAATTTCAATTGATTTAATTGAAAGGTGTTCAAGTTTGTTTTGAAAGCTCAGTTGCTTTAATTCAAAGTTCGTCGACGGGCCAAGCCTCGACGGCTCGATGCTACCGTGTCAATTAAGGAGGGCACGAAGACCAACAGCTGCAACGTACTTGCACGGTGTCGGCATTGCCGTCAAGGTGAAAAAAAAAAACGTACAGGCGACGACTCAGAGCTGCTGTACTAGCTACAGTCGTTTGAAAAAAAACGTACAGGCGACGACTCAGAGCTTACTGTACTCAGAGCATGCATGGGCTGGGCTTCAAACCGAACGAAACCCCACGTCCTATTACTTACTCCGTCTCCTTTTTTCTTTTCTTCCCAAATAAACATCCGCTAATTATTTGTTCGTAATAATTCTCATTCTCTTTCCGTAACAACAGCAGCAACAACAACAAAAAGACCAAAAGACACCCACCCGTCCATCTTTAAACACGACACGGATGCCGGCTCGAGCCACGCAAGATTTGCCCGGACGCGACGACGGCGGCGCACGTACCTAAATGCCGGAATGCCGCCTCCCTAGAGGGCCACCTCGACCGAAGGGGGACACTCGTGCCGCCACCACCCAAGGGCGCCGCATAGGTCACCCAACGCCCGCCACAAATGACCTGCCACGTGCGGCGCTACGAGTGGACCCCCAATATATACAAGCTGGCGTCCCCAACTTCGGACTCCGGTTCCGGCAAGAGCGCAAATTCAAGCGGCAATCCGACGGCCTAGCTAGGCTTTACGACATCGACTATGAGACCAAGACTCCTCCGCCGCCGCGCCCAATCCCTACCCTGACGAGGAGTGGCCGGGCACAAAGTAGGCCATGCTTGGCATCGCAACAAAATGGCCGGCCACGCGCCACCATAAAAACGAATCCATCGTTGATTGGGAGGCGAGGGCAAACTCAGAAGCCGACGCCTCCCACACCCGTCAAGCGGGAGCCCGGCGATGATTATGTTTAGGGTTAGGGCAGTCCAAACTTTTTTTCATACCATGTTTGCTTAAACCTAGTCAAGTTTGGACTTGGTTTAAATGTGTGTGATATTTTAGAAAGACCAGCTTGTTTGGGAGTGTCATCGGCTTGGTGCATCCGTTTGGAGATGTCTACCACCTCATGTCTTGGTATAACACCGATCGGTCCATCCATGCATGTACAGTCTGCAAAGTCTTTTTTTTTAGGGGAGTCTGCAAAGTCTCATGCATATACCAAGCTAGCTAGCTATAAGTAGCTAGCTAGTTCCTTTTGGGCCTCGATCCTAGCTAGTACTAGTAGTTTGTTTGGTTTACTAATTCCAGGCTAATTAAAGATCGAGTCCGTGTCACATCCTATATAGAAAAAAAAAAGAGATGCATGCATGCGACGTACGATAGAAAAAGAAGATGCATGCATCCAGGCGATCGAACACGTCCACGTGGTGGACAAGCCCATGCAAGCATGCATAGTACGTGTAGATATTCGTGTTCGTGCGTTCTTTCCGGACGGGTAAGCATAGCCACTTGCCTCCAACGTCTACACTTCGACACGCCAACTAGTTCGGCTAGATGCTCTCACTCCGACGATGATCGCCGACTTCTCGACGGCTAGCGTCACACAAAATATTGTCAACCAGTCATGATACAGTCAACCAGAGGCCTTGCATGACCGGTCAAAGAAAAAATGACCGCGCACCCTGCTCTTGACGTCTGTCTCCACAACCATGGACAGAGCCGACCGTTAGTTTTGGAGCGAGGGGGCTTGATTATGTTGGAGGGAGGATTATTTCTTAGAGTTGTTATGTATATGCATGATTAGTAGAGCATTTCTCAAGAAAATCGAATAGTCGGGGTGTCTTAGCCCCTGCTAGCCTCCGTCCCTAATCACCACCGAGATTGTCACACCTTAAATAGTCCAGACTAGCTAGCGATGAACCTCCAAAGTGTGGACTACCGTGAAGGCGAGCTACGTGGGTACAACGACGATGGGCCAAGTTGCCTTTGAATTCTCCGACGAGGTCGCAACTGGCGAGGTCGAAGGAGACTTTTCCAGAGGTAGCGAGGTCAGAAGGTGGACGGATTGGCGCAGTCGTGGTCGAAGGAGACTTTTCTAGAGGTAGCGAGGTCAGAAGGTGGATGGATTGGCGCAGGCGAGGTCCAGTCGGACAAGCCAACATAGAGACTCAGAGCACCACGAGAGGGATTGCGAGGTAGAGTAACAAGTGTTGGTTGCTGCTACTCCCTCGGCAACCCCAGAGAAGGACACTGTGGCCGACGTGGAGCAAGATTGTTATTACATGTCATTTCATGTGCCATTTTTCTGCCACGTTGCTATTTTATGCATTACCTATTATTTCATGTGTCGTCCTTTTATCACACGTTATTATTTCACGCGGAGCCCTTCTTTCATGTATGGACATAGATATTACTTATCAGTTCACCCCTCATCTCATTGTTGGACGCTATTTACATTTGCTCGGATACAAATATTGCCTGTGATTTCATTTGTTGTCTCGTTGACCCGCATTACTATTTTATACAAATGTTACCAGGTCTCCCCTCGTGCGCTAGATAGACTCCCCCTCTACACCAAGTGGTCTTCGCTCCTCTGGTGTCTCGAGGTCCTCGGTGGAGGAGCACCTAGGGTCTAGCATCTCGGCTCGTCTCGATTTTCGCATGACTTCGCCTTTCGACGGGAGACGTGAACATCACACCGATGGATGTGGCGCAATCTCGAATCGACAGGTCCTTCGCCATCGTCAGTAGTGCACGATAGCTTCCCTAGCTATATCCACCCGCGTTACCCCCGGACCAATTGCGACTCGACAAAATCATTCGCCCCAACAACGATATTGTGATTCCCCGGCATGAAAAGCGTGAGGACTGACGACGCACTTGGGGGCGATGTTTAAAATCATGCTGTATTTATTTGACGTCACGTTCAATTGTTTTTCTTGCACATTTAGCCTTGCAGACATTTTTTTTGGGATACGTACATGCATCCACTGATCGGCTGTAATCGAGCCGAAAATTTCGGTTCGGGCCGCGCGGGAATATTTTTGGGCCAAAACTGAAATTTGGCCATCATCCAACTTTCAGGCGACCCATCGTCTCCTTTCCTCTGATCCCCTTTCCGCCGCCTCCGGTGAGTCCTCGCGCCGCCGACCACCGTCCTAGCCCCTCCTCCACCTTAATCACCGACTCCACGGCGCGGAACCACCCAATCGCAGCCCCACCACAAACCCTAGCAGCCCAAGATTCCGGCGTTACGGAGGGCAAAGCTTCGATCTTGGGCCGTCTATGGCGGCGGAGGCGCTGCAGGGCAAACGGCTGGACCGTGCGGAGCCGATCTGGCCGGCCAGCAAGGCCGCGGTCCTAGGTAGGAGCCCTCACCGCCGGCGGCGGCCATGGACCTACCTTCGGCGAGCGCGTCCTTTCCTAGAAGGACGCCGACGATGGCTGCAGCTCCGGCCGGCCCTCCTCCTCCTCCTCCTCCTCCTCCTACTCGTCCCCCATCTCCAGGACGGCCTCCACCGCCGCCCTCGCGTCCGTGTTGCAGCAGCTGCGCGGTCCGGTCCGTTTGGTGCGCGAGGCAGAGAGGGTCGATTCCCTGCGTCGCTCGCTCGCCGGACGGTGCCGACCACGTGCAACTACTACAACGGCGCTCTATCTCGTTCCGGCTTCGACGACCAGCGCTGCTGCCACTCCTAGACTCTCGAGGTGATTGGATTTACTGCCGCCGCTTTTACCTGTGTTGTATGCTTGAAAATTGTCCCTGAATAATAACTCTGATAATAAGAATAGGCAGTCCAGACCGTGGTAGGCTGCGGATATATTAGGGTATCTATCTTGTGTGTGATTGCGTACAGCACAAGTCTGTTCGTGTTAGAGGTAGTATCCTTCGTTCTTCAGTAACGATGAACGAGCCTGTAGATTAGATTGATACAGGCCACACATATATACAGCAATCTTAAGTTTCAGAATAAACTTGTTGTATCACCATCAGCTTTCAGGTTTAAGATGCACGGATAACATCCTATATATACTGTTATTAGCTCGCTGCCATGGAGGCTTTCCGTCTCTCAAACAACCATGTACCTAATCTGCTTCTGTGTGTAGGTCAACGACGCGCCCTTCGACTCTGCCCGCGACGTCTGAATGTCCGATGCTGCTCGGCCTTGGACTTGCTCGAGCACGAGGTGTCCCAGAGTGGACTTGCTCGAGCATGAGGTGTCCCAGAATGGATGTGGCATCGCCATCAAATATGGCCGGCGTCGAGGTAATTTCCACTCCGTCCACCCATGTTGGCTTGCTCTGGTTGCTTCCTCACTTTTGTGAATGCTGTGCATCATGCTCTTGCTCAATGCAAGACCAATTATCAAATCCAGCTGTGCCGCTAGGTAATTTGGACATGGAGTTTGTCTCTTCATGCAGTGTGCACAGAGAGACAAGTACTTGTTTGTTGTCACAAGATCCAGAATTTACCCATATTTCCCCAAGTATGCCACATGCTGCCGGTATGGCCTTGGAACATAACATGTCCTTCCTATTCACGGGTGATGTAACCCTGCAATGTGATGCAAACCACTGGTTTTAGAGTGTCGTACTGTTCTACGTGGGAGTTCATGACACGATGATGTGTTCCTGCATTTGGTTCCAGATTTGAAAATCATATTTGTGAAGTAGCTTTACTCGAGTTATCTTCCAAGCATGAACTTTGTGGTTGCTTCCTTATCTCGAAAATTGCAATGCAAGTGAAAATATATGAATTTTCTTTTCAGAAAGTACCTAGTCAAGTAATTGTTAGTTTTAGACTAGTACTACTGTTATTAGCTTTGAAGTTTCAGATACATGAAAAACATCCTACATACGGTTAGCTTGTTCAAATCCCTGACATATATATATTAAAAAAGCAGGTCCCCCTGCCGCTTCTCTCCTACGATGACAAGGACGGTGCCAGGGATGGGCTGCGCATGCTGACTCCATTTGATGCTCTTGGAATGTAGAGTTTGATGCTTTGGAAGCTGATATGGACTTTTGAGTCGAATTCTGTCCCCTCTTACCTTTAAACGGAGGAGTCGGTTCTAGATTCTGAGCTCAACTTGCCTGCTGTGCCAAGCGGTTACGCAGCAGCCCTGAATCGGCAGCAGGTATGTCACCTGAAAGAATGTTGCCTAATTCGCCTCGATTGTGATGCTGATATCCCTAGGGAGAAATCGATGGGTTAATCCATTTTCCACCCAGGCATAGTGCATGCCTGCTTGATGCTGTGAATGATTCTATTTATATTGGATCACATCACTGCCGCCGCTCTTACCTGTGTTGTATGCTTGAAATTGTCCCTTAATAACTCTGATAATAAGAGTAGGCTGCGGATATATTTGTAATTTATAAACCTGTTCATATCACAATTTTATCCGTGAAATGCTTTTATTACTCTTCAATGTTATTAAATCTGGGAGTTAAACTCTTAGCTGTGGTTGTGAAAATAATATGCAGATTGGTCAGACATTAAATGAAAGAATTTTCTTGTGCTTATCGGTTTCTTATTGCTCTTCAAATATCTTTATTCTTGAAAAACTACTCTTTGAAGTTATATGAAAGAATGTCATGCATCCTGATTCAGGTAGCATATGAAATCTCCAAGTTTGGTGCTGTGGACTGGTGACCAGGGGGTCAACCTATGGTTGGCCCTCTCGGCCACCTCTTCTTTCTACGGTCGATGTGCCCTGCCGTGTGACGGTGCACACTGCCGTTGGGTTGCAGCGTTGCTCCCTTCTCGGTGAGTTCTCTCCCTTTTGCTCGGTGGACATGGTTGTCATGGCTCGCCGGACGGTGCCGACCACGTGCAACTACAACAACAGCGCTCTATCTCGTTCCGGCTTCGACGACCAGCGCTGCTGCCACACATAGACTCTCCAGGTGATTGGATTTACTGCCGCCGCTCTTACCTGTGTTGTATGCTTCAAATTGTCCCTTAATAATAATAACTCTGATAATAAGAATAGGCAGTCCAGACCGTGGTAGGCTGTGGATGTATTAGGGTATCTGTCTTGTGTGTGCCTGCGTACAAACACAAGTATGTTCGTGTTAGAGGTAGTAGTATCCTTCGTTCTTCAGTAACGATGAACGAGCATGTAGATTAGATTGATACATGCCACACATTTATACAGCAATCTTAATGTTTCAGAATACTAGTTGTATCACAATCAGCTTTCAAGTTTAAGATGCACGGAAAACATCCTATACATACGGTTAGCTCGATGCCATGGATGGAGGCTTTCCGTCTCTCAAACAACCATGTACCTAATCTTCTTCTATGTGTAGGTCAACGACGTGCCCTTGGACTATGCCCGCGACGTCTGAATGTCCGATGCTGCTCGGCCGTGGACTTGCTCGAGCACGAGGTTGTCCCAGAATGGACTTGCTCGAGCATGAGGTGTCCCAGAATGGATGTGGCATCGCCATCAAATATGGCCGACGTCGAGGTAATTTCCACTCCATCCACCCTTGTTGGCTTGCTCTGGTTGCTTCCTCACTTTTGTGAATGATGTGCATCATGCTCTTGCTCAATGCTAGACCAATTATCAAATCCAGCTGTGCCGCTAGGTAATTTGGACATGGAGTTTGTCTCTTCACTTAGTGTGTACAGAGAGATTAGGTGTGATTGTTTTGGTCTGGGTCATGTCTTGTTCATTTTTGTAAGATCATTGCTTGACTGTTATTGTGTTGGTTTGATGCTTGGTTCGTTAATTCCACGGGATGAGCCACGGTGTCGGGGCGGCGGCCGACGGCCAGGGTGTCGGGGCGGCGGCCGGGCGGCCAGGGAAGAGGCGCCAGGGAGAGGTGAGGGGAATGCTCGATCTATTTCCTCGAGGCGGCTGGGCTGGGCGAGGGGGTATTTAGGGTTCACGGGATGGGCCTTTTTTCTTGTCGCTCGACTCACCTACATGGGCTTGTCGCGACTAGTCGTAGACAAGTTCTCTCTCAAAAAAAAAAAAAAAGACTAGTCGTACATAAGTTAAGTTGTCGAATCGATAACTTTAACTTGTCTAGTCGTTCTCTGTTGTCGACATCCAGGTTGCGACAGGTAGACAAGCCGCTCAACAAGTCGCGATAAGTCGAGCGACACTTAATCCTTGCTCAGTTCAGATCCCTATTATTCTCCATGTTGGTGCAATTGCTCTGGTTATTACCATTTAATGTGACATACGTACCTGATCTAGTCATATGGTACTGTTTCTGGTCCATTATCTTTATTCCTAGATTTTCTCTATGTCCATTTGCTTAATTCCTAGCCTTGACTAGTTCATTGGATCCATGAATTCATTGTTGTGAATTTATGTAATCATTCCTTGGTAGTATTTAATCCTTTTGATGAATTTCATAGTTGATCTTGGGATTATACATTACCTATAGCATGTCAGCAGTACTGTTTATTTGTAAATGAAAAAGCTGGGACTTCTCATTCCTGGTTTTGCGCCTAGTTGGCTTTAGTAGATACTTCAGGTCTCCACTTTCTGTATTTTGAAAGAGTTCTTTTTGTTGTTCTGGCATGTGATGTATGTTTCTGTTTTCTTTTATAGAACTGGGTATGCCCAAGAAGAAGTGTTAACATTGGCTTGGCTCCACCTGGGACAAAAGTAAGCTGGTTTAGATCATCCAGTGATGAGCCAAGGTTCATAAATACGGTGACATTTGACAGCAAGGAGAATGCTCCCAGCCTTGTCATGGTCCATGGTTATGGTGCTTCACAAGGGTTCTTCTTTCGAAACTTTGATGCCCTTGCAAGCCGTTTCCTGGTGATTGTGATTGATCTGCTTGGGTAAGCTCTGAGAAAATTAAAAGATTGGATTGCGACTTATATTCCTCAGTGTGGCGATTCAAGTAATTATGTTTCCATTATGTTGAAACACAAGCACACTGCTTAATTGTTACCATCTGCTGCCGCTGCTGCAGAGTGTCACTTAGCTTGTTTGAGATCTGATCTAGATTATACATGCTTGTCGTCAATCTTTGTGTGAGATCTTGGGATTATACATGCTTGTAAACTTTGTTTCCTGGAAAATTGCTATGGTTGCCACTGTATTTTTTGGAATCGTTGCATGTGGAAATCCTACTACTGTTGTAATTGTTGCAGTGTGCATTGTTTTAACTCGGAAAGGCATCAGTAGAGGATTTCCTTGCCTTGCTCTACTACCTCACTAGGATATGTATTCATATACTTCACTGTAATGATCTTGCTATTTGACTAGTGCTAGCATGCCTGAGAATAACAAGGGATGCTTGGTTATATTAGGTTCCTGATCACAACATTTTTTCCTTGTTTAGGAATGTTTGGTTGGGATGAACTTTGCATTACAAATGTCACTATGATCCTCCAATTTGTCAGATTAGGATGGATGTATAGTAGTGTTTCTGGTGAATGCATATATATACTTGTGGAACCCAATTTAAGTTTCAGCATGACATGATCCTAGTAGGACAGTGGACACGGACAAGACAGTAACCGGACATTGCGTCGCCTGGCAGACCGTAACAAGGGATCCTATTGTGCTTGCCTATGAATGAATGATCTTGATCATTGGCTTGATGAATTATGAACTCCTTTTCTTGTCAACATGCAAACCTTAGCTTGAAATGTGTACTGTAACTGTAACTGCAATGATGCAATACGCCTGTATGTGAAAAGCATAGAACCTTAGCTTATCAATTGCTAAATTTTGGATGTTTTTTCATGTTCAGAAGTATGTTTGTACATGAAAAGTTGTCAATTGTTAGATCTGTGTTCTCAACTTGAAATCTCTCGCTGTATGCAGAAGTGGCTGCGGCTCATCGCGGTGTGGTGGTCGAGATCGTTACATTGTTGGGGACGACCAGGAGAACATGGTGGGGCTGATGGATGGTCATGTGCATGGGAGGCGCTGCTGGAGCTGGAACTGCCTTCAACACCATTGCTGGACGGCTGAGCAGCTGGAGGCCAGAGGGATGGTGACCCCTGTTGCTGGGAGGGCGGCTCCGGCTCCTTCCCCGGCCTCAGGGTCTAGTAAATGTATGTCCCGTCTTCCACACTCGATTTATTTTGGTAGGTTGAATCAGGCTTACTGCTTAAAACAAAATGTCCACCTCACATTCCTGTAGGTCACTGCCTTTTTATTCTGTTTTTGTTAGTCCCTCTAATGTATGTTAATTGCAGGGACTTGTCCAACAGCCTGTTGTGGTGCAAGATGCATGAGCCTCTCATCTGAGTTTCCGGTACGTTTTTGTGTCTATTGTAATCTTCTTGGCATTCGTTGACGTTATAAATAACTAAAAATGCTGATGTGAAACTTGATTTCTCTTTGGGTAGGAATGTGTCTACTTGGGAGAGAATTCTGAATGTCGGTATCCTCAGAACCTTCAATAGCAGCTTGTAAGCTTAGCTCCGACCTCCTCATTTCTTTACTCAGTGCTTTCTGTCACATGGGAATGGGATTGCTTACCTGTTGCAAATATGAACGAATGGTGCCTCTCTAGTTTGTATCACTTAGTACTAAGTATGCATTATAAATTTAGAACAACTTGTTTTTAGTGACCTTGTGCATTTCTTCAATGAGCATTGTTTGTTGTCTAGGTCTAGCTGAAATGGTGTACATGCAATGAGCCAGTTATGCTTGTATGTGAAAGTTGGAACCTCAGGTTCTCAATTGTCAAATATCGGATGCATTTTCATGGTCTGAACTAAGCTATGCTTTTATAAGAAAAATTATGTTCTAAACTGTTAAATATGTGTTCTTAACTCCAAGTGTCTTTGTTGTATGCAGGCAGTGTCAAGCTGTTTGCCTCCGTGGATATCCGCTGCGACCTCGATGCCACAATAGCTACTGGTGAGGTTTAGATAGTCATTAAGGTAATTGTGTTCTCTGGTTACACTAGAATTATCTGGTGTCATACATGCTTGTGAATCAATTAAATGTATCCTGGGTTCAACAGGACTTTATGTAAGTTGCTGTCTTTGTGTAATCTGGAGCTAAGTTTTCAGTTTAGAGGATTAATGGTTGCATCCTTTGCTTGCTGGCTGTCTGAATGACCCGATTTCTTGTCTTGTTGTGTTGTGGCTTGTCTCGGGTGAATTGTTTGGATGCCTGGTTGGATCACTAAGGATAATGTAGGGCAAGCGCAGTTGTTAAATGAGATGGAATGCCGTCGCTAGCTGATGAGCGAATCCGTTTGTTGTGTTCATGTGAAAGGATCTTGTTGCTGCCCACATTTTGTGTTGATATTTTTGTTCCGATGACTTCTTATAAGCAGGTTGCAGTCGCCATTATCTCTATTGATTGATTGGATGATTCAGTGGTAGGTGAAGAAGACACCCTCCCTGCATGCAGGTGCTGCCGTTCATGTGCTATTGCTGCTGCTTAATTACTTGAGATGCCTACAGTCGGTATTGCTTAACTAAATACTAGTACTTGTTACGTGAGTCGCTGCTGATTGATACTAGATGATTTTCCTTTTTTATTAAAGATCAGGCCTGTCTGGTGCGTGAGTGTATAATTCTTGGGAAATTACAAGTGTGTGTTGGTGGATCTCACGTATGTCCTGTTGATTATTTGACGAGGAGAGATGTTGCATGGGTTGGCTGCCAATATGTTTCCAGCTATCATGCAAGTTGCTCAATTGTACACCTGCTGATTTGTACAAATCATTATGCATGTCATTGTATATAATATCGAAGCGGGCGTTGCTTTCGTGTATTTAACTATTGATCATTTGCTCCCGTGTCAACCGATTTAGTTCTCTCTCGATATCTTTGTGAAACATCATGACTGAGTAGGGGCACCTGATTCCTATGGAGGCAAATCAAAATCTAATAATTGAACAACTTAGTAGAATGGATGTATCGTACTCCTTCCTGGTTCACAAGGCACGGATGAAAAAAAGTCGAAAAACATGGCAATTCCAAAAAAAGCCCACCTCCTATACTTTCAATGAAACTTGAGTTATAGTGAGAGAACTAAATGGGATTTTGACCCAATCAGCTCGTTCTTTGTCCCAGTAAATCTCATGCGTGCGAGCATCCAGTAAACCAATCAATGGGAATTTAGGAAATAAAATATGTTATTTAAAGAAGAAAGCCTGATCAGCTGCACCAGTCCGAGAAGAATTATTCGGTGAAGAAGGATGTGCGGGAAGGAAAGGATGCGAGGCGAGGTCAACGTACGAGTAGGCGGCCAACAAAGTAAGTAATCCCTGCTCTTTTTTGTTTGTTTGGCCAAGGAGATCGACAGGTAGACGTGTGTTGTGGTGAATCTATTCGTGTTTTTGGCTAGACGTACACGGCAGCAAGTATAGAGTAGATCGATCGTAACATATGCGGACGATATGATGGCTCATCTGCTAGCTGTTGCACTTGCGGCAAGAGACGCGCAAATCGATCGTGTAATTAAGAGCGCGCGAGAGAGATCCGAAAAGCCGAATCGATCGGGTGTGTAATTCGTTTCGTTGGGCCGGCGAATCGATCGGATACTCGATCGTTGCCGCCACCCTTGGGCTCCTATGGTGTGTGTGTGACTATGAGATTTTTTGTCCGTTTGCAGGATTCTGACCGACAGGAAGTACATCACTCTGTTTGTTGATGCACTGACCCGCTGTGCCGTTTTCCTGGCTGCCGAGTCTCCGTTTTTCAGTGAAAACCTTGTGCACAAATTCTGTGTTGCAACCTTAGAGGAGTGTGAGAAGCCACAAATGATCCAACACTTGCCCGATGTACGTGCACTAGCGAATTAACGGCGTTTGGAACTCAACCAATATAGCTTAATTCTACTGATTTGTTAATGGTTTTACTGTTTACTCTGGTTGAAGGTTGCACGTAGGATCTGTTCTTCTGTAGATTTGAGTTGGGGAGGGAGCACACATCTTTTGCTTGATGTGTTGAAGACTGCTGTTTCACATGTCAAGGTAAATCCCAAAGGAAAACATGTTGCATTTCACTAAAATTCAGAAGAACATTAAACTGCATCAAGTTTAGCAGTAAAAGTCGTTATGAATGTGAATCTAGAAAATGGTTCCTAAATTTTCAAAATTCAGATTATTAGTACCTAATTGGATAAATCAATATCAACCCAGGAATCGGTACATTAGTACCATAGGTACTAGATAGTCAATTGTAACTGAAAAGATATGATTACTGGTTCACATGTTCATGCTGTCAACTGAGTAGCTGCGGTCACACAGCAGAAGCAACAGCTTACGTTGTGCTCCAGGATGGGAAGCGAGTCAGCGGCACCCTGTGCTACGACGCGACAACACGGAGGGGGCAGCGCTGGCGGAGGGGTGCAGCAGATCGGCCGGCCGGTCGGTGAACCAGGCGTCCAGGGATATACAGTGACGGTTTTGCAGTAGCTACTTCATCTTGCGGTTAACATGATCAGAGATAAAGATGGAATCATGATACATCACTGAAATTTAATGCGTCAATGGTCTGGTACGTATACGACATCAGCTAGCTCTTGTCTGTAGCAGGGATACAAAGCTTTAGCTGTTACATTATTCTGGCCAGGGAAAAGAAAAATAATGTGCAGATGGAGAAAAAGAAGATAATACGGTGATGACGATCTTGCACACACATTAGTTTACAGAGAACTGAGTAATGTGCGTCCGATTTATCCTCGATTTTAAGAAACAGAAGATCATGTGTGCAGTCTTCGTGGCGCGCTGTCCGTCCCGCTGTAAGACGTGATTCCATCCTCAGGCCTTACGGGAGCGGAAGATCTTAATTAGTAGCGCGGCGGGGACTGCAATGCCTGAGGATGGAATCACGTCTTACAGCCTCTAATTGTAAGATCTTTAAACATCCCGCGCTGCCAATGTGGCCCTGCTCAGCAGCGGCTCAAGACTTTTAACGACGTTCCCAATGGACGGCCGGTGTGCAGGAGATCTCTGCATGCATCGAAACGCCGTCCACACAGCGCTGGACGCGTCAGGCTTCGAGTATTGCCCCTCCAGGCTCGGGTCCATGATTTCGCCCAGCTTCTCAAAGCTATAGCACATGATCTTCTTATACCAGTCGGGTTTCAACCAGTCATCCACATCTCTTTCCGGACCGAGCCGTTTCTTCTCGACGGCCGACCGCCCAGCCAGAAGCTCTAGGAGCACCACACCAAAGCTGTGCACGTCGCTTTCCCTTCTGGCCCACGCCGTGGCGTCGCTCTCGTTCGGCGCCGGTCCAAAGCCCCACAGCTTCGCTGTGTGATCCTGAAAATTATCACAAAATTAAATGTCGTCAAAACAAAGTGGACATTTACGTCTTGATGAAGTATCGACTGGCACGTCTTGATGAAGTATTGCCCTATATGAGGAGTCTACCGAGAATTTTACATTCTTATGTAGGTTCTCCTTGCAATAGTTGGACCAACTCTAAGCATCCTAGAGAGCATTTCATGCAGCAAGTCTAGGGCCAAGTAAATCTCGTTTGAACGTCATATTAGGCGGAGAGGTTTATGATACCGCAACAATGGTGTCCCCCTTGTGACATTCAATATTATATGGAGTTGGATATTGTTCCAGGAGTGTGGTATTTCCCAACCACTTGTCCTCCCAGAATCTAATCCCTGATTCATCCTTAATGAAAAAACGATCCAAAGCGAAATAAATGTTCCTTTGTCGCCACGAGACCCGCCCAAAATTGAGAATCACCATGTTTCCAATACACATGTGGCAACACATTTGGGCCTATGTATTTTCTTTTTAGGAGTGTCTGCCCGACCCCATCCTCAGTAAGAAGCTTAAACAACCATTTACCTAGGGAGAGCTTTGTTCTTAACCTAAAGGTCATAAACACCCGGAGCTCCACAATCCTTAGGACAACAAACCACATCCCATTGAGTCAGTTAATATTTCTTTTTTTTTGCTATCCCTTGCTAAAAGAATCTTGACCGATAAAAGTCTAGACTATGTAAGACTCTATTTGGTAACTAAAAGAAAGAAATGATATACATCCCATTGAATAATCTTCCAGCCGTATATAACAATTGTTCTTTCCAGCTGCTTACCCTTGCTTGCAAGCAATCCTCCACCAGTTTCCATTCCACATTTGTCAGTATTTGACAGTGAGTCATAATGCCAAGATACCGAATGGGAAATTGACCTTTCTCGCAACCAAACATTTCAGCATATTGTGCAACCATTTCCTGGGCCTCGCCAAAAAACTCACTCGTATGGAAATTTACTTTTGGACATGAAAGTTGCTCGAACGCTGATAATATTAATTTCAGGTTCTTAGCTTTTTCGATATCATGCTCCGTAAAAAGTATTGTATCATCCGCATAGTGAAGATTAGATAGTCCCCCATCCACAAGGTGCATAACTACCCCTTCAATCTGCCGTCGAGTTTTGTGCACTTCATCATGACCGCTAGCATACCAACCATTATATTAAATAGTGTAGGCGATAGTGGGTCACCTTGGCGCAAACATTTCTTTGTATGAAAGTAGTGGCCAACATCATCACTGACCTTAATGGCCACACTTCTTAATCTTACGTAACAAATAATCTCGAAAAAATTCAGACGGAACAAATCTAGTTGTCCGACATGAGGACATGAAAACAACTCTCTTAAGTGCGACCTAATGACCCCCCCAAAATTGTCAGTAAAACTCAGTGAGCAAACCATCAAGGCCAGTCGTCTTACTATGTTTCATTTGGAAAACAACTTTTTGAACCTTTCTATAGAAAAAGGTGATGTAAAAAAACATTTTATTCATCTGAGACCTAGGTAATATCTTATGTGTGAGACTCATCAAGAGAGAAGTTTCCTTCCTTCGGCTCCCCAAACAAGCATTTATAATACCTTGTTATGTATTTTTAATCTTCTCAAATCCCTCAATCAAACCCTCATCTTGACGGAGAGAATGAATTAGTTGTTTCCTATGACGGCCATTTGCCACATTATGGAAGTACCTTGTATTCGAATCTCCCTTAAGAATAAACTGGGACTTTGATCTCTGATACCACTTGAGCTCCTCTTCACACAAAAGGCGTGCAATCTGAGCATTTTATTGACTTTTGAGTTCAATCTCATGCACATACAAAGGACAGTCTTCATCTATCTCCTCAAGATCGATGTTAATGGATGAAAGACGAAAACTTTCTTTCTTGCCAATGCCCGTTTGTAACGCGCCCAACCACCGAGGTGTTTTTGGGTGTTGTGAATTTTATTATTCCACCTTTTATCTGGAGTGTGACCAACAACAGGGCACATCCAAACCTCTTTAACCATGTCTTAAAAACCTTCACGATTTAGCCATCCAAGGTCAAACTTGAACTGCCATTTCCCATGTGGTTTAAACGATCCGGTTGTCAAGCGAATTGCGGCATGATCTGATGATGCCTCAATACGAGCCAGTGCTCTTACGGACACCATATGTATTTTGATTCCCATTTGGTATCCATAAGCGCACAGTCAAGCTTTTAGCATGTCAGCTTATGAAGACTGTTTACCCATGTGAAATGTCTGTTATTGAACCAGTCGCCTCATCATCATCAGACGAGGTGGTATCCGACCTGCTCACAACAGTAGGAGTGACCCTTAAGCGGTCAACCTCCATGTGCCTTAGAGCATTAGTCAAAATAAAACTTCTTCCTCATTTCTTCCCATAGTAACTCCAATGCTAATTAATTTGGATGGTAATTTTGCGGAGTGGTAAAAGAATGAAATGATATAGAAAATACGGGCGTACTAGTTGACGAGTCCTCTAAGGACGCTGCTTTGTGACGCATCACATTCGTCATAGAATCATCATCTGTTGCTGCCGGCCCATTCGCATTCACGGCATGGCAGTCACTACGTTGTAGAGGTGTTGACGTCACAGTACTGTCCGGATTATCCGTACAAGTGTCGTAGTTGCAGCCGAAGCACAACCAGTGTCCAATCCCCATGGATATGGTTCGAGGGCCTCGAGCGCCATTCGCACAACGACACTCGCCTCACTGATCGCATCCTCGTACGCCGTACGCCACCTGCACAGCCCTCCCCCGCCTCTACTAACAGGGCGGAGCCAGGATTTGTCGGGGCGCGAAGACACACGAGTATACACGACGACGGAACTTTTTTTCGAGGAAAATATACAACAGAACTAATAGATGTTTTGTTTTTTCCTAATTTCTCCTTGTACTATGATATTTTAATAGTGAGTTTGCATGTCTTATCACTTAAATTTGCATTTTCCAGGAAGTAGACTTCTGATTGATCACTATGGTTGTGTTTGGATGTAGGAATTGAGCCTCAGAATTAAATTGGACTGGGAATTCCAAATCCTGAGAAAGACACCTTTCGATATTTGGGGTCTATGTTGCAGAAGGATGGTGATATCGATGAAGATGTGAGCCATCAGAGCAAGGCGGGTTGGATGAAGTGGCGCCAAGCTTCTGGCGTCCTCTGTGACAGGAGATTGCCACAAAAGCTAAAAGACAGGTTCTATAGGACGGCGATCCGTCCTGTGATGTTGTATGGCGCAGAATGTTGCCAAC
This sequence comes from Puccinellia tenuiflora, assembly GCA_012064385.1. Lineage (NCBI taxonomy): Eukaryota > Viridiplantae > Streptophyta > Magnoliopsida > Poales > Poaceae > Puccinellia > Puccinellia tenuiflora. The sequence goes on along the minus strand of QRDG01000571.1, from coordinate 987,235 downwards.
CAAGAGGCGACATATGCAAAAACTAGGTGTAGCAGAGATGCGCATATTGATATGGATATGTGGCCACACAAGAAAGGACCGGGTCCGGAATGATGATATACGTGAAAGAGTTGGCGTAGCACCAATTGAAGAAAAGCTTGGCCAACACCGTCTAAGATGGTTTGGACATATACAACGTAGGCCTCCAGAAGCGGCGGTGCATATTGGAAGGATAAAGCGGGCTGAGAATGTTAAGAGGGGTCGTGGTAGACCAACTTGACATGGGATGAGTCCGTTAAGAGAGACCTGAAGGATTGGAACATCACTGAAGAACTAGCCATGGACAGGGGTGCGTGGAAGTTAGCTATCCACGTGCCAGAACCATGACTTGGTTTCGAAATCTTATGGGTTTCAACTCTAGCCTACCCTAACTTGTTTGGGACTGAAAGGCTTTGTTGTTGTTGTTGTGCAAGCGAGAAGATCAAGCTAAACCGTATAGTGGAACGAGAGCCAGTGAAGGTGAGATTCTTCAAAGAGGACATGTCTCTATATGAGACGATGTGGTCATCCATCGACATGTACTATGCTATGTTTGGCCGAAGGAGTCTACATGACAATGTGGCTAGAGTCAGAATCATAAGTTAATTGAGTCAAAAGTGGAACTGACATGCCATCCGATGGTGAAAATCCAAGATGTAGGTTCAGGCCCGGCTTCGTTGCCGGTAACATCCCTAATCCTGTATAGGTGGATGTATTTCGGTGTACGAGGTGCTCAAAGTACAAGGAGAGTTCAACTGATGGTGCAGCCGGCTAGGTAAATCTCCTCCGGGGAGAAGAAGAATGGATGTTTATGTGTGGGAATGTGTGAGAGTATTAAAGTTTGTGTACCCCTTATATAGGTGTGTGGCATGGCTTTATAGATAGTGCGGCTTGGCACCACATGCCTGGGTACATATACTATGAGACTACCCATAGTGGGAGTAACATAGGTAGTAACATAGATGCCACGTAGACAATAAAGATGATGTGGCATGTAATTAATAAAGAGAGAAGCAAATGGAGTAACATAGATAGATACCGTAACATAACACTTCCCAATGTCAAATAAGTCTACAAAGTAATAAATAAATGTTTCTATGATATCTAAGTCTATGATATTTTACACTATTGAGATAGTAACATAGAGTAGTAACATACAAATGTTACTACTCTATGCTACTCCCCACTATGAGTAGTCTAACGGAAGCTACTCGATGTCTCCGTAGCATATGTCTGGCTTGATGTGTGGAGAACAAAGTGGTAGGTTCCACATGGAAGAGCGGGGTAGGCCGAGCATAGCGACCATTGGCTTTGATGCAGCGACTCGGAAAGAGTTAGTTTTGAAATGTTTCAAACAGTAGATGTTTCTGGAAGAAGTACGTACGATATGTAGGCGCACTGGTTGACAACGGCTAGCTAGTTCCCTGAACTATGGAACATGCGCATTGATTTCACAAGTCAAAATGTGAAACTTACCGAGGCAAGCAGAATGCTGGAAGCTGTAAAGCCGGTGTGGTAGATCAGGTTGTCTTGTGAATGTAGAAAATTCAGCCCCTTGGCCGCTCCGAGGGCGATCTTGAGCCGGGTTGACCACGTTAGCGACGCTAGGAGTTCTGCAGCAATAGTTACAAACATGCATAAATTATATACGCCGTTACCAAATTAACCATCCATGTACTCTTCAATCAATTATATATTTATATGCGTGTGCTTACTAATCTCTGAGAGGCTGCCCCTGGGCATGTACTCGTAGACGAGTACACACTGCTCGTTTTCGTGGCAAGAGCCAAGCAGCTTCACCAAATGAGGATGGTGCATGCCCTCAAGACGCTGCAGCCAGGCCCTTGGTACCAGCCAGTCATCGCAGTCGAGACGAAGTTTCATAACGGCGATCATGAGGTTGCCAGCGATGGCGCCATTGTAGATGTGGCCGAAGTCAGCCTCGCCGAGGAGGTTATCCTCTGAGAAGTTGCTGGTGGCGGACATGAGCTCGTGCAGTGTGAATACATGGTGGCCCTCTGGAGCCAAAACCTTCAGGTTTACATCTAGCTGGATGGATTTACATCCTGCCTTATCGCCATCGCCTGCTCCCGCTTGTGTCTTGTTATCAACATTCGGTCCGTCGTCAGCAAGCTGGAGTGGGTCTGTATTCTTGAGCTGGAGTGGATCTGTATTCTTGTCGGCGGGCTCGAGTGGGTCTGTATTCTTGAGCTGGAGTTGGTCTGTATTCTTGTCGAGTGGGTCTGTATTCTTGAGCTGGAGTGGGTCTGTATTCTTGTCGGCGGGCTCGAGTGGGTCTGTATTCTTGAGCTGGGGTGGGTCTGTATTCTTGTCGGCGGGCTCGAGTGGGTCTGTATTCTTGAGCTGGAGTGGATCTGTATTCTTGTCGGCGGGCTCGAGTGGGTCTGTATTCTTGAGCTGGAGTGGGTCTGAATTCTTGTCGGCGGGCTCGAGTGGGTCTGTATTCTTGAGCTGGAGTTGGTCTGTATTCTTGTCGAGTGGGTCTGTATTCTTGTGCTGGAGTGGGTCTGTATTCTTGTCGGCGGGCTCGAGTGGGTCTGTATTCTTGAGCTGGGGGGTCTGTATTCTTGTCGGCGGGCTCGAGTGGGTCTGTATTCTTGAGCTGGAGTGGATCTGTATTCTTGTCAGCGGGCTCGAGTGGGTCTGTATTCTTGAGCTGGAGTGGGTCTGTATTCTTGTTGGCGGGCTTGAGTAGGAGCAGCGGCTCAAGGGCGTCCACGACTTCGTGCATGGACGGTCGCTTCTCGAGCACCCCATGCAGGCACCGACGAACGATTGTTGCAATGATCCATGCTGCACGCTTGGAGTATTGCCTCTTCAGCTTCGGGTCTATGATGTGGTGCACCCTGTCCTTGCGGCACAGGTAGGGGCGTGCCCACTCCACCAAATCTATTTGCTGATTGAGTTGTACATCGTCGAGGGCCGCCCTAATAAACCCCTTGTCAAAATAAATGTTGTCGGGGGCCAGCCGGCCAGCCAACAACTCTAAGAGCACCACACCGAAGTTGTACACGTCGCTTTCTGCCATCTTGTCCCGCGGCTTCTCATTTGCCAAGCGATGGCGGAACAGCTTCGGTGTGTGAACCTAAAAGTTATCACAAAACACAAAGGTTAGAAAAGAAGTTATTCCAAAGTAAGCAATTTTTTCAATGTAAAAATTATTGGATTCATGCATGCATGCATTGACTAGTTCACCAGAAAATCCAAATAGATAAGGAAGGGTGGACAATTATAGATCTCTTCCAGACCTTATTCGTGCAGGATCAATGTAAGACACAACTCACCGAGTCAATCAGAATGTTGGAAGCATTGAAATCACCATGTGCCACCGGCTTGTCCGCCTCGTGCAGGAAAGCCAGCCCCTTGGCTGATCCGACGGCGATCTTGAGAAGAATTAACCATGCTTGGGCAACGTCGACTTTGCTCTTGGAACCAGCTGTATTTTCTTTTTTTTTGAAACGAAACTCGGAACCAGCTGTAGCCATACACAATCATGCATCAATTAATCATGGATATATATATACACTGCTAGCAAATTTGTTGCCGCGCATGCTGTAGTAATCATTAATAAATCCAAATCAACATGTGCTTACCCCAGTAATGAAGAAGGTATAGTTCGAGACTTTTCTCGCCCATGTACTCGTAGACGATCATCCTGTGCTCGTAGTAGTCACAGAAGCCTAGCAGCGTCACCAGATTAGGATGACGAACCGTAGAGAGACACTCCAGCTCTGCCTGATCCAACAGCTGTTGCGATGGGCGGTTGATGTCAATTAATCAATCAGCTAATGAAATTAGTTTATCATCCGGCTGTTGCGACATGAAATCAGAACGCAGACGGGATTGTGCACCAGAAAACATACCAGCCACTCGCCGTCTTGGCTGAACTTGTTGACGCACTTGACAATGACCCCCGGCCGCGCGAGGCCTGGGCGGAGCTTGCCTTTGAAGGAGCCCACATAGACCCCGGGGCGGCAGAATGTCTTGGTGATGTTCCTTCCCTGGTAGTTGAGGTCTTCGAAAGGTGCATCGAAGTTGCTGGTGGCGGACGTGAGCTCGTCCAGGGTGAAAACATGAGACTCCAGTGACCTTTGAAATCCAGATTAAAATATCCTTTACCTTGCTTCGTTACAACATGAAGAATTATATAGGGTTAACCCCAATTAAATGAGGGAGTATGCACCTTTCAGCAGCTGCTCCATCAGAGTCTTCCACCACAATCTCATCTGATTGTTGTTCCTGTTTTGTGTCTTCCACGGCATATTGAATGTCGATTTCAGGATTGCTCTGATCATTACTAATGCCCCTCTTCTTGACATGCTCTAGATCAGCAGCTGTGCCCATGAATTTTGCAGAGATCTCTCTAAGGCCTGGCATATGCTCAATAGTGATTAGTGAATCAGCACGTTTGTATTCTTTGCGCCCTCCAGTAGCAGTGGGAAGAAAAAAAATATACTTGTTCACTGGGGGGATGGAATTAAAAACTAGTCTGAGCTTCCCGAGATTAGGCATTGCATTCGCCTCAAACGTTATCCAAGCTATACCACTCGTGAACCTCAACTTGAAGTGCTTGAGAGCTGAGAACCCGGCATTGTCAAAGATGATCCCGTCAGTAGTCTGACCCAGAACATACAACGACAGGGCAGTGAGGGCATGCAATCCTCTGACAATATCAATACAATCAAACCACAGTTCCTTCACTGAAATCTTCAAAATGCATAGGTTGTGAAGGTCTTTAAACCATCTAGGAATTCGGGAAAATGTCATGCCACTTGCCGGTAAGCATTCAAATCTTTGGAGAAGTAGGGGGGGTTCAAGTTGATAATCCAGAAAGGTGATTTGTACAGAAGCACCACGAACCACAGTATTTTTAGCCATGGAGCCATCATCCCTTACGACGAAAGTTCTCAGGTTGCTATTACTTGGGATTAAATGACTTAGATAACACACGTTCCTCCTCACGTTGAAGGAATATATAGAGCTGGTAATATAAAGATCCTCCAGGTAGCCCTGCAAATGAATGCCAAATCCATGCAGCAGACGATGATCAAAAGGAGGACTGATGTGCAACAACCGTGGGCGAAGGTTCAACCATGAAATACTACTGACTATTGCATCTGCAATGTCAAGAGTTTCCAAATATTTTAACCCATCGGTTGGAAGCTTTATGCAGAGACCACATCCAATCTTCAAATATCTCAGCTGAATCAGTTCTGAAATAATAGTGAGGTCTACAGGGTTGTCTTCGCCGCCATGGTCGGAGACTTGAAGGTCTAGAACCCGAAGAAGCTTGAACTCTGTAATACTAGGCATGCACTCGAATAATCCAAAATAAATGAGCGACCGAAGTTGTGACTTTGTGATGTTTGCTGGTGTCTTGGCATATCTTGCATCGCCAAAGAGGAGAGATAGTCGACGGGCCTTACGAGAAAGCACCACATTCTTTCGACTGTAGTTTATTGCCACAATAAAATTATCTTTGGCAGACTTGTGTGCAATAAGGTCATGTACCGCATCATGAACTGCACAGGTCAACACCTCATTATTGTAGCTGATACGTATAGGCTGGACGAATCTTCTACCAATAAGTTGATGGAGGTAGCTTTCTGCAACTTTGGCCACATCATGCCCTTCTGTTGTATCGATGAAACCTTCAGCCATCCATTGCTTCACCAAATCATACTTGCAGAATGTGTAGCCCTGTTGATACATACTAAAATACAGCAAACATGTCCTCAAGTATTGAGGAAGATAGTTGAAGCTCAGATTCAGTGCTTGTCTTGTTCTTTCTGAAGTAGAACTTGCCAAGAACGAAGAGCTTAATGACTCATGGATGTGCTTCAATAAATCCTCTGTGATTTCAGGCTGGCTTGCTAAAAGACTAGCTATGCTGATTGTTGCAAGCGGCAAACCACCACATATTTCTACTATATTACTTGAAATCTCTTTGAATATTTGAGAACAGTCACTTTCAGAGCCAAAAAGCCTGTTGAAGAATAGCTCTCTTGAGTGATGATCATCCAGGGGTTTCATCTCAAAAACTTGCTTGGACTGATGACAGCAACATGTCAGTGCAACGTCTTCGATCTGTGTAGTTGTTACTATTCTACTGCCATGACTTCCCTTTGGAAAAACATGATTTATAATATCCCATACTGATGCAGCCCATAAATCATCAATAATGATTAGATAGCTGCATGCCAATAATTCACGCATATCAGCGTTTAGAGAACTTGTGAGTCATAGTTTATATTGCAGGAACAAGAAGAGTAGTACCTTTTGTTTCGCAGATATTTTTTTATATCGTCAATGAGGTCAACCTCATAACGATATACTGGGGGCTCCTGCCCCTGGAGTTGCGACAGCATGTCACGGAAAATTCTCTTCGTGTCAGGTTTTTTAGAAACCCGAACGAATGCTCGACAATTGTATCGCTTACCAAGTTTATTGTACAATACAACACCCTAGCAAGTGTAGTTTTACCAAGACAGGCAGATCCAAGAACAGATACCACCTTGAGCTGCCCTTCCCCATCTTCAGCAAATGAGTTGATAAATTGGTTCATCCGACCATCGATTACTATTTCTTCATAGGACGTTGGAAGCATAGGGCAAAGGGACACAAACTTACGCCTCAACGTTGAACTTGCACCGGAATCTGGCCGAACATACGCCTCGTACCGTTCAATCGCCTCCCGAACATACATGCTGAATTCTGATAACTTTGCTGCCATCGGCTCAACGTTGGAGACAAGGGAGGGACCTGCAGGCTGCACAAATAATAAGCTGTTGATGTAATCCTCCATGTCGTAAGACAGGCCGCGTGCCTCATTCATCCAGCACTCTTCGGTCCGGGAAGGGTCCTCCACCTCTGACAGTGCTTCAAGGTAAGAGCTTATCTTTTTGACATCATCGCTGAGGAGAGGCACCCCGTCATTGGGATGAGTTAGCAGCAGCTTGTCCAGCTTCGCAACAAGAGGCCTCATGGCGCCCATCGAAGCGCTGATCACCTCGTACGTTTCCCTGATTGGGGCCTCATTTCCCATGCGTCTATCTCTGCCTTGGATCCAATAATCTAAACACACGCAAACAAAATTAAAATTAATTACTTTACAATTGTTGTGTGCATAGTGTATACATATCAAGATCCAATAACACACGGAAGTACCGAAAAAGATGGGCAGAATCGGAAAGGCCCAAAGCTTTCCTCTGAGCGCTGCAGCGATCGGCGTGAGAAGGGAAGCCGGCGGCCGACGGGCCCGGCGGCGGAAGAAGGGCGCGATGGATATGAGACGGCGAGCGGGCGGCCAGCGGCGTACAGCCGTACAGGGCCGGCGGCGGACGAAGACAGGGAGCCGGCGGGCGGCGGACGACCGGGCGGGCGGCGGACGAAGGCGCGGTGACACGAGACATGGAGCCGACGGCAGACAGCTATAATGACGGACGAGATGGGGAGCCACTAGCCGCTGTTGCTGGCAGCGGCGGCGAGCAATGCCAGAAGCAGCACACATCCAATGGACACTGGACTATCCGACTCTGAGGTCCACGTCCACGTTGTGTTATTGGATCCAACATCTTGTTGAGGTCCACGTCCAGTCCATTTAGGGTGTGTTTGGTCGAGTTTCTATGAAAAACTGGTTGGGAGCATCCAAACCACCTGGTTGGTGGTAGCCATTTTTCATGTTTTGTTGTATGAGTTGGTTGAGCCAATTTTTTGTTTGGTTGAAGCGATAAAAAGTGGTTAGGGGTAGTCATATTTTCTTCAAATATTTAAAGGGAAAAAGTTTGTTCAAATATTCTTAATATATACAAAAAGAATTTTTTTTGTTCAAATATTTAAAAGGGGTGAAATTTTGTTCAAATATTTAAAAGGGAAAATGTTGTTCAAATATTTAAAAGGGAAAACGTTTGTTCAAATATTCTTAATGTATAAAAGAGTAAAAGTTTATTCAAATATTTAAAAGGGATGCAATTTCTTAATATATTTGAAAGGGTTGAAAGTTAGATCCACTTATTTGATGTCCAAAGCCCATGGATATAAGAGATCCAGTTCCACATCAGCAGAATTCCCAAGTATATATCTAGTTGGAACAGGGAGTTGCGCCTCCAAGCTAGTTTAAATGCACCACCGGTGGCGCTCAAAATGTGTCCGGCACACCCCAGTTGGAGGCCCTCTTTGGGGTGTCGGATACTTATCCGCCTTTTTTTCCCTCCCACATTGGACCCTCTAAACGGCCGGATCTCAAATGATGAAAATTTGTAAAAAAGGAGATTTCATTGCATTCGAACGAAATTAAAACTAAAGTTTAAACTAAAACTAAACTACAACTACTCTAGAACATGCTAGGCGGAGGTGGCTCGCTAGGGCCAGCCTCGTCGTCGTTCGCCCCCTCGTCGAAAGAGGGGGTGCCAGGCATGTTCAAGCTGACAGCATGGTCACGCAAGCACCTCGCCACTGGCCGCCCTGGCCTCGGCATCTGTTGGTGCTGCTTCGCCGCTTGGCTGCGCTCCCGGGCACGCCGACGCCTCTGCGCACGTCCCAAGCTCTCTGCGGCCCGGCGGGCCTGCTCCACCATCTCCTCCCTCTCCGCCTCCACTGCCTGCTCCGCCTGCAGCTCCCTCTTCGTGAACTCCCGCTCCTCCTGCGCGTCCTGCACCGCGGTCTCCCGGCTTAGCCTCTCCAGCTCTCGCGCTTCGGCGGCCCGGCAAAACGCGTTATCCAGCAGGCCGCTGTAGGCGAGCATCCTCGCGCGTGTTCAACTCCTTGTGTGTCTGCCACTGGGCTTCGGTGAAGGAGCGGGCGTACTCGTCCTCGACGAGCGTCTGGAGTGACAGCTCCACGGCGCGCGCCTCCTCGCGCGTAATAACGAACGAGGACTACGCAACGTGCTGCTCCGGCTAGATCGATGGCACCTGCACCTGCTCGTGCGCCTCCTCCTCCTCCTCATCCTCCTCCTCTGACATTGGCACCGGCTCCTCCTCCGGCAGAGGCTCCATCAGGTCCTGCTCACCCTCCTCCTCCCACTCAAAGTCCTCGTCATCATCGTCGTTTGCCGACGGCTGAGGAGGAGGAGGAGCTCCCCCCTCCGCCGGGAAATGACATCGCACGGTCTGGGTGAGGGTGGCCCATAGGAGGGTGTGTGGCACGTTGTTGGGTGGGACGGCGGTGTGCTTCTGTTGTCTATGGAGATATGTGAGAATGGTGAGAAGCGGTGGGACGGCGAGGTTCTTTTATAGCCGGCCGGCTCGGCAAGAAAGCAAGGCGGGAATTGGCGAGAAGCGGCGGGAAACGGTGGGGCGCGTGGGAAGCGGTGGGTGGGTGGTGAGGCCACATTCCGCATCGGTTGCAACGCCATTTCGTAAAGCTGCTCCTCCATTAAACTCTCAAAGGGACGGGTGAGAGGATGACAGACAGGCCAAGCCTGTCAGTGGACATGCCCGGACAGTGTTCGGCACTGCGAAGGCAGCCCCCAAAGTTGGAGGCCCAGTTCGCGGTGTCGGACAAGTTTTGGCCGGACGAGAGCTTTACGAACCCCCGGTGTGGCCGATTTTCTTGTCCGGCACCCCAAAAGAGCTTTACGGGCCCTTTTACGACCACCGGTGGAGATGCTCTAATCATTTACATATGTAAATAGCAGGAACTCTCACAAGTAGTTGGCCAATTTAGCATTTTTTCCGAAAACGATGTTGAGACCGCGAGCCTCTACACCGGAAAGATTCATACATCTTTTTTAAATTTATTATTCAAGAGAGCTCTGGAAAAGAATACATCAAACAATCAGAAACCACCATGCCACACCTACAAACTCGACAACAAAGGAGAATATGTAATCAGGGCCTTTTGCCATGTAAACGCAACATTGCCCCACCGGTTATATTCGAGGGCATAACCGAGGCACCTTGTAGCGTATTTAAACACACATTCGGTCCAACAGATCCATGCTTACATAAGCTCCAGAAGTTGCCACCACCGCCGAACCGGTGACCCATCTTCAGGGCAGAGTTCCGTATGTCCCTCGCTAGGCTAGCTCTCTCTACCGCCATAGCGCTCGTCAATAAAAAAGCATCCGCCACCAAGACTCCATTGCACCATGTCACCGAGTCCCGCCATGGTCACACCACCTCTGGACCCCTGTGACCACGTATGCTCCAAAAACGATAAAGGAGAACAACACCGGGCACCGTCCTCGTCCGATCCAAAAAAAACCAGATCTAAGGTGATGAGAACCGCATCCGCTAGTCAACAAAGATATTACCGCCTTAACGATATGCGTCCACAGAGGGGAGTGACGCTTAGAGATCCACTGTCGACTGCTTCGGATTTGGGATTTGCTGACGAGACTCATAAACCAGGACAACGTAGTGCAGTTTCCTCGAAGTTGTCACCATCATCAGCTCCTGCCAAAAGCCGGAAAACATGTTCTCACCCGGGGAACACACGTCACCAAGACGTGTCCAGCTTTGATCAAGACCGACGACATCACCAACCCACAAGTCCATCACTGCCAGGGCACCCTCCTCCAGGCTGCAAAGGTTGCGACAGCGCCCGAGGACGATGACCACCACCATGAGGGATGTCATGCCGTCACGTACAGAGGAAATTGCAGATTCCACCAGGCTCGTGCCATTTCGTTGCGCAAACCACCAGGTTTACAGATTTTTTGCACTCTTCACCAGATTTACGTCTAATCTGCTGCAACCTAGTCTAAACACACTATTGACAACAAAATTTGACACAAACCACCCATCAACATGAGTATAAGATACATCATACTTTCTTGGCATGACAATTTTTTTTCATGGATAATAAAATGACAGCTGAGAAGACGATATTTTTTAAAATGAAACAAAAGATTTATCATTTTCATTAATTAAGAATAAAAAAGCGTTGACTGAATAATTAGGAGGAAATCAACCAATACGCCGGAACAAACACTCTCACCCACCGTCGTGAAGTAGGACTGTCGCGAGGGCACGCACAGCCGCTCTCAGTTTCGATGAACCATGCACGTGACCTGACACACTCGCCAACGCCCGCGCCCTTCCCTGCCGAAACAAGGATGGCGGTCTGGGACAAAGCCGCACCTACAGGTTATGCGACGCAGGGGGTCTTTGGGCCGCCGGGACCTCGCGCTACACAGCCGAGAACATTCGAGCCTCCCTCGACCACATAACATGTGAACACCGCCGCACAAGAACGTCGGTCCCGCCGCTACCATCCGCCGTCAGGGCTTAACCGAGATGCATCCTCCAGCAGCGACAACGGCCGGGGGGAGGGGACCCTTGCGCTTGTAGTGGCTGAGGTATAAATATTACTTCCCTTGTCCCCGGAAATTCACTTTGGCACCCGGGTACAACCTTTCCGTGCACTCTTAATTTGCCTCTTGTCCTCCGTACCCATCATTGGACCGACCACGAACAAATTTATTTTTTCTATATCCGGTGGATACATAGTTTTAAATAGCGCGCTATCTCGGTACTATAGCGTCGCTATGGTAGATTCGCAGAACTTAATGCTAAATACTCCCTCCGATCCATAAAAAGTGTCGTTCATTTTATACTAAGTTAGTGCAAACTTTGTACTAAGTGGGCGACACTTTTTTTATGGATCGGAGGGAGTAGAAATTATCACTAATAGCTCGCTAAAGCATGCTAAAATATAAATTGGGCTGAAAAGTAGCGCTATTTCTCCCGCTAAAACTGCTGCATTTATGATTTGAATTTGAAAGTTGGACATGGTTATGTAATGTACACTAATACACTTCTTTTATTGTTACAAACATCATGGTTGTTCAGTATCATTGAACCATTGATTTTATAGTCATACTTTATAGATGATATGCCTAATTTATCTGAAAGTTTTCTTGTGTTTGAGAAAATTACTAAATTATTTAGCGTCGCTATAGCTTAATTAAAATCCCGCCGCTATATGCCCGCTATTTCAAACTTTGGGTGGATATGGTGCGACCATCCGTTTCAAATGAAGTGCGACCATCCTTTCTAGTTATTCATACCACACGCATGGTTAGTTAGCAACTGGAGTAGTATCATTTCATTTTAAGAAAAAAATGCAGGTACTCTGCCTTCCGATTAGATTGAAGAATAGAAAGATAGTACTAGAGTTTACTGAACACGGCCGCTAGTGGCAGGCAATTATTATTTGGGCTGTAATCCAATCGAAAGATAACCAGGTATTGACGTTGGGCTTTCTGGAGTACTTGACGCGATCAGCCAGTAGGCGAGGCGAGGTAGTACTAAACCGGTCAAAGGGTACAGACGCCCTTTTTTTATATATATATATATATATATATATAAGCCGCGGGATTCTGTTTTTACCGCTGGAAAGCGGATTCCTACCTACCTGATCCTCCACCGCTTCCACAGTTATCTTGTCCTAGCTTTACACCTCATCCCTGCTGCCATGCCGCCACCGACCAGGGCACATCCGGTCAAAGCGGTTGCCCTCTCTGATTTGTTTTTGTTTCACTATCACCAGTACACATAAGAAGCTAGCTACGACCGCGGTACATGTGGATGATTGGAGAATCGGATTAAGCACACAAATCCTGTTTTAGTACTATACTAGTATATCTTAACTGTCAATATAATCGGAGTATAATGCTTACTACCGACCGTAGCCAGTTGGATTCTAGTACTGGTACAATATACAACACTAAAGAATGGAATCGGCCGTCGAACATGTTACGGCTGGGAAATAGCTGTCTGGAAATATATACTCCTAGTCGTAGTAGAAGGTGTATCTGCAGCCTAGCTAGCCACGCGTGGTGGTGGGGCACGTACCGGCCGGCACAGCGCGCACCGAGCTCAACTGACAGGCCAGCCTGGGCAAGCTAGCCAAGCCACACTAACGGCTGCCGCCTGGCTCGCGTGCGCTGGCATGGCAGATGAATGCCAGCCACTTCCCCGGCCGGCCGGCCGCCGCGCTAGCTAGATCAGCCGTCGATCCATCCATCGCGTGCTTCCATTTGCCACGCGCCGGATCGAAGAGGGCGCGGAAAGAGGCTTAATTTGGATTGGGTTGTTTATTCTGGCAAGCAAGGAAATGCGCGGGGCGTCCGTCGTCGTGTTCGTTCGTGGGAGGGGAAAAATTGGCGGGTAATGCGGAAACAGACAAAATCTGTTCTTGTTTAAGATTGTTTTGCCTTTCCTTGTGATGGTCGACGGAATGGATTATTCACTCACCTCGAGGCTGCGGGGCGGGCCGCGGCGGCCCCAACGAGGCAATGTTGCAGTTGGCGCGCCGCCCGGTGATCGTCGGGTTCGGCTCCTGCACCGCCCGCCGCGCCGAATCCGCATCCCGGAACGTCACCTGCAGCGCATCCCATGTACCGTCCGTCCAGGTAAGGCGCGAGATCGACGATCGAGACGAACAAGAATTAACGCCGAATGACGACGGGGAGGGGGGAGGAGAGGAAGCGCGGCTTACGAATCCGTAGCCCTTGGAGCGGCCGGTGAGCCGGTCGGTGATCACCACGGCCTCCAGGATGTCGCCGTACTGCTCGAAGTGCTGCCGGAGGCCCTCCGACGGCGTCTCCCACGCCAGCCCGCCCACGAACACCTTCGTCTGCGTCGTGTCGCCGAACCGCGACCGGTACGGCGAACCCGTCGACGACGACGCCGCCGCCGCCATCACCCCCCGGCCGCCTTGCACTGTTGTTGTAGACTGGAGGCTTGCTGATCCTGGACAGAACCTAGCCGTGGAGGGTCGACCGGTCAACCTGCTAATTCGGGCGCGCCGCCGCCGCCGTGCGCTAGCTCCAGCTGCGTGTCTGCTAACTGCCTTTTAGAAGTGGCGAATCACACCACTACCATATATTGCATGCCTGGGCTGCTGTGATGTGCTGGCTGAATGATCATAGGAGGAGGAGGAGGAGGAATCTCGGCTGCGAGTGCAGTTGCTAATGGGGTGGCTGGCTGGCCGGTGGAGGTGGGAAGAAGGCAGTGGGGGAGGGAGGAGAGACGGACAGGCAGGCGCAGGGCCCTTGTGCCCTGGAACAGACGGTTAGGATGGGGTGACAGCTATGTGCATGCCTTTTATACTGTTTCCTTTTCCTCCCTCCCCCTTTCCCCAATGGGCTCTCGGCTCTCCCCTCTCCGGGATCAACGCCTCACTTTTATTCTAGCGAGAAAACTCTCATATCTCCTTATCTTAAAATAAAAAAAAAGAGTCATACCTCAACTGCTAAAACTACTCATATTCCTTAGCTAATGTACAACCCACAATGCTTGAAGTGTGTTCCCCTGCATAGCTCCGTGAGGAAGTTATGATTTCGTAGAGGGTGGTGCTCGTGAGCGGGTCGAGAAATCCGCTACGAAGAAGAACTGCAACGCCCCACCCTATTTTCGCGTCTTTTTCCACCACTAGAAGTTTAGAATAATTAATGGAAACATATGAAAATGAGGATTACTCCCAATTTCAAAAGGTAAGCCATGCACCGAACACGCGACATGGACCGGGAGGGGGAGGCCCGGAGGGGAATGGGGTAGAGTCTGTGGCGAGGAGTTCTTTACACCACTCACTGAGGAGTAGTGCACGAAGCGCGTGCAACGCACCTTTTATCTCGTTAATCCCAAGAACAAAAGACCTACAATTTATATAAAGGTTGTCGGCGGGATGCATGCACCTAACACATTGTTTTAATGGCTTCATCCTACCAAACAGGGCTGATCCTCGTTTGATAATCATTTCTATTCCAAAATAAACCTGAATATACACCCTATTTTACGTTATGACATAGAAACAAAATTGTTTACAGATAACCTGGATAAATAGAAAAGGCATATAATCAAACAACATCAAATCCCCCTTGTGCCTCCCTACCATGAAATTACCAATAGAAACATTGGTGCCAGAGGATGGATTTTGGTAGAAGTAGGAGACATCTTGATCAAACATATTTAGCATATCTACAACAACACCTTCTCTTGTTTTGTAGTCTATCCCATGAAGTTTGTTTGAAGAACCAGTTACGATAACATCTAGAGTCGAATTCAGAACTTTCCGCCACACATCACACTTGACTCCATAATATTCAAGAACATTTTTCTCAAGTTCATTGTTTCCATCAAATCAAACATTTTCTCATGCCCATTGTTTCCCTCTAGGATCACTTGTTTATGTTCATTGTGAATACTCAAGCCATGAATATCCACTCTAGAGTCATGGCTCCGGACCTATGTGATTCCCCATTAGTGAATTAGGTTTTTGTGGGGATCCTGATGAAATTTAGCAATGCATGTATAAAAACCTGTCCACAAATATAAACTAACGGTTTTGATCCCCACTAGCCTTCTCGGGTATGACTTTGCGCTTCAAGTATGAACACGGCCTCTATGATTCCAAATATAATTGAAACACGGAAAGTGTAGAATAATAATGTTATGTAACCTTTTACACGATTGGAATGATGGTTTTTGGTTGCTCATCGAAACATATAATTAAAGAGGTTAGAATCAATGTAAATTTTAGTGTAGTTCAAACAAATCATTAGAGAAGGTTCATAGATATTACAGTTCCACAAATCAAACAACCCGCTTAGTGGGAAATCGTAAGAATTTCAGTCCTCCTATTCCGTTTGGAAACTTCTTTGAAGGGCGCCCCAGTACTCAGCACATCTATTTCACTATTTGTATATGCATCTGTGTAATTGGCCAATGCTGGCTTTGACCTGCCTCTTTTGTACTGAGGAGGAGTCAATTAATCACCTGTTCTTTGAGTGTGTGGTTGCCAGGGAAATTTGGTCCTCTGTACAGTTCTTAACTGGAGTTGATGTCTCCCCCATCTGTATAAGCAATATAGCTAAGCTGTGGCCTGATAAGAAATTCTCTGTAGAAAATGCTGTCCATGCTTTAGTTTTATGGGCTATCTGGCTTGTGAGAAACAATAGTTTCTTTAATCATGCTTCTTGGATCGGTTTACAGGTGGTATGGAGAAAATCAGCCTTCAACCTTGTTCAGTGGAGCATTCTGTTCACAGGAAACGAAAAAGAGAAGATGATGATAATGGCAAGTGCCATGGAGCATCTAGCTCGGGCACCTCCACTGTTATCTTGGGATCCTGGTTGAACCTGGAGAAGCTCACTGGTGCTGATCTTGTATTGACTAATGATGCTACCTTGGTCAACGACAATGAATGGAAGACAACGCCGGAGGAACTGGATTCAAAGCTGAGGGAGAACTCGCTGATGCTAATTGCAGATGATCATCTACTCAGGGTGGTCGATCTCCAGTGAATGTCCTGTGTGTTGGTTCTGTGGTCGTTGTATGTTTCCTGGGTGGCGTGTGTTGGTCTGCGGAGGTTGGGAGGTCTTGTATCTGTAACAGGTCCTCCTCTTTCTTCGTTATGTTGTTAGACGTTGGAGACTTGGAGTGTGTGCGTATGCTTTCCCCCGTGTGGGTGTGTGTGAACTGGAAAACGGGTGTAATGGGTTTCATGTTCAATGGAACCGGGGCGAGGCCCTCTTTCTCTAAAAAAAAAAAATTGGCCAATGCTGGTAACCTTCCTAGCTAGTTATAAAATGTGGTTCTGAACGCTAGCCTTTTGCTTCGGCCACACGGCAGATCATGCAACATGGTGAAGATGCCATGGAGAACACCGGCAGACGACGCCTAGCAGTATATCAGAAACGCCAAAGCATCACGTCAATTTCGGTGGACTCACGTACGATCCAGCGCACACTCTTGCGGTCTAAGTTACCATTACCTAGTAAATTAACATTAGCCGTCAAGAGCTATCAAACAACAAATCCCATTACACAAATGCTTTGATGAGAAGTTTCCGAGTTTGGAATTTCGCGTACGTATATTCGCGCCAAGTCGACGTGCATGGTACGTACGTGTCGTCTGCCATCCAGGTGACATACATATTACAATTTTCACCGTAAATTTCCAAGCTAGAGAAATTGCCTTGAAATGTCTACACTTCATCTCATCCCTGTCAGCGGCATGCTGACATGTACGTATGTTGATGTGTACGAGATTTGGTCTCGCTGATGTGGCTTTTGTACTACGCGCGTACGTGTATTATCATTTGTTTTTGTTATCTCTGGTTGGGTAACGTGCTACCCTTTCTCTTGTGAGTTGTAGACTCCTTTGTATGGTAGGTTGCATCCTTTGTATGGTACTCCCTCCGTTCCACTTTTTGTCAAATGGAAGACAACTAATTTGGAACGGAGGGAGTAGGTTGCAGTTGCTCGCTCATGTATAGCTGGCCGGCCAATATTGCCCGACCGATCGAAATCATTCGGGGACATGATTCGGTCGGCCGTGGCTGCCTTGTTTTGACGGTGCAAACATGGCTTGACATTAGCAAAGTCGTCAATCGGTGCATCGACCGTTAGTATCTTTGCCGCGACAGTTCTTAAAAGCTCAGTGGACTATCAATTGTACGATTCGCAGAGGCTGGTGTTTCGAAACGTACGTCAGGCTTGACACTGAACTAACTTCGCAAGAAACTTAAGTAGAATTTATAATCTAAGAAGTGTTTAGTTTTTTCTTCTAAACATAGCAAATGGTCATATTATTCGAAAACAATTGCACGTGCGAGTTTCAACTCGGTATGTATGTGCGTGATTTGTAAGAATCTATTAATTTTTTTTTGCAAGATCAAGAAAATATGTGACTGAGAGCCAGCCATATTTGTTTGGGCAAAAAAATCTCTAAATAGGATTGGACTACCTCATACTAGTGGTCCAAAACTTGAGACCAGACAATCTTGGGGTCAGATGCGTAATTTTCTCAGTGATCATGGTATATGCACGGTTAGCCTTTTGAGCTCATCGGTCATACTCCACGAATAGTGCAGTGGATTTTGAAGAAAACAAATTATCTTCAAGATTTTTTAATATACTAATGTACCGACGTCTTAGTGGCGCAAAAATAATTAGAGTGATGTCCCACTTCCCGTGATTTATTATGTTTGCACAATAAAAGAGATTCCATTTTTTATAAGTCCGAAATGGAACATATATAATTTCTACTTCCATGGATGCCAGTTGGGAGATTGACATAGCTAGCAATATTTTGGGGAATAGGCCAAAAATACCCGAGGATTGTGATCAATAACTTTTTGAAAAAGATGAACATTTCCTTTTAGTACATATTTCCATATTTCCGAACAATAAAAAGATCAAATAATAGGTGTTAAGCTTTTTATTCTACCATCTAAGAATCTAACCGCTTAGGTTTGTCTTAGAACCTAGATTACAACATTGCCAGCCCGGGAGAGTTAACCAACAAATTCAGGTCTGGCAAGTAAGGTTCGACCACACATAGGTCACCAGAATATCGAATCACGTGAACTAGGAAATACAAGAAGAACTGCTGACTACCAAGTTGTGAAACCTTAGTTTATCTTTTAGGGAGAAAGAAAAAACCCAATTCTTGACTGATAAAAAACTCTCCTCTGCCCTCACTCTCCCAAAAGGCTGGATGGGCTGGGCTGATCATTCAGAATAGTTCAAGATGTATTTTTACACTTTCATTTCCAAATATTTTGCAGGGAAACTTTCATTATTCAGACTAAGAAAGCATCGTTGCCAATGTTTTTTTTTTGACAAACAAGCATCGTTACCAATGTTCTTATTAAGCTATCAATCTATCATCCATTTAACCTATTTTTTGAAACCAATTGTAAGGAATGTAAGTGCAATTGACTGAGGTCGTCACTATATTTTCAGCACATTTGTGGGCCCAAAGAACGAAAATTCCTGGGTGACAACCTTCTAGGCCGTGAGTGGGCTTAAATCCAGTTAGTCATATTCATAGGCCTATATAGAGATGGACAAAGCCCATCCATATTTCCAAAACGAGTACGAAGAAGATAAAAATCGCTAGAGATAGACAAAGCCCAGCCATATTTCGCAAGTCAATTCAGGTTCGCCGGCGCCGGCACAGTCGCCTCCTCGACGCCCATGTAGGGCACCGCCGCTGCCTCCCCTGCTGCGTCCGTGGTATCTGAAAGAGCATGGCTGACCCCATGTGTGGTTTTGGTAATTAATGACAATCCTTAAGGACTAATGTGTGCTTTGAGCTATACTTGTAGGTTTGGTCAATAGCAATGCTTGAACTCCATATGTTGGAGTCAAGGCTAAAAGAAGAAGAGTTTATGTTGATCAAGGGTAGTTCTCCATGACCATGCGACGAAAGGAATATCCTATGTAGCTCATGGAGGATGGCGTCACGGGGTGATCGTCATCAAGATAAGGGCCGAGTGAAGATATGTCGAAGAGTGCCTCTCCCATCTTGGTGTATGGGGGAGCACGTTGCGAGTCTTCACCGAGCGGAGCACAATCAATAAAAGGTGGTCCAACTTGAGAAGGTCAAGATCGTCATCATCAAGCTCAAGTGAATTATGCGCAAGGCAAAGGTATGATCTTGATAGGTTTTCTATTTTACCGGTCTCATAATGTTAGTTGAGAGACCAGGTTATAGGATAGATAACCGTACTATCAAGAGGGGCTCTCGAGCGAGTATCTTGATCGTATCGTCGTAGAGAGCTCAAACCTTTGCATCCTTGGCATCATCTTTATTGGTTCTTATTTGGCTCTTATCGTGGTGTGGTCTTGGTGCTTGTTGTGCTTGTCATGACAAGGCCAAGTTCACCGAAAACGGATTTCGTATGCATCTTCTCTTGCGTTTTCGGTTTTGGAGATTTTGCCGGTCCATCCGTGTGGAAGGTTTCACTCTTCCATTTATTAGCAAAATCTCCCTTACTTGGTTTCAATATTTCTGCTTTTTGTTGGGTATCCCTTGTCGTCCTCTTTCTAACAAAATTGGATTTAACTTGATTGGAGTTTCTTAGCAAAAGTTATTCAGTTTCAGGGTTTTGCTGTTTTTCTCTATGCAGCGGCAGTACCGCCGGTGGTACCACCAGCAGTGCCGCCAGCACCACCGCCAGGGAGGTGCTCTGTTAGCCCTCAACGGCAGTACCGCCGCCTCTGGCGGTAGTACCGCTCCTGAGGACTTTGAGCCCTCTCTTGGGCTGTGCAGCACCGCCAGTAGTGCCGCCAGCACTACCGCCAGGGAGGTGCTCTGTTATCCCTCAGCGGCAGTACTGCCGCCTCTGGCGGTAGTACCGCTGCTGGGGACTTTGAGCCCTCCCCTAGGCTATGCAGCACCGCCGGCAGTGCCACCAGCACTGCCGCCTTTAGCCCCTCTGTTGCGCGCCAGCGGCAGTACCGCCAGTGCGGGCTCGTTTGCTAGCCGTTGTATGGCTGAAACGCGTGGGCGGTAGTACCGCCCCTGCGCGAATCTGCCCCCAACGGTTGGATTTCGGGGCAACCTATTTAAGGGGCCTTCTTTCCCAATGGTTGCCCAACTCTTGCACTCTCTCTCTCCTCCATTGTTGACCTCTTTGAGAGCTTGCTTCCTCTCCATCCCTCTATGATTCTTTCCTCCTTTTAGAGGGAAAAGAGAGAGGAGATCTAGATCTACGTTTCCACCAAACAATATCTCCTCTAAGTGAGGGGAACCCTCTAGATCTAGATCTTGGATTTGCTTTGTGTTTGTCCTTTGTTCTTCCTCTCCAATCCCTCCATAGCATTAGTTGCTTACGTTGGATTTGGGAGAGAAGGACTTGACCACTTAGTGTGTTCTTGCCATTGCATTTGGTGCATCGGTTTGTGCTCTCCACAGTGATACGTAGAAGTTGAAGTTCGAGAAGCTTGTTACTCTTGGGTGCATAGGGCTCCCAAGAGCTTGTGCCTCTTGGGTGCATTGTGCACCCTAGACGGTTGGTGGGTGCCGCGAAGATCTTCGAGTTGTGAAGATTCGGACACATTGTATGGGTTTGGTCAACGCCCTTAAGAAGACCTCATTGTACGGGTTTGGTCAACGCCCTCAAAACGACCTCATAGTGGATGAGCAAATCCTCCATCGGGTATTCCCCATGGGAGGAGCTCACGGAGAATAGGGTGAGCACGGACATGCTTGTAGGAGGGACAAGGAGACTCCACACCTCTCCAACGTCGATGTGCTTCCATTGGGAAGGAACTACGGGAAACAAACCTCCGTCTTCAATTGTGTCGGTTATCTCTATAACCAAACCCCTTTACTTATGCATTTACCTTGTGATAGCCATTGAGCTTGAAGTACTATATATCTTGCTATCCTTGTTGTTTAACTTGCCTAGCATAAGTTGTTGGTGCACATAGGTGAACCTAGTATATTAGGTTTTGTGCTTGATAAATTAAACGCTAGTTTTATTCCGCATTTATCAAGTCTTAAACGTAAATTTTTCAAATCGCCTATTCACCTCCCTCTAGGCGACATCTCGTTCTTTCAGTATTCTTTTGTCGGGCAGAGGCCCCGAGACGTGCTCAAGGCGCTCTCTCGGTGAATCGGATCTGTGCCCTCAATGTAAGCCACTAGAACAACACTTTCGCTTGTTTATATTCCAATTTTGGTCTGGTTCTCATATGTTTGGTGCTGTTCTTGGTTCTTAGCTTTCGGGCTC
Organism: Puccinellia tenuiflora; assembly: GCA_012064385.1. Taxonomy (NCBI): domain Eukaryota; kingdom Viridiplantae; phylum Streptophyta; class Magnoliopsida; order Poales; family Poaceae; genus Puccinellia; species Puccinellia tenuiflora. Next base: position 965,722 of record QRDG01000571.1, on the reverse strand, counting down.
CATGAAGCCCGGTATTTCAGAAAAAAAGGGAAGACGATATTTATTTCAAAATTTCTTCTATTTGGTATGCGTAATATGTATTTATATCATCTACAAATCCGCAAAGTTTTGCTGAAAAATATCTTGTATTTTAGGCTATATAAAAAATGAAAATTTGTGATCCTAGAAAGGAAAAAAAACTTGTTTTGATATTCCACATTTATTTATTTGTGTAGACCATGGATGATAAATATTTCGGCGAAATTTCATTGTTTCTACTATAAACACACATATTTCAGTGGAAAATCTATAGCGCCTAGGACTAGGACCTCCCCGTGTAACGTGCAGACTGGCCATTTGAACAGGCGACGCACCGTGTGACGTGCAGCTGTTCGTCGATCAGGCGACGTATCGGATAGGGTAAGAAAAACATATACGACTTCTTGATAATTCTCACAAAAAGAATTTCTATTAATTTAGTCAAATCAGAATAAATGGTTTAATCCGAAATGATGAGTTAAGCTCTCGAGTGGAGGAATTGGACTAAACAGAAACTACCGGCCGGCTGTTGTTCACCTACGGAGCATGGAATGAGGCACAAGAAATGAAATGGGAAAAAATAAGAAGGAAAACACTAGTAGAAAAACTACCTATAGTCCCGGTTTGGTTGGGCCATTAGTCCCGGTTCCCCAACCGGGACTAGCAAATCGGGACTAATGCTAGTCCCGGTTGGGACACGAACCGGGACTAATGGGGCTGCACGTGGCCCGGCCAGAGGCAGCAGGGGCGGAGGGGCTTTAGTCCCGGTTCGTATTACGAACCGGGACTATTGGCCCGTCAGATTTTTTCACTTTTTTCAGAAATTTCAGAAAATTGTTTAAATTTGTAAAATCAATAATGCTTATTCTGTAATTCATAAAAATATGAATAAAATACCAAAATGTTCAGAAAATAAGACCTATTTGATTATGTCAAATGCATGCATGTTTAAAAACTTAAATTAAATATTTTTTAGAACTACAAAAATGCCACTACTAGTTAAATAAGAGGAACCACTATTACACGTCATTGCCACGAATATATTACACACATCTCATTCGTCGTGCTTGGTCAAACATATTACAAACGGTACATGTAGTACACACGAGTTTCATTCTTATATATATACATCTCTTTTACACTCACTATTTAATTTAAACCTTATAGTAGTATTCTCCTTTCGGATCTAGGACCTCTGCATCCAAGAATCTGGCAATTTCCTCTTGAATTGCTCGTATGCGATCGTGTGGTAGAAGGTCTTCCCGCAACCGTTCGATCTAATTAAAAAATGGTCAATATATATGAATGAAAGTAAACACAATTGATGGCAATAAACTAAAATTATGAATATTGCATACGCACTTCAAGTTGTTCTAAGATTCTGCCCTTCTCACAGCACGTCTGACGAATGAACTCGCAGACGTAGTATCCACGTAAATGATTCCCACTACCCTGGCTCAAGCACTTAACGGGAACAGAGTTCGATCAAAAAATGGTAATGGTATTGAACTAGAATCAAAGAGATGCGCGGATCTAGGTAGTAGTACTTACATTTATTGGTTTAAATGTAAACTCCTTCGCCCAATCACCCCTAACCCTGGCGGTGAATCGTTTCCAAGCCCTGCCCGGCAAAAAAAATGAATAAAGGAGTTATATATTAATTACTTGCTATCAGTAAATGAACGGAAAGTTGCCGATATAGTGCCATAATGATTGAAATTACCTCTGGAGGCATTCCTGCATGTCCGCCCAATCCTTAAGGGGTTTATGTAAGGAGTCCATGACTTGTACTACTCCTTTGTCAGGCATAATTCATCAATTATACACTTAACATCGAGAAATTAAGCGAAATAGAATGTGTAGAAGACAATAACACTTACTTGAAGTTGTAACGAAATAGTATTTCTCTTTTGGTTTCATTAAACCATAACGCATTTACCAAGTTATTCTCTGTTTCGTTGTAAAAATCATGGAGACTTTTTTCATGAACAAAATTTGGGTCAATGAACCCAATGTCATAGATTTGTCCTCTTTTGCATTGGAGAATCTTCATTCTGCATAATTAATATAGTGATGAGTAAGATTATAAATGCAATAAACGAGATGAGCTAGCTAGAGACTTAATTACAGAAATAATACTTATAGACAATTGACAGCTTTGTCAAGGGCGTCTTGTTGGTATAACTGAAATAATTCAGAAAATTCAATCATTACCACGCCAGATCGCCCGTAATGCTCGTTCTTATATCCCACGTGGATCCAATTTCCCCCTTTCTTTGAGTCTGTCATGTACCAACTATGCAATCTTCGCATTTTTGTTGGTAGATCTTTGACTAACTCAGGTTTGACGAGAGGATGCCCGTGCCGGTATTTGTATTTTGAAACTATTTCTCCGTGGAATTGTAATTGGCTTAAGTACTGAGCAATAGACAAGCCCTGAGCAGAGGCTGCTTCTCCGTACAGTGCAACAAACTCAGGATCGATGTCGACCGCACGTTTGCTCGACCCCAACTCGGTATCGGAAAACACTTTGAGCGGGGGGCACGATTGTTTTTGCTGTTCTCCGAGCTGGGCAACTGATTTCCGGCTTACACTATCTTTTTTCGACCGCCGGTTATTTGCCTGAACCGACTTGAGAATAGAGCGCTCATAGTCTGGTGTCAGCTTTGGCGGGGGTTGTTCAAGGGTCTTCAACATTTTCAAGACGGCGGCTTTTGTTTTGGGGTGTCGGGGAACTCTGCCGCTTTCGGCTTCTTTTTCTTCAAGTTAGCAAACCACTCGTCCGTTTGGGCTTTTACGATCGCCTCATTTTCCTCCACCGTATAGTCGTAAGGTCTCTTGGGAAGATTCTTATGAGTTACTTTTGGGAGGGGTGACCTTCTACGTTTCGGTGATCGGTTACCACTCCTCGTAGTACCAGCAGTGGTACGCTGAGACTGAGTGCACGGAGACGACTGATGCGGCGGCGGAGACGGCTACTCTGGAGACTGGTGAGGTGGCGGAGACGGCGCCTGAGGCGGCGACGACCACAAAGAGGACTGTTGCGCTGGAGAGTGGTGAGGCGGCGGAGACGGCGCTTGAGGCGGCGGCGGTGGAAAGGACTGTTGTGTTGGAGACTGGTGAGGAGTCGATGGCCTTGGCGGCCAGTTTGGAAGCACGATGAATTCCTTTGGCCATAGAATGGTCCCTTTCCTGGCTTCTCCAAGTTCAACCACCTCCCCATCTTCACCTGCAGGGTGTTCCAGCTTCAGCTCCTCAAATCCTTTACTAACTTCATCCACCCCGACAATAGCGTAGCCATGAGGAACCGGGGAGCAATGGAAAGTTGGTGTAGGTCCAATTGGTACGGCATAGCCGACCGCCACCTTCATGGTTAAGTTGAACACTTTCACATGTAGCTCACAAGGTGTGCTCTCCGTGATATCATCCACTGGGTAGCGACGAAGAGGATCCGTCATCTGTGCATCATCATCACCAGCCGGGACCACGCTCGAAGCCACGCTGCTTTTCCGATATGATGGGTCGGTAGCATCGACTGCAGCTTCTACAACGTGCTGCTGAGATAGGCCGGCAGTGCCTTGCTGGCTAAGTCGGTCAATTTGATCCTGCTGCCGCTTCATTGTTTCTTCTATATGACGCAGCCGGTCTGCAGCAGCGATTGCTTCCCTTGCCTCCCTTTCCTTTCTCCTCAGATGACTTCTATCGGAAAATATTTTCCTTTCCACGGGAAACCCATGTGCCCACGGCTTGGAGCCTGAGGTGCCTCGTGTTCGTCCTTCGTGTTCTTTATTCCCAAGGGCGCGTGCAAGCTCGTCATCCTCTCTATCGGGACGGAACCGTCCCTCTTCAACATCCTTTACTGCTTTCCTAATGTCTTCGATGGGTAGTAGGGGATTATCCTTGTGTCTTCTGGTATATATATGCACTTTCCTTCTGTGTCCAATGTGCCCCCATGCCCGTAAAACCAATTTCTTGTCCGTTCGATCCATCCTTTGTTTATAGCCTCTGGAACGATCCCTTTATCCAGCATGTCGGCCTCAAGTTTATCCCACTTAGGCATGGAACAGGCGTAGCCACCAGGCCCCATAGTATGGTGGTACTTCTTTTTAGCAGCATTTGCCTTGTTTATTGCAGACTTTAACTGAGCTTCCTCCGATTTCTTGTACGTCACAAAATCTTCCCAGTAGTCTCTTATCTTCTCATACCCGTGATCGAAATCCGGAGTTTTATCTTTCAAGATAAAGTCGGTGTACAATCTTTTCTTAAATTTGTTGAATAGCTCGGCCATCTTCTTAAGAGCCCACGCCTTGACTTTATCTTCTAGAGCTTTTTTTTGGCAGCCATCTCCTCCTCATCTGGCTCCCCCTCCTCTGGATCCACCTCTGGCAACGGCAAGGTGAAATTAACCATGACCTTTTCAAAAAGGCGTTTTTTTGCCTACGGGGCCGATATAGCTAACTTCAGGATCCCTTGGCTTATTCCATTCTCAGATGCTGATCGAGACGTAGTCCCTAACAACAACACCGCATTGCTTCACAAATTTTTTTCTAACATCAATTGGAGCAATGGGTTCGCCGTCTGCAGCGACTTCTTCGATCCTGTACCGGATATGGTCCTCCAACTTTTTGGTTGGGCCTCGTTTCGTCCTCACAGAGGATTTGCTCGATCCGGATGGCTAAAAGAAGAAAAACCGTTAATATGTGTCTATGGACAACAGAGGCTAAATTAACTAATATAAATATATATATGCACCTCGTCGGAGTTTGTAATAATCAATGTTGCACCGGAGCCGCCGGCTTCTGCCTTGTCGGCTTCTCCCTCATCGGAGACGCCGAGTTCGGCCTCTTCCCAGGCGTTGGAGACGCCGTCTCCTCGGTTGAGAGACTCATCCCCCTCACCGGAGTCGTTCAGAAAGTGACTTGGGTCATCCTCGCCGCGGATCATATCCTCGAGGATATTTTCCTCATTTTCATCTCTGCCGTGTGGTTCCATAGTTTCTGCAAAATACGAAAGTTATTTTCGGAGCCGTCTCTGCCGTGTCGTTCAGAAAACTTGTAGGGATAGAATGGTACTAGAAGGAAAGGCGCGCGTTGCTGCACCCACTGTTTCTAAGCGTCGTCATGGTGATATATATGACAAATAATTCAGCATTTGATCTTGTCTGAAACGGAACAAAATTGAATTGTACTTCACATGAACATCACTTGAGCAAAATTGTACACAGCTCCAATTACACGGTGCACCGATTAAAAACATCACAATATACAATTCTATCAATTCATACAAATAATTCTATCAATTCCATCAATTCATACAAATAATTCTATCAATTCCATCAATTCATACAAAACTGTATCAAATCCCATTGTATCGTAAATAAATAAATAAATAACTGTATCAAATCCAATTCTATCATACAAATAAATTTGAAGCCTAAAATTAACTAACTAAAACTAAAACTAAAACTAACTAACTAAATTACTAACTAACTAAAATTACTAATGCACTAACTAAATTACTAACTAAAACTAACTAACTAAATTACTAACCCTAAAAGCAGCAGCAAATTCAACAATTTAAATTACTAACTAATTTAAACTGCTAACTAATTTAAATTACTAACTAAAACTAACTAACTAAATTACTAACCCTAAAAGTAGCAGCAAATTCAACAATTTAAATTACTAACTAATTTAAACTACTAACTAATTTAAATTACTAACTAACTAAAACTAACTAACTAAATTACTAACCCTAAAGCAGCAGCAAATTCAACAATTTAAATTACTAACTAATTTAAACTACTAACTAATTTAAATTACTAACTAAAACTAACTAACTAAAACTAACTAACTAAATTACTAACCCTAAAAGCAGCAGCAAATTCAATAATTTAAATTACTAACTAATTTAAACTCATAACTAACTAAAACTAACTAACTAAAACTAACTATTGAGATATTGTTGCTATGAATTGCCATTTTTGCTAAATATTGTTTTCCAATATGTTTTCATATATGCATTGTAGATGGTTAGGATGATTTAAATTAGTTAGTTAGTTTTAGTTAGTTAGTTTTAGGGGAAGACTTGTATAGGATCTAGGCTTAGGTAGGATCTATGAGATCAATTTTTTTGCATGAACATAATATGTTCAAAAAATTTCAAAAAAAATGACAACATTCATCTATGCTATATGTGCAACGTCAAAAATTTGCAGGTTCAAATTTGACCTACACTATTCACAGTATGATTTAGCATTTTTGTTTCTCGCATTGTACATCGAATTTTGAGCTGATTATTTTTGGAGTTGTACAAACTACCGGTAGGTATGTTGTGTAATTTTTGCAGATTTTTTGACAAAATATAAATATGAGTTTCGTGGCGTGATCCTACGATCTCACCTAAAGAACAGATCCTACCTAAGTCTGCCCCGGCAGGAAACGTGATTGAAATGGCAATACATAGCAAGTGGCAGTAGACAGTAGCGGAAGGAGGTGGGGTGGCGGGGAGGGAGTGGATTCGCCGTGGATTCGTACCTTCAATCCGTAGCAGGGGCACGGAGCAGGGGAGCAGGGGCACGGAGGAGCAGGGGAGCAGGGGCACGGAGGAGCAGGGGAGCAGGCCGGCACGGAGCAGGGGGCACGGAGGAGCAGGGGCACGGAGCAGGGGCACGGCGGTCGTGCGGTCGGCCCAGACGCCCTGGTGGTGGCGCCGGCGCGGGAGTCGGGGACGGCGTCACGGCGGCAGTCGGAGTCGGGGGGCGGCAGCCGGAGTCGGGGACGGGGTCACGGCGTCGAGGGCGCGGCGGAGAGCAGTTGGGGGAAGGAGCGAAATGAGAGGAGTTGGGGAAGAAGAAGAGGCCGGTCAGATTTAAAGGTACGGACCTTTAGGTCTGGTTGGTGGCACCAACCGGGACCAAAGGGTCTTTAGGCCCGGTTGGTGGCACCAACCGGGACCTTATGCCTACCCTTTAGGTCCGGTTGGTGGCACCAACCAGACCTAAAGGTCATTTTCGGCGGCACCGAAAAGGCGCGCGCCAAAATGACCTTTAGGTCCGGTTGGTAATACGAACCGGACCTAAAGACCTTTTGGAAATTAAGTTTTTCAAAATTGTAATAAACTTATAAATTCAATATCTTTTGATCTGTTTATCAGAAAAATGCAAATAATATATCAAATTGTTCATAAAAATGTAATCTATATATTTATTACAAATCCATTTTTGTTTGAGATTAGAGGTGAATTCATTTAAGTAAAAAATTTGGAATTTGAACTTAATTAAGTCATTAAACTTATAAATTCAATATCTTTTCATATGTTTATCAGAAAAATGAAATTAAAATATCAAATTGTTGATAAAAATGTAATCTATCTATTTATGACAAATTCATTTTTTTAGATTATAGGTGAATTCATTTAATTACAAAATTTGGAATTTGAACTCCATTAAGTCATTAATTAATTTTATAAATTCAATATCTTTTCATATGTTTATCAGAAAAATGAAATTAAAATATCAAATTGTTGATAAAAATGTAATCTATCTATTTATGACAAATTCATTTTTTTCGAGATTATAGGTGAATTCATTTAATTACAAAATTTAAAATTTGAACTCCATTAAGTCATTAATTAATTTTATAAATTCAATATCTTTTCATCTGTTTATCAGAAAAATGCAACTAAAATATCAAATTGTTGATAAAAATGTAATCTATCTATTTATATATTTTATATATATTCATTTAATTTATATCTATTGAATTGTTTCATATCTATTTTTGCCATATTATTGAATCTCACTAAACTTTCAACATGAAAAGTGTTTAAATTTGAGCTCCAACATGAAAATTGTTCATTAAAATATCAAATTGTTCATAAAAATATAATCTATCTATTTATAATAAATTCATTTTTGTTTGAGATATGAGTTGAATTTATTTAATTACAAAATTTGGAATTTGAACACAATTTACTTATTAAACTTATAAATTCAATATCTTTTGATTTGTTTATCATAAAAATGCAATTAAAATATCAAATTTTTCATAAAAATATAATCAAAAAATGTATAATAAGCCGGTTGGTGTAATAATGTATTCAACTTTTATGAAACTATGTAATAATGTATACATCACGAATAATATCACTAACTTTTGCCGGGTCCTAAGCCGGCAAAACACACGGTTTTGGTGGGATTCCGAAGCACTGGAGCCCGGCTCCGGCGAAACCGGAAGCTTGCGCATCCGTCTCGCGTTGTTGTGAGCAGCAAATCGACCTTCGATCCACAGCGGCAAGACGTCTCTGATGATCTACGACCGTCCCAAAAAGTGTTGGGAATGTCGCAGATCATCAGAGCGCCTTGCCGCTGCTTGGATCGGACCGAGGGGCATGGCTACCACTTCCACCACCACCACCACTCCCACCTCCTCGACAATTCATCATTGCGTCACCCTAATCCAGTGGCTGGATTCAACCTACCTGCGGGCTTGTGTTTCCAACAGCGTCGTTGTGTTGTCATTGTTCACCGTCCTACAGGAGGTGGCTCCAATGGCTGGCCGGTGAACAAGGACGAACACAATAATGCCAGGGAACATGCCAGTAGGTAGGTTAAATCCAGCCATTGGATTCGGTGGCGAAGGTAGATGCTCGTTGTGTGCCGTTCGCTGCAGGGACACCGCTATTTATAGGCGATTAGAAAGTATACCTGTGGATGAGGTGGGAGTGGTGGGAGTGATGATCCAACGGCTCACAAGCCCTCAAAAGAAACACACCCCTGATCCAACGGCTCACAAGCGTTTGAAAGAAACACACGATCCGTGTGATTCTTTAGTCCCGGTTGGTGTTACCAACCGGGACTAGTTCTAAAAATCCATTGGCTCACAAGCCCTCAAAAGAAACACACCCCTCATCCAACGGGTCACAAGCGCTCAAAGGAAACACACGATCCGTGTGCTTCCGATACGGTTTGTATGCAGGTGATACCGTGTGTTTTGTATACGAACTTCTCACTAGTTTTTGTTGCAGCAGAAAGAGTGAAGCGGAGCCGGCACGATCATATATATATTGTGTAATGCATTTGACAACACTCATACATAAAAAGGTTTTGAGAACACTCATACATAAATTGTTTTATATATTATTACACTCATACTTAGATCATGATCGCTTCTTCGGCCGTAACCATGGAGTTTCTTCATTATGTAACGGGATGCTTGGGTCAGTTTTCACTGTGAATGGCGGAATTTTATCAAACTTATTATAGTCTGCTGACATGTCTGTCTTGTCCTCGACTGCCACGATGTTTCTTTTTCCTGAAATAACTATGTGACGCTTTGGCTCATCGTGTGATGTATTTGTTTCCTTATCTTTTCTTTTTTTTGGTCTGGAGCTCATGTCCTTCACATAGAAAACCTGAGCCACATCATTGGCTAGGACGAATGGTTCGTCTTTGTACGCAAGATTCTTGAGATCCACTGTTGTCATTCCGTACAGCTGGTCTACCTTTACCCCTTCTCCATTCATGTTGACCCAACTGCACCGAAACAAAGGGACCTTAAAAGTAGGTCCATAGTCAAGTTCCCATATCTCCTCTATGTAACCATAGTATGTGTCCTTTTGTCTATTCTCGTCTATTGCATCAAAGCGAACACCACTGTTTTGGTTGATACTCTTTTTATCTTGAGCAATCGTGTAAAATGTATTCCAATTTATCTCGTACCCTTAGAAAGTCAATACAGTCGAAGATGGTGACGCGGCCAATAAGTAGAGTTGATCTCAAACATCGGTGTCATTCATGAGATGTAATCGCAACCAACTGCCGAAAGTCTCCATGTGTTTTTGTTTAATCCAGGAGTCAGGCTTCCCTGGGTTTTTGGAGCGTACACTATTCTTGTGTACCTCGATATACGGAGCCACGAAGGTGGAACTTTGTAGAACTGTGTAGTGTGCTTGAGTGAAAGAATGTCCGTCCCTACATATCATTGCTTTCTTTCCTAGCGTGCCTTTTCCACTAAGTCTCCCCTCATGCCGCGATTCAGGAAGACCAATCGACTTAATGTCGGGAATAAAGTCAACACAAAACTCAATGACCTCCTTTGTTCCATAGCCTTTGGAGATGCTTCCTTCTGGCCTAGCACGGTTATGAACATATTTCTTCAAGATTCACATGAACCTCTCGAAGGGGAACATATTGTGTAGAAATACAGCACCGAGAATTGCAATCTCGTCGACTAGGTGAACCAGGAGATGCGTCATAATATTGAAAAATGATGGGGGGGAACACCAACTCAAAACTAACAAGACATTGGACCACATCCTTCTGTAACCTTGTCAGACTTTCTTGATCGATTACCTTCTGAGATATTGCATTGAGAAATGCACATAGCTTCACAATGGGTACTCGAACATTTTCCGATAGAAGCCCCCTCAATACAATCGGAAGCAACTGTGTCATAATCACGTGGCAATCATGAGACTTCAGGTTTTGGAATTTTTTATCTGCCATATTTATTATTCTCTTTATATTTGACGAGAAGCCAGCCGGGACCTTGATACTGCTCAGGCATTCAAAAAATATTTCCTTCTCTGCTTTCGTAAGAGCGTAGCTGCTTAAGTAATGACGCCCTTTATCCGTATGCTTGTTGTTTGGGTCTTTCATATGCTGCTGGTCCTCCCGTGCTTCCGGTGTATCTTTTGTCTTCCCATACACGCCGAGGAAGCCTAGCAGGTTCACGCAAAGATTTTTTGTCACGTGCATCACGTCGATTGAAGACCGGACCTCTAGGACTTTCCAATAGGGTAGCTCACAAAATATAGATTTCTTCTTCCACATGGGCGCGTGTCCGGTAGCGACGTCTTTCGGAACAGATTGACCGCCAGTACCCTTTCCAAATATTACTTCTATGTCCTTGACCATACCAAATATAGCATCACCATCAGGGAGGTTAGGCTTCTTCCGGTGATCTGCCTCACCTTTGAAATGCTTGCCTTTCTTTCTTACGGGATGATTGGCTGGAAGAAATTGACGACACCCCAGGTACACGACCTTCTTACATTTTTCCAAATATGTACCTTTAGTCTTATCTAAACAGTGCGTGCATGCGTTGTATCCCTTGTTTGACTGTCCTGAAATGTTACTAAGAGCAGACCAATCATTGATGGTTACGAACAACAACGCTCGTAGGTCAAATTCCATCTGTTTGTGCTCATCCCACACACGTACACCTGGTATGGCCCACAACTACAAAAGTTCATCAACTAATGGCCTTATGTACACATCAATGTCGTTACCGGGTTGGTTCGGGCCTTGGATGAGAACTGGCATCATAATGAACTTCCACTTCATGCACAACCAAGGAGGAAGGTTGTAGATAAATAGAGTCACGGGTCAGGTGCTGTGACTGCAGCTCTGCTCCCCAAAAGGATTCATGCCGTCTGTACTTAGACTAAACCATAAGTTCCTTGCGTCACCTGCAAAGTCCGAGAACTCTCTCTCTATTTTTCTCCACTGCGACCCATCGGCGGGGTGTCTCAACTTCCCGTCTTTCTTACGCTCTTTTTTATGCCATTGCAACAACCTGGCATGCTCTTTGTTTCTAAATAGATGTTTCAACCATGGTATTATAGGAGCATACCACATAACCTTAGCAGGAACCCTCTTCCTGGGGGGCTCGTCATCACCCTCAACATCACCAGGGTCATCTTGTCTGATCTTGTACCGCAGTGCAGTGCATACCGGGCATGCATTCAAATTCTCGTACTCCTCACCGCGGTAGAGGATGCAGTCATTAGGGCATGCATGTATCTTTTGCACATCTAATCCTAGAGGGCAGATAGACTTCTTTGCTTCGTACGTAGTCTCGGGCAATTCGTTATCCTTTGGAAGCTTCGGCTTCATTATTTTCAGTAACTTCTCAAATCCCTTGTCAGATAAACCAGTCTCTGCCTTCCATTTCAGCAATTCCAGTGTGGTACCGAGCTTTGTGCTGCCATCTTCGCAATTTGGGTACAGCAACTTTTTGTGATCCTCTAGCATGGCCTCCAACTTCAGCTTCTCCTTTTCTGTATCGCATTCTCGCTTTGCATCAGAAATGATCCAACCAAGACCATCAGCGGGCTCATCTGATGCCCGTTGTTCTTCACCTCCTTCTTCTTCATTGTCTTCCATCGCAGTATCACCGTATTCTTCAGGGAACATAGGATAGTTGTCATCATCCTCTTCTTCTCCATTGTCTTCCATCATAACCCCTCTTTCTCCGTGCTTGGTCCAAACATTATAGCTGGGCATGAAACCTCTCCGAAGCAGGTGGCCTTGAAGGGTTCTTGAGGAAGAATGCTCCTTGACGTTCCGACAGTCCACACATGGACAAGGCATAAAACCATCCTCTTTGTTTGCCTCATCCACAACGAGAAATTTATACAGGCCTGCAATAAAATCGGGACTGCGTCGGTCGCCGTACATCCATCGCTGCCGTTCATCCATCAGCACATCATATAATTAGGTTTATCAAGTACCATTATAAAAACATATTGAATATTGAAATGACCACCGTACATCGACACATGCAATATTTCTGTATCAATTACAGATGAAAAGGACAAAGGTTGCTAATTAACCTCGATCGATCGAAGGAAAGAGAGAGGACAAAGCCTAAGGGTGGCTCGGGCACCTCATATCATTTTGTGTGAACTTACATGTGGCTCGGGCATTTCATCGAACACCTCTAGTGCATAGCAAAGGAAAACAAACTAGCACCCACCTCTCACACCTCCTAGCAGAAAAAGAATAGAGGAGTAGAAGCTGGCTGCTGGCTTTATAGGCAGGGGACTATTAGTCCCGGTTCGTGCTGTCAACCGGGACTAATGCCCTTGGCCCAACCGGGACCAATGCCTCACGGGAGCCTGGCCGGTCGAACCGGGACCAATGCCAGGCATTGGTCCCGGTCTGTCACTGAACCGGACCTAATGGCTTCCCCCCCCCCCCCGCCCTTCCCAAAGACCATTTTTCCACTAGTGAAAAATAAAAAGGAGACATGTCCCGGGTATTCGGCCCAAGAATGTAAAGGAATAAGGAAAGATACGAAGGGATACATGGACCTAGCCCATTCGATGGATGAAATAGGAGAGAGAGAAAATGAGCTTGTTATAGAGATTGAGCCCATAACGAAAATTTGAATTTCGCAATCCCTTTTCTATTAACAAAATCCTTATGAAATTGTAGAAAAATTGTAATAGCTTATATGATTGCTACTGCTGTTACTAATACTAATTATATTCACATATGAGTAGTTACTTCTACTGCAACCGCTAAGAACAGATGTCTTCCAATGGATAACCTCGCCAATCAAGGATGGCCGCATGACCATATTTCAAACTTTGCAACTTGCAACCGGAAAGAATCTCACACCTGCTTGTGGGTTGCCCCTACTATGCTCAAGTCTGGCAACGGACCTTCACTGATCTTAATATGCTACCGACGCCTGCAACTTTCCCCTCAACTGATTCATTCTTCGAGTGGCGGCAACATGGATTCAGGCTTACTCCCACTTCTGATCGCCAACGCTGGAGTACAATTGTGATGTTCACTTCATGCCTCGTGTGAAAAGAGCGGAATAATCGTATCTTCAGATTGGAAATCACTCAGCCTTGCCGAGATGATCATGGAGGAGCTACATCAGTGGAAAGGGATCGGCCTAAAGTGCACCTGCTGGTTCGACCCGCCTTGAAAGATTCTCATTCTTTGCCGTATTTACACTACATTCAACTTGTAAATTGCAGGATCTCATGCTTATTTTCTTCGTCCTTGATGGCCATTGTATTTCTTCCCCATCTGTAACTGTTCACCTCCAATCATAATTAAATGAACGCAACGCTGTTGCGGTTCGCAAAAAAAAAAAGGTGAGGGACGTTTGAAAAAGAGTGAACATATGACTACCAGCTCGAATCTTTGCAAGGTAGAAAGATATTGTGATACTTTATCTCGTTGTGATTAGAGTCAAGAAAAGTAATAAAATTCTTTCATATTCATTATTTTATTAAGAAAGTGGCTGTCTAATTTTTTTTGAAACAAGCTGTCTAAACTTTTGGGTCGTCCATTTGTATTGTACTGTTTACCAAGGTCGGAACAACACTGATCTTTTGCAACAATCATCTATGTAGTGGTAGAATCAGGGGATGCTAGCTTACAGAGATCCACGACACACTCGATTTTCCGAGAGCCCATGGATGTCGTTTAGTCATCTGCAATCAAAGGTGGAGTAGTAGACCGGAGGAGGAGAAGAGAAGAAGAATATCCATCACCACCGGTCTCCTACCATCGCCACCACCGGACTCCGGATCCGGTTTTAGGGTTATGGTCCAATCCAATAGACGCGGATACGATCGGTAGGAAGAGAGCCGGCTCGTCTCTTGTCACCCCAAGCTGCTGGCCAACCATAATTGTACCTCTCCATATCGATGTTCCTTTCTCTTCCCAGGGCTGTCATTCTCCAAAAGCAAGACAAAATTCAAAGTATCACAGTTGCCAAATAAAAACGTCACATGCATGGTTACTACGACATACCCAAAATGGGCGGTCACAACCACCTTCAAATTTGGTGGAGAACAGGACCCTGCGTACATGCCTTAAGCTGTGTACTTCACCATAAAAAGAGCTCTCACATGCAACATTGATCGAAAGCGATTGTGATCGCACCAGTGCAGCGAGGCGACGAACTTCCCCAATGATACTCTCTGGAACCGCAACATAAAACCATAGATGATACACCAAGTACTATATGCAACTCCATTGATGCACTGGTGCGAGAATAATTGCACAAAATTTTAAGTCTTCGTTTTTTTTGCCGATAGATTTAAGTCTTCTAAATGGCTTCTAAATCAAAGTATACGCAACTCTGAATAATTGAAAAACGCAACTAAAATTTCTGACTTTTGGCGGGAGACGATCGAAACGATTACTCACCAAGAGAATAGATGCACCCGTGCCCGCAGCCCTGACACTATCCACGGCGCCACCGGTGACCTGAAGTAGGCTGGTGCCATGAGTTGGCAAGCAAAACATGAGTGACTAATTTTGTAGTAGGATACAGTAGAACAAGAAACGAGGGGGCAAGGAAATAAATACCTAGAGGATGTTTATAGAACTGTGTACATGGTGTCAGCGACAGTGGCGGAGGCGGAGGTGACAGTGAATCTGCTGTTTATTTTATTGTGATCAAAATTTATATAAAGACAGCTAAGTTCTGATAGAGCGAAGTGAGGCCCGTAGTCGGAAGGCTTGGACCGACACAAAATATCAGTGTTTGGGGTCTTACCTAAGCCCTCTCAAAATCCTCCGGAGCTAGCCCCCCCCCCCCCCCCCCCCCCCCCGCGCTGGTCTTGTGTCGTGGTCTTTGCTATTGTGTGCAGCAAAGTTCACGGTACTGTCTCATACGAGCCAATCAGTGCATGCCAGCCCGACGTATATCCCAAAACTGGCAGATGTATCGCCCCTCATTTGCTACTACGCTAACCTCTCCAACGCCTCATTGTATTGTTTTCATGGTCGCACCGACGTGTTGATGTTCCCCTATCTCTCCAACAACACTAACCTCCGCCACTGGCTGCACTGCCCGAAAACTGTGCAAAAGGGAGGCCGATCGAAAACCACTCACCAGACAACGTCAATACATGATGAATCAATGGTAAGAGGAGCCGGGCGAGCTTCCGCTTTGACCAACGGTGTTTCCAAGAAATGAAAGATGCTTCTATCTCTCTCCCTCTCTCTTCGTTTCGTCCTCTCTACAGCGGATATGCCGTTACCCAAGTCGCAAGGCTCTATATGGTAACATATGCACATAACAACTCCAACTTCACCAAAGATGCTAATAACTCCTTAGCCTTTTCCATACAATAAATCTTGAAGCACTCCTTTTCCATACCATAGATGAGGACAAGTGGCAATGATCATTAAGATGTTCACATTTCTTTAGCTTAATCTCGTAAGTAATCAGAATAAATTGGAGTTAGGGTTTCAGATAACCTATCATAAATCACAACTATTTTGACAAGTTTTCTCACGATGCCCAATTCTGCCAATTCGTGACATTTGACAAAATAATTTTGATACTCTAGACATTGGTATGTGCACCCGTGGCTAGATAGCACACTTGCCACAATGCCACGTCGTCTACACACGAGTAAAATTTTATGCGTAGAACCTATCTAGTACTCACATTGGTTAATATCAATTTTGAGGAAGGCACTTTTGATCCCTTAAAAAGAAGTGAAACCAAAAGTGTTCATAAAAGGAACAATTGATGCGGGCGCCATAGCGTATATATGCTTGTCCGTCTGCTTTGAATGCTGGAGGAAGATAATATCGGGTGTGTACTCAAACAAAGTATAATTATTCAAAACCTAAAAACCACTTTGCATGTTGGACCTATTTCATTCGCCTTTGATTATCTTCATCTTAATATAAATTAGGAACCACCAAAAAAAGGTAACATGTTTAGAAAACCGTTCACAATTTTTACCCATCGACTGATTTGTACTCTTAGTTTATGGTTTTGCATGGACATAGTCTGCTGTCTTTATTCATCACTCAAGGCATAGGAGACACAACGCTTTATTATAAAACTATGATTATTCCAGAACCAAAACCACCTAACTTAATACCCTTGTTTAACTTTTGGTTGTTTACTATTTTTAATCCCCAGTGCTGTGTATTCAAAAGTGTACTCCCTCCGTCCACAAATAAGTGGACATCTAGAAATTTTAAGACAGATTATGGAGTGGAGTAAAAAATACATTGGGAATGTGCAAACCTCCATCTCTCTCCTATTTAATTTTCTCACCTCCAATGAGCTAAGTGCATATAGAAAATGAGGAGACCATGTGTTGAATGTTATTGGGCTTGATTTCCATGTAATGAGAGAGAAGCATTGTTTTCTATTTTAAAATGCATTGGAAAGATAGAAGTACACTCTTTTGTGGATAAATTTCAAAGCTAAACATCTACTTATTTGTGGACGGAGGGAGTATGTGTTTATGTGAACCATGTCCCATCCAATGTCGCCGCTTTGGTTGCTCGATGGAAATGAGATAGTATTTGTTCCACTTGGACCAAGCCTCTATAATGTATTGATATTGGATTCAGATGACATACCTTATAGTCTATATGGACCAAGTCCCTCCAATGTATGTGCATCTCTATCCAACATGGACGACATAGTTGTTAGTAATTTGTATGGACCAAGTTCATTTGTAGATGCTGGCTGCAAGTGGGATAGTTTTACTGTCTATGCATGAATTCATTGTTCGAGGCAGCTGAGATCTGGTAACTATTCAAAAAAATCAACAGTTACTAGTATAATGCCAGTAATTATCTAAATTTCACTGTCAGTTTCTCCCTTCACTAGTGGAAAAAGGGGCATTGGTCCCGGTTCCAAAGGGCCTTTGGTCCCGGGTTAGCCGCCGGGACTAAAGCCTCGGGACTAAAGTGGGGTTGGCCTTTAGTCTCGGCGGCCCAGGAACCGGGACTAGAGGCCCTCCACGTGGGCGCGCAGGGGGGAGACGGGCCGGAACCCTTTGGTCCCGGTTGATACTATCAACCGGGACCGAGAGTTTCACTTTTTTTTTAACCGAATGTTTTTTTTTTGTTTTAACCGAATGTTTTTTTTTGTTTTAACCAAATGCTTTCTCTTTTTTGGGGGGGGGGGGGGGGGGGTTAAATCAATAGGTGCCGTGTCGCCGTGCCGTGCCGTGTCAGTGGTACTACCATTAATATTTGATTCATATATACATACATAACGTTTCTCACACGTCGAGATCATGTTTCATATATACATACATAACGTCACACGCCAACATAATGTTTCTCACACGTCGAGATGATGCCAATTACATGTCCTCGGGCAAAACAAAATTTGCCGAGTGAAAAAATTCTCCATCTCTCTTCAGGACCGCGGAGTTAAAAATCCCGTAATTTCCTCTTGAAGTGCTTTTAGGCGGCAGCGCTGGCCGTTGAGGTCGCTTGCATCGATTTGGTTCTTCGCCAGCTATTGCATCGATGGGCACTGCGTACGTGGAGCCGTGGACGCGCATGTGGTTCTCTGGCTGGGTGGAGGCACGGATCGTGTGTTTCTTCAGCCATGCTACAAGCCGTCAGATGCTGGCATAGAGGCCCAGGCAACCGTCCGATCCACATCCCACGGATCGGTCCACAATTCCTCACGGGCGATTCACACATGGCTCAGAAAAAAAAGCCCCCGTGCAAGCTTTGTAGACCAGACCACGTGATGGCTCCTGCTACACTTCTTTCCTTCTCTTTTTTTAATTCATTCATTGTTTGGATTCGTTTCGATGCGTCAGGGCCGGGTAACTTAATACTGGTGTGACGCACCACGTGTGATGCACCACGTTTATCTGCGCCATGGCTAAGTGGCCCCAAAAAGTGGCACTGGGCTCATAGCTACCCGTGGCGCAGGAGGCGGCCGCTGCGCCACTAATATTTTATTAGCCGTGGCGCATATTTTTTGGGCGCGCCACGCCTATTTGTGCGCACCCCGGTCGCCCAGGTTCCAGCTTAGCCGTGGCGCAACACGTTAGACCGTGCGCCACGGCTAAGTGCTTACCCGTGGCGCAGTGTCAGCTGGTGCGCCACGGATACTTAGCCATGGCGCACGACTTGTCTGATGCGTCACGGCTACTTGGCTTACCTATAAGCCTTTTCCTACTAGTGAGTGGTAGGGGACACGACAGCGTGGAGGAGGTGGCTGAGAGTGCCTTGCCAACCTTGATGAGCAGGTCATGGAGCTGGACAAGGATGTGGGCATTGGCGACCTCGGGGCGGACGCCGTTTTGCTGACAGATCAGGAGAAGGCCGGGTAGCAGTTTGAGGAGGACGTCATCATGCCGATGCAGGCTGACACTGGACAGGAGGACCTGGAGATGGGCACACGTCAGTGCCCTTTGTCGGGCTTCCTTGTCCGGATCATGGCGCCGATCGAGGTCTCCGTTTTGGGCACGCCGGCCACGGCGTTAGTCCACGAGAAGGAGGTGGAGGCGCCATCTGTGCGGAGGAGCGGCAGGATCGCCAAGCTTCACCCGGAAGGCGCCAACATGGAGCAGCTGGCCATGGAGGCCATGGAGGCCGTGGAGGCGCCATCTGTGCGGAGGAGCGGCAGGATCGCCAAGCTTCACCCGGAAGGCACCAACACGGCGTTTTTTTCTTTTCTTTTTTAGTCGATGTGATAGATGCTTCGCATCTTTTGCTAATAAAAGATGCTTCGCATCTTCGCATCTTTTTATTATTTTAGTCGATGTGATAGATGCTTCGCATCTTCGCATCTTTTTATTTAGTGGTCTGGCCTTGATCGATCCGTCCATGGCTGGTCCATTGAGTTGCTGAACCATCTTCTTGATCCAGCAAGATCCCATGCGGTCATGGTTGTGGGGATTGAAGTTGCGCTTGTGGGCGTGATCGGTAGGATCGCGCCTCCGCTCTTTGCTTTCCTATACAAAAAATACAAGCTGCTCAAGGATCTGGAGGGCGACATCGAGAGCATCCAAGATGAGTTTCTTTATATTCGTTCCGTCATCGAGGGAGCTGATGATCATTCCTTGCGGAGAGGCCACGACGTGGATACGGTGTGGATCGACATAGTGCGCAATTTGGCGCGTGACATTGAGGACTGCGTCGACCACTTCACGCACCTCGTCAGCTGCAAGACGATCCGGGAGCCTGCTCGTCTAGAATTCGCAGAGAAGATACAAAGACTCAAGAAGAAAGCCGAGGAAGTGGGCAGGCAGAAAGAGAGGTACAAGACCGAGAATGGCACCGGCGGGGGCGGCAGCACCAAGGCAGCTGAGCCTGTGGAGACTCCGCTGTACACAGCTGCGCCCGTGGGCATGGACGCCGCCCAGAGGGAGCTCATGGAGTTGATAAGCGAAACGCCGCAAGACCAACAACCCAAGAAGCTCAGGGTGATATCCATTGTGGGATTCGGTGGCATAGGGAAGTCCCAGCTTGCCCGCTATGCCTACAACACGATTGATGAGAGCGAATACCAAGAACGGGTTTGGGTTTCTGCTGCCGGCAAAGGCGCAGAGGCCATTCTCCAGGAGATACACCGGCAGCTTTTCCCAACGAATTGCATCAGCGATCTCAGAAGACTCCACGCACGCCTCAACGAGTACCTTGATAAGAAAAGGTACTCATATTTCCGTCATGTATAAATCCTTTTTTTATTTAGGGTATATATCATCGATGTAGCTAATGATGCATATATAGATTCTTACAGTTGCACAGGTATAATGAAAGAGAATAAAGAAAGCTCACACAAGAAACTAATCAGATGGAACTAGAGTTTCCAGATCACCTAGCTAGAACGCAAGTACAAAGATGCAATCTACAACGAGTTGAACATCCCCAGCATATTTTAACACAGTAGAGCGACCAGCCAAGCACCAAAATGCATATTTTGTATAATGAATTTGCTAATTCTTTTGTTATGGATTAGCTAACTCTCGGAGGACTTGATAGATACCCGTTGGCATCAAACTATGTCTACTGTCATCGTTCATATTACTTTTTATAAAGTAAAGTTTTACTAAGTACATAGAAAAAATATATCAATATTTATGTTACTAAATGCATAGTATATGAAGACCTATTTCATAATGGTTCTAATAGTATCGATTTGATAGTATAGATATTCACATTTTTTTCCTACATACTTGATCAAACTTTATGAATTTTTACTTTGATCAAAAATAATACACCATGTCCTTAGAAACAGGGGGAGTATACTCTTGTCGTTTATGTCCATACCCAGCAGCAGCGTGTGCGGGTTTTAGTTCGGGCTTTTCCTTTTCTTTGTTTTTGTCAGCTAGTTTAGGCTTTCCTATGTACTTGGGCCATATCCCTTGGTTAGGACTGGCCTTGTGTTTTTCAAGAACACGCACGAGGCTTTTCTTCTCCGAAAGCATATTATCGGAAATAGGAATTCATTACATCATCGATTAGTTCATTCACTTGCAAACCAAGAGAACTCATGTGATACACCATGGCATGACATTGCTGAAGTAAAGAACAATTTAGTTCCTGACTGATCAGATAAATGTAAAATGAACAAACACATAAGAAACCGACAACTCAGAGAAAATTATAATAATGAAAACCTCTGTTAATGTACATTTAAATATGAGAAAAGGTGAACCGCATGAAAACAAAGTGAAAGGAATCACACATAGTGCAAAGTAATGAGCATATATGGGATTTCAAATGCCAAACCTTGAGAAGTAAACGAACTGAGGGCTAAAAGTTCTAACAAGGAACATACTGCTGAAATTATGTGAAAGCAAATGGGAAAATAAATTTTGAAGACATCAAACATATCTTATAGGAGACATAAATTGAGACTCATCCACGGCAACAATTCTAAGCTGCGTTGCCCAAACCAGCAATGTCCCCCTCGCACGGAAAAAGCTTGACACTCCTTATGCTTGTATACCAGCAATCGCACTTCCTCAACAACACAAAACCACCTATCCAACAATGGAACAGTCTTGGGTTGCCGCAGGTGCCCAATCCACCCCATCTTCAATCGGAATGCTTTTGATGACGGTAGGTGGTCCACCGTCCGGGCAGAACCATCTTGCAAAACAGTTCGGTACGTTGTCCCTCTAGCAGGCTCTGTGCACCATGAGCTCTCGTGTCCCTCTAGTTCGGTATGCTTTTGCCCTCTTTATAAATAAAGCACCAACATCCATACAACATTCAGTCAACACAAACGGAAGTACAATAACACGTAAGGGTCTGTTGGGGCAACAACACAAACATACCCAACAATAAAACAAAAGGAAAAGATACAACTTCACATGGAGTACCACTCAACGGCTTGACGATGTAGAAAGGTGGCGTACCTCCTCCAGGAGGTCCTAAAGAACATTGTCCATCCGCTGCCTGTCCCTCTGTCTATACAATGGATACCACCTCTGCAAAAATGCCAAAAATTTAAACACGGAATTAGAGGCACGCCTTTGGAAAACACGCTCGATACCCATATTATTACCCATATTATTACGAGTAGTCCATAATGTCTAGGTCATCATGGAAAACAGAAACTAGAAGAGGCGCCTGCCCTTACCAGTACAGTTCACCTGCGCTTGTAGGAACTCCCCCAAGGTTTAGGGCCCTAAATCCTCAGAGATGAAGCTCCATAGGTAACTAGTGTTAGAGAATATGCAACTTGTATTATCTGGGGCCCAAAGGCCACAATATATATTACATATGACTTGGAACATAAGGAACGTAAACCTACTCCAATATGGACTCCTAGTCCTATACCAATACTAATACTCCTTAACAATGAGCATCGGGACAAGAGAAAAATAATGTGAGACACTGGCGCCAACCGGTTGTTCGCAGCCCACAACCAGGACAAGAGAAGATAATGTAAGATCATTTGATGTTATCGTTCCCTGACAAACTCCAACACGTGTGCATCACGTCTCTGACAGGTCTTATTGGTGCATGTACATACGATATAGCCCTATTTTATAGTAGCATTTTTCATTCCTCCACCACTTCATCATAATCCTATAAGTCAAAATGAAATAACATTGAATTGTTGTAAAATTTGTTTTGTTGTACCATGTGATATATATATATGAGGCTTGCTTTGTCCAAATAGTGATTGTCTTGTGACTCATGGTCGTGTTTATAGGTTCTTCATAGTAATCGATGACCTGCGGACATCATGTTGGGACATGATAAAAGATGCTTTCCCTGTGGCTTCTGGGGTTAGCAGCAGGGTTATTGTTACAACAGCCACGCACTCTATCGCTACTGAATGCAGCGTTTGTGATGGCCATGTCTACGTAATGAGAACTCTTGGTGACAAAAACTCAAGAGATTTGTTCTTTGAGAAAGCTCAAATGCTCTGGAAACCAAAACCTGATGATACGGAGCTGGGTTCGCAAGTAATAGAGAAATGTGGTGGTTTACCTCTTGCTTTTGTTTCCACAGCCAGGCTGGTGCCCGATAATCCCTCGCAGAAAGATTGGGCCGATCTGGGAAAGAATCTAGGTCAATATCTGCAGAAAGGAACGAAGCTAGCAAGTATGAAGCATGTGCTCGACCGTAGCTACGCCAGCCTTTGTAGCCATGAGATCAAGACCTGCTTGCTATACCTAGGTATTTACCCAAGTGGCCATCCAATCAGGACAGGAAGCCTGGTAAGGAAATGGTTAGCTGAAGGATTAATCACAGAAAGCGATGATCCTGATGTCAGTTCCCTCGAGGTCGCTGTTAACAATTTGAAGAAACTGGTAGACCAAAGTATCATTCATCCTATTATTGATGTTAGCAGCAGCAACAGTTCAGTGCTGAAGGCATGCGAAACTCACGTAATGATGCTCGAGTTCATTCGGCATAAATCCAGGGATCAGAAGTTTGTTACCTTGCTATATGATAAGGGTCCCAAACGCGGGAGTAAAAATCGCTGGCTTTCTCTGCAGCCCAATTCAAGTTGTGAAGTTGATCCAGAGGATCTATGTCTTGTCCGGTCTCTGACAATCTTCGGTAAGCCACACAAATCCATGTTGGACTTTTCCAAGTATAAGTTGATGAAAGTTTTGGATCTGGAAGAATGCAGCGTTGAGATGGGGGATAGCCATCTCGAGAAAATATGCAGCAACTTGGTGTTGCTTAGGTACCTAAGCCTCGGGGCCTCTGTTAAGGTCACAACTCTTCCAGAGGAGATAAAGATGCTTATGTTATTGGAGACACTTGATGTGAGAAGAACCAAGATAGAGATTCTTCCCATACAAGTCATGGAGCTGCCATGTTTAGTTCATCTCCTTGGAAAGTTGAAGCTCCAACATACTGGTAAAATTGACCGGGTAATAGGTAACCTACAGCCTTTGTTGCCAGACAATACCAAATCGGAGAAGAATAGTCGTATTGGAGACCGTAAATTGAAAGAGCTACAGACTTGGTTGTCAGAGAACAGCAAATTGGAGACGTTAGCCGGATTTGTTGTGGACAAGAGCCATGAAATGCCACAGCTCATTGAGCATATGAAGTACCTGAGGAAGGTGAAAATATGGTGCGAGTCCACCCCCGATAACAACAAGATAAAACATCTTAGAAAGGCCATGGAGGGGTTCATACAGAGAGGAACCAAACTAGATAATGCTCCTTCACTCTCACTGAACTTCAATACCGAATGGCATCAAGACTTGCTGTATTTGGATCTCAAAAAGGACAAACGCTACTATCTTAAATCCGATGAGAACCTCACCAAACCCAAGGCAATAATACCTACCCAATAAACCCAGGGGGAGTATATATGGAGAACACCGACGAGCATCTCTCCCACGATACGATGAGAAAAAAGGCACCTAACATCTGAGGCTACGCGACGACACCACTCTGCTGACTTCGATGCCGAAAGTTGACGACACACGGACCGAGACTATGCATGAATCTGGCCGAGTGGTGATACGGTCGTGTTGTCGGCCCGTTAGTGGTGATACAGCTGAAAACCCCGAGTCGAAAAAAGGTTGTACACTTTCTAGATTAACTTCTCAAAAGCTTGCCAACAACGGCGTCAGGGATGGCGGGTGCACGATGAAGATGCTATCGGACGTCATGTCCTCGGCATTATCGCCGACCATGAACACGAGCGTCGAAAATGGTAGCCGTGAAGACCTTGCGATGGCATCGGTTCTTACTTTATTATCAACGGCCACTTTTGCTCTTTATCTTTTTTTCTTTATACTATATCATAAGCTAGCTCCTCCCGGTTTTCCCGGGTTAATTTTTTTCTTTCTTCCCCTAAGATCCTCGATCGCATGCACGTACGAGACAAAATAAATAAGAAAGCGGCCTAGGGTTGCCCATGCATGTATTAATTAATTGTAATATTTCTTTTTTGATAAATATTTTGCACTCGTAGTATGTCTTGCCGCTTGTTTTGTTTTAGTAGAATGTCATCACGGCTGTCGGGACGACGATATTCGTACTCTCAAAAGAGGCTTCCTCCCCTCTTTGTATAGATAAACCGTAAAAAACCAAACACACATACAAGGTGATGATATATGATGAGTAAACCCTCTTAAAAAAGAAAAGAAAAAAAGCAACATCTTAGAGGGGCCATCAACTCGAACTCGGAATAGCCACACCTAACACTAGGCAACCCAGACTGTCATGACCCTTCCTTGTTGGGCCGTTGTCATGGGTCACCGATGCTGGGCTTGGCCAGACGACCCGCCAGGAGCCTGGGCTGCTACATACACTTAAATTGAAATACACATACACTACATCGTGCTAGTCATGTATATGTACTGAACTACAGAGCGGTCAGCTCTGTCAGCTATTAAAACTTGATATAAGTAAAAAATGTATATGTACTGAACCATTGAGGCTATTAATCATGATGTGATTTGTACCATTTGCAACTAAAATGTACTAGTCATACATCCAGATACAGATAGCATATGAAATCTCCAAGTTTGGTGCTCCTCCATGGACTCCTGGTGGTGGTGACGATGGGGTCGACAATGGCCTCCTGCAGCATGGCCGTAGGCTGTGGTTGGCCCTCTCGGCAACCTCTTCTTCCTTTGGTCGGTGCCCCGGCGTCGGGTGATAGTGCCTTATTCCGCTTCATGAAGTGTAAACACTCATACGCGGTAATGATATTGTCTTTGATCAGCCTCCCCGGGACAAAAGCCGATTGTTCCTCCGCTATTATCTCCGGTAACACCATCTTCAAACGGTTTGCTAAGACCTTGGATGCAATCTTGTAAATAACATTACAGAGACTTATAGGCCTAAACTGTCCCAACTCCTCAGGGTTAGCTACTTTCGGAATTAGTACAATAAAAGTCTGATTTATTTCACGCATGTCATCCTCTCCCTTGATAACGCGCAGAACGGCCGAAGTTACCTCTTCCCCACAAATATCCCAGTGGGTTTGAAAGAAATGCGCTGGGAACCCATCCGGTCCCGGGGCTTTCGTTGGAAACATCTGGAAAAGGGCTGCCTTCACCTCTGAAAGGACACGGATGTCGCCTAGAGGGGGGGGGGGGGGTGTGAATAGGCGATTTAAAAATTATTACGGTTAAGGCTTGAATACATGCGGAATAAAACTAACGTTTAATTTATCAAGCCAAAACCTAAACTAGCTAGGTTCACCTATGTGCACCAACAACTTATGCTAAGAAATATGATCAACTAGGTGATAGCAAGATATATGACTTTAAGCTCGATGTCTATCACAAAGTAAATAGCATAAGTAAGAAGCTCGGGATAGAAATACCGAGGCACTTGGAGACGATGATTTATCCCGAAGTTCACTTCCCAATGGAAGCTAGTCTCCGTTGGAGCGGCGCGGTGTTCACCAATATGAAACACCGAGTAGCCTTGATATGGCACACCGTATCTCCGTTGTGTCTTACCACCAATGTGGCGAGGCACTTGTCACTATGTTGCCGTTGAGGTTGACAACTAGAACCTTTACAAGGATGAAGCTCACTCCACAAGTTGGAGGGTCTTCACCAAATGCACCGAGCCACCAAGACTCGATGCCAAAGGCCGAGGCACACACCACAACTCAATTGGTGGCTCCCGACAATGTCTTCGTAGCTACCAAAGCTCCGAAGCTAACAAGGTTGAGCCACACTCCACAATTGGAGGCTCCCAACAAATTCCCGTGAGCCACCAAGACTCCGAGAAAACAACAACCGTCTAGGGTACCAACGTGCCCTAGAGGAACAAGCTCTAGGACACCAAAGTACCCAAGAGTAACAAGCTTCTCAACTTCACTTCCACGAATCACCGTGGAGAACTCAAACCGATGCAACTAATGCAATGGCAAGAACACACTAAGTGGTCAAGTTCTTCCAACCCGAATCCAACCAAAGCAACTAATGCTTAGGAGGGATTAGGGAGGAAAAACAAAGGAGGAACACAAAGAAACTCCAAAGATCTAGATCCAAAGTGTTCTCCTCACTTAGAGGAGAAATCAATTGGTGGAAACACGGATCTAAATCTCCTCTCTCTTTTCTCTCAAAAGGTAGCAACAACTATCGGAGAGATTGAGAGAAAGCCAAGCTTGAGAAGGTCAACAATGGAGGGAGAGAATAGCTCAAGAAGTTGGCAAAAGGTTTTTTTATTTTGGGGGAAGAAGCCCCTTAAATAGGGGCTCCAAAAATGGAGCCGTTGGAAAAAGAAACGGCAAAAGGAAAAGAGGCAGCAAGCTGACCAGCCATCGGCCCGGCCTGGCAGCCGGCCCAGGCCGGCAGGGGAGCCGGGGCGCCACCCAAGCAGGCCGGCCTGGGAGCCGGCCCAGGCCGGCAGCGAGGCCGGGGAAGCGGAAGGCCTGGCGAGGCCACCCGGGTGGGCCGGCCGGGGAACCGGCCCAGGCCGGCGCGGAGGCCGGAGGCCCACCCGAGGGGCCCGGCCGGGAGACCGGACAAGGTCGGCATGGGGGCCGGGATGGCGCCCGAACGGGCCGGCCTGGGAGCCGGCCCAGGCCGGAGGTGAGGCCGGCAGCCCCCCTTTTTTTCTTTTTCCTTTTTAATATTCTGTTTAAAAACCGACCGATACCGAAATCGCAATATCTTCCACATACGAACTCCGTTTTCGGTAATCTTGGACTCGTTGGAATCGTCACAATGAGTACTATAAGAATATACATAGAAACATCATTGTTCAACAAGATATGGTAAAACCAAATGATGAGAGGTAAAACCTTTCTATTAAAAACCGGAAAACCATATCTTTTGCAAATGAAGTCCGAATGACATGAAACCAACTTTGTTGGAAAGAGGACGACAAATGCTACCTAATAACATGTGAGAATATTGAAACCAAGCAGGGGAGATTTTGCAAATAAATGGAAGTGTGAAACCTTCCGCATAGATGGACCGACAAAATCTCCGACACCGAAAACTCAATAGGGAACACATATGAGAACCGTTTTCGGTGACCTTGGGCTTGTCATGACAAGCACGACAAGCATCAATACCACACCACGATAAGAGCCAAATAGAAACCAATAAAGATGATGCCAAGGATGCAAAGGTTTGAGCTCTCTACGACCGATACGCTAAAGCTCACTTGAGAGCCCCTCTTGATAGTACGGTTACCTATCCTAAAACCCGGTCTCCTAACTACACCGCGAGACCGGTAAAATAGAAACCCTATCTAGATCATACCTTTGCCTTGCGCATTCCACTTGAGCTAGATGATGACGATCTTGATCTACTCTCAAGTGGATCACCTTTATTGATTTTGCTCCGCTTGGTGAAGACACGCATATTGCTCCCCCATACACCAAGATGGGAGAGACACTCTTCGTCATATCTTCACATGGCCTTTATCTTGATGATGATCACCACGTGACGCCATCCACCATGGACAACATAGGATCTTGATCAACACAGATGATCACCACGTGACGCCATCCACCATGGACAACATAGGATCTTGATCAACAAATGATCTTCTTCTTCATATGCCCTAATCTTGTACGTTGATCAATCTTGCACTTAGTCTTGATCAATATATAGTCTTCTTCTTTTAGCCTTGACTCCAACATATGGAGTCAAAGCATTCCTTATGGACCAACACTGCAAATATAACTCAAAGCACACATTAGTCCATAGAGATTGTCATTAATTACCAAAACAACACATGGGGGCAACCATGCTCTTTCAACCTCCTTTTCCTCGAAAGGTTTTAGCAAATCATCATTCATCTGATTTGTGACTTTTGATGGGACCGCTCTAAGCACCTCCTCCATCTGTGCCACCCCCTCTGAGCGATACAAATTCTCATAGAAACTCCGCGTAATGTTTACCATCTCGTGATCATCATTGATGACCACGCCATCCTGCCGCTTAATACAGCTAATCCGGTTTCTCTTCTTTCTCTTGCTGGCCCTCAGGTGAAAAAAATCTGGTGTTCTTATCACCCTCAGCCAGCCATTGGACCCGTGATCTCTGACGCCACATCACTTCCTCTCTCTGATACAGCTCAGCTAACCGTTGTGATAACTTAGGGTGTGTTTGTTTGGGCTTTTGGAGGCTTTCCACGAGAAAAAGTCAGCCAAACTAAACAAACGCTATCGCTGCGCGGTAGGCTTCTTCCGAAGCAGGTCCCTTTCCCGTAGAAAAAAAAAAGCACCCAGGAGAGGTGCTTCCCGAGCTTTGGCATCGACTTCCCGAACCGGTACGCTTGTCTGCCTACTTCTTTCCCAGAAATTACAGACGAACTGCCACCGCGACCCATCAGAGCAAATCCCACCCGAGCAACTCTTTTCCCCTCTCTCTCCTAACTCGTTTCGTTGAGTTTCTCCACCGCGTCGTCGTGCTCGGCAGATCGACATCGCCGGCCGTCCGTCGACCGAATTCTGGCCCGAAGCTCATCCTCCCCAGCCGGTCCCCGTCCTCCCCCGCTGATATCCGTCCTCCCCCGGTCCCCGTACTCCCCAGGTCGTCCACGTCCTCCGGTCAGATGAGCCGCTGCTCGTTTCCGTGCTCTGCCGATGCGATGCTAGTTTCCATGCTTTGCCGATTCCGCTAGCTGTTTTGTGCTAGCTGGTTAGCCGCTAGCTGCTCATGCCTGCTTGTGTTAGATTAATTTTTATATGTGCATGATTTGGTGGTGGCTACTACTATGTGAAACGAGGAGGTGTGTGTGCACGGATGCTGCCCGTACAAATGAAATTGTGCACCCTCGTACTCTGTATTTGGCATGATTATTTGCTGCCTGTCAGTACAAATGAATGCTCCGTTGTGTAATTGTGTAGTAGTGTGTATTCGGATGAGAATTACGCTTCCTAAATTCCGAAGACAAGCAGTTACCTTGGCTTATCTTGGCCGGTGATGTTCCTCCGGGTACACTACAGACGAGAATCGTGAACTCAACATGTGACGGATATATAACATAATGGATAAATATAAATTCCAAATTTATTGATTCATATGTTATGTTATTTACTACGCATAAATCAGCAACAATACATGTTTTCATTATTTTGAGGGTGTTTCAGACAACTTCACAGATTACAGCTAGACAGCCAGCTAGTTGCCAAACACTAAAACTCATAACAGCAGCTTTTGCTGCACAGCAGCTTTCTCTGCACAGCTGCACAGCCAGCCGCAGCCAGGCACAGCCAGCCCAAACAAACACACCCTTAATCTCCTCATAGGAAGGACCCAAACGTGCCACATCTGCCTGCAGCTCTGACAGACGACAGTTTAGTTGTTTGATTTCTCGTTGAACATGGCCAAAGGTGTTCTTCCCTCAGTTCTCCAGCGATCCAGAGACACGCGCCAGCTTCTCTTTCAGCTACGACATTGTAGCAGCCTTACCATCTTCCGTCCACATGTCCTGAAGATGTGGCTTAAACTGTTCGTGGGATTCCCACATTATCGTCCTCCGTCGCTCTCCTCACCCTCGCTGTCTCGCGCCAGTTCAAGAGGATCGGGCAATGACCGTTCCGCCAGCAGCCGTTTGCCTGCTTTAACCATGTTAGGTGTCTGACCTTCGGCTCTCCCTTTCACTGACCGACCCGCCAGCAGCCGTTTGCTTGCTTTAACCATCCCGCTGATGATCAACTTTTTAGGTTCTTTTGACCGTGGCTGCATGTCAGCAGAGATGGTCAACTTCTTAGGTTGTTTTGACCGTGGCTGCATGTCAACAGAGATGTTCCACTTCTTAGGTTGTTTTGACCATGGCTGCTTGTCATCAGAGATGGGCTCCAGGCATTCCACGACGTGCCCCATGGACGGCCGCTTTGCAGGATCTATCTGTATGCATCGACCCGCGATTTTCGCAGCCTTCCACGCTGCATGCACCGAGTATTGCCCCTTCAGCCTCGGGTCCATGATTTCACGCAAGCGGCTCTCTCTGTCCAGTATGGGCTCCAACCAATCATACAGACTTCCTTCCGGACCGAGCTGTTTCTTCTCGACGGCCGACCGCCCAGCCAGAAGCTCAAGGAGCACCACACCAAAGTTGTACACGTCGTTCTGCATTCTGGCCTGCACCGTCACGTCACTCTGCTTCGCCGGTCCAAAGCCCCACAGCGAAGCTGTGTGATCCTGAAAATTATCACAAAACACATGCAAGGTCAGAAAGTATTTTTCCTCTATGTTGAACTGGATTTCCATCGACTCGTTGAACTGTTAAAGCTGCAAAGTCAGACAGTATTTTTCCTCTATGTTGATGTACTATTCTTCTTTTTTTGCCGGATGTTGCAATACATAAAATCGTATCTGACCACAAACGTCGAACGTACTATTAATCCCGCGCTTGATTAACTAAAAGAACACCAACTACCTTCTCCTGGGCTGAGGGTAAGTTGAGAGGAAAAGGAAAAACGCCCCCCGCGTCGCTCCGCTCCTGGGGCGACTCGGGCGGCGCCAACCCTAGCCCCCGCCGCCGCCTTCCCTCCACGCGCCCCTGCCCTTGCCGCCGCCTGAGACCGTCGCCGGCAAGCTCGCGACCTCGAGGACGGCGGCGGCGAGGCCACTACTGGAAAACGAGATGCTGCCGACATGAAATGTCCGTGCCTGAGTGTCTAAACGCGGGGCACTCGGCAAAAGACCGTTTATTCCGTGTGCGTGTGGAAAACACTCGGCAAAATGAAAACATGTCGGCAAAGAGAAATTTCTACCGAGTACCTCGCGAAAGAACTCGGCGAAAAAGGAATACTCAGCATCCAACCCAGGAAACACTCAGCAGAAACTAGCACTCGGCATATTGACGTGCCACGTGTCCCGCGTTGCTCGCAGTAACGGCTCCGTGACGGAGTAACCTCTTTGCCGAGTACTTCTAGAGAGGGACACTCGGTAAACAGCTCACACTCGGCAAACATTTGGCGCGACATTTGCGCGCCAATTACCAAATTATTTTGAAATTTTTGCCGAGTATTTCTTGAGAGGGACACTCGGTAAACATCCCGGCGG
Organism: Puccinellia tenuiflora; assembly: GCA_012064385.1. NCBI lineage: Eukaryota > Viridiplantae > Streptophyta > Magnoliopsida > Poales > Poaceae > Puccinellia > Puccinellia tenuiflora. The sequence continues at coordinate 933,736 of QRDG01000571.1, read as the reverse complement.
CACTGTTCCCACCTACCACAAAACTGTGCCGAGTGTTGCGGCGCGCGGTACTCGGCAAAAATGGACTGTTGCCACCTACCACCATTTTGCCGAGTGTTGCAACCAACCACACACTCGGCAAAGAAACCCTAAGCCGCACTTCTGCGCTGTTGCCACCTACCACAACTTTGCCGAGTGTTGCAACCTACGACATACTCGACAAAGAAACCCTAATCCGCACTTCTGCACTGTTGCCACCTATCACCACTTTGCCGAGTGTTGCAACCTACCAAACACTCGGCAAAGAGAAGGTATGCCGACTGTTTCGTAGGATGACACTCGGCAAAGATCCCACCTACCACTACTCAATTCCTGGCCGTTAGGCCTATATATACCCCATGTTTCGACCAGGTCGGGACACCCACTTCTCCCAGCTCACTATGTGTTAGTACAACACAAAACGTTCGGGTTCCCTAGCTACGTCCAACGGTGTATACAGCCTCGGTGTGTGATCCTAAAAGTTATCACAGAAAAACAGAGGTTAGAAAAGAGATTATTCCATATTAAGCGATTTTTTCTATGTAAAAACTATTGAATTTATGCATTGACTAGTACTTCACCAGAAAATCCAAATTAATAGATAGAAAAGGGTGGACAATATAATTCAACACTGGGCTCACGTATAGCTCTCTTCCAGACCTTATTCGTGCAGGATCAATGTAGGACACAACTCACCGTGTCAATCAGAATGTTGGAAGTATTGAAATCACCATGGGCCATCGGTTTGTCCGCCTCGTGCAGGAAAGCCAGGCCCTTGGCTGCTCCAACCGCGATCTCGACACGCGCTAACCATACTGTCGCAAGGTCTACATCGCCATAAGAAGCTGTAGCCATACACAATCATGCATATATGTACACTGTTATCAAATTTGGCATGCATGGAGCAATCCATAATAAATCCAAATCAACATGTGCTTACCCCAGAGAAGGTATAGTTCGAGACTTTTCTCGCCCATGTACTCGTAGACGATCATCCTGTGCTCGTAGTAGTCACAGAAGCCCAGCAGCGTCACCAGATTAGGATGACGAACCGTCGAGAGACACTCCAGCTCTGCCTGATCCAACAGCTGTTGCGATGGGCGGTTGATGTCAATTAATCAATCAGCTAATGAAATTAGTTTATCATCCGGCTGTTGCGACATGAAATCAGAACGCAGACGGGATTGTGCAACAGAAAACATACCAGCCACTCGCGGTCTTGGCTGAACTTGTTGACGCACTTGACAATGACCCCCGGCCGCGCGAGGCCTGGGCGGAGCTTGCCTTTGAAGGAGCCCACATAGACCCCGGGGCGGCAGAATGTCTTGGTGATGTTCCTTCCCTGGTAGTTGAGGTCTTCGAAAGGTGCATCGAAGTTGCTGGTGGCGGACGTGAGCTCGTCCAGGGTGAAAACATGAGACTCCAGTGACCTTTGAAATCCAGATTAAAATATCCTTTACCTTGCTTCGTTACAACATGAAGAATTATATAGGGTTAACCCCAATTAAATGAGGGAGTATGCACCTTTCAGCAGCTGCTCCATCAGAGTCTTCCACCACAATCTCATCTGATTGTTGTTCCTGTTTTGTGTCTTCCACGGCATATTGAATGTCGATTTCAGGATTGCTCTGATCATTACTAATGCCCCTCTTCTTGACATGCTCTAGATCAGCAGCTGTGCCCATGAATTTTGCAGAGATCTCTCTAAGGCCTGGCATATGCTCAATAGTGATTAGTGCATCAGCACGTTTGTATTCTTTGCGCCCTCCAGTAGCAGTGGGAAGAAAAAAAATATACTTGTTCACTGGGGGGATGGAATTAAAAACTAGTCTGAGCTTCCCGAGATTAGGCATTGCATTCGCCTCAAACGTTATCCAAGCTATACCACTCGTGAACCTCAACTTGAAGTGCTTGAGAGCTGAGAACCCGGCCTTGTCAAAGATGATCCCGTCAGTAGTCTGACCCAGAACATACAACGACAGGGCAGTGAGGGCATGCAATCTTCTGACAATATCAATACAATCAAACCTCAGTTCCTTCACTGAAATCTTCAAAATGCATAGGTTGTGAAGGTCTTTAAACCATCTAGGAATTCGGGAAAATGTCATGCCACTTGCCGGTAAGCATTCAAATCTTTGGAGAAGTAGGGGGGGTTCAAGTTGATAATCCAGAAAGGTGATTTGTACAGAAGCACCACGAACCACAGTATTTTTAGCCATGGAGCCATCATCCCTTACGACGAAAGTTCTCAGGTTGCTATTACATGGGATTAAATGACTTAGATAACACTCGTTCCTCCTCACGTTGAAGGAATATATAGAGCTGGTAATATAAAGATCCTCCAGGTAGCCCTGCAGATGAATGCCAAATCCATGCAGCAGACGATGATCAAAAGGAGGACTGATGTGCAACAACCGTGGGCGAAGGTTCAACCATGAAATACTACTGACTATTGCATCTGCAATGTCAAGAGTTTCCAAATATTTTAACCCATCGGTTGGAAGCTTTATGCAGAGACCACATCCAATCTTCAAATATCTCAGCTGAATCAGTTCTGAAATAATAGTGAGGTCTACAGGGTTGTCTTCGCCGCCATGGTCGGAGACTTGAAGGTCTAGAACCCGAAGAAGCTTGAACTCTGTAATACTAGGCATGCACTCGAATAATCCAAAATAAATGAGCGACCGAAGTTGTGACTTTGTGATGTTTGCTGGTGTCTTGGCATATCTTGCATCGCCAAAGAGGAGAGATAGTCGACGGGCCTTACGAGAAAGCACCACATTCTTTCGACTGTAGTTTATTGCCACAATAAAATTATCTTTGGCAGACTTGTGTGCAATAAGGTCATGTACCGCATCATGAACTGCACATGTCAACACCTCATTGTTGTAGCTGATACGTATAGGCTGGACGAATCTTCTACCAATAAGTTGATGGAGGTAGCTTTCTGCAACTTTGGCCACATCATGCCCTTCTGTTGTATCAATGAAACCTTCAGCCATCCATTGCTTCACCAAATCATACTTGCAGAATGTGTAGCCCTGTTGATACATACTAAAATACAGCAAACATGTCCTCAAGTATTGAGGAAGATAGTTGAAGCTCAGATTCAGTGCTTGTCTTGTTCTTTCTGAAGTAGAACTTGCCAAGAACGAAGAGCTTAATGACTCATGGATGTGCTTCAATAAATCCTCTGTGATTTCAGGCTGGCTTGCTAAAAGACTAGCTATGCTGATTGTTGCAAGCGGCAAACCACCACATATTTCTACTATATTACTTGAAATCTCTTTGAATATTTGAGAACAGTCACTTTCAGAGCCAAAAAGCCTGTTGAAGAATAGCTCTCTTGAGTGATGATCATCCAGGGGTTTCATCTCAAAAACTTGCTTGGACTGATGACAGCAACATGTCAGTGCAACGTCTTCGATCTGTGTAGTTGTTACTATTCTACTGCCATGACTTCCCTTTGGAAAAACATGATTTATAATATCCCATACTGATGCAGCCCATAAATCATCAATAATGATTAGATAGCTGCATGCCAATAATTAACTCATATCAGCGTTTAGAGAACTTGTGAGTCATAGTTTATATTGCAGGAAGAAGAAGAGTAGTACCTTTTGTTTCGCAGATATTTTTTTATATCGTCAATGAGGTCAACCTCATAACGATATACTGGGGGCTCCTGCCCCTGGAGTTGCGACAGCATGTCACGGAAAATTCTCTTCGTGTCAGGTTTTTTAGAAACCCGAACGAATGCTCGACAATTGTATCGCTTACCAAGTTTATTGTACAACACCCTAGAAAGTGTAGTTTTACCAAGACAGGCAGATCCAAGAACAGATACCACCTTGAGCTGCCCTTCCCCATCTTCAGCAAATGAGTTGATAAATTGGTTCATCCGACCATCGATTACTATTTCTTCATAGGACGTTGGAAGCATAGGGCAAAGGGACACAAACTTACGCCTCAAGGTTGAACTTGCACCGGAATCTGGTCGAACATACGCCTCGTACCGTTCAATCGCCTCCCGAACATACTTGCTGAATTCTGATACCTTTACCTCCATCGGCTCAACGTTGGGGACAAGGGAGGGACCTGCAGGCTGCACAAATAATAAGCTGTCGATGTAATCCTCCATGTCGTAAGACAGGCCGCGTGCCTCATTCATCCAGCACTCTTCGGTCCGGGAAGGGTCCTCCACCTCTGACAGTGCTTCAAGGTAAGAGCTTATCTTTTTGACATCATCGCTGAGGAGAGGCACCCCGTCATTGGGATGAGTTAGCAGCAGCTTGTCGAGCTTCGCAACAAGAGGCCTCATGGCGCCCATCGAAGCACTGATCACCCTGTACGTTTCCCTCTTCGGGGCCTCGGTTCCCATGCTTCTATCTAAACACACACAAACAAACACAAATTAAATATCACGATCCAATAACACACGGAAGTATCGAAAAAGATGGGCAGAATCGGAAAGGCCCAAAGCTTTCCCCTGAGCGCTGCAGCGATCGGCGCGAGAAGGGAAGCCTGCGGCCGACGGGCCCGGCGGCGGATGAAGGGCGCGATGTATATGAGACGGGGAACGGGCGGCCAGCGGCGTACAGCCGTATAGGGCCGGCGGCGGGCGAAGACGGGTAGCCGGCGGCCGGCGGCGGACGAAGACGGGGAGGCGGCGGGCGGCGGACGAAGGCGCGGCGACACGAGACCTGGAGCCGGCGGCAGACAGCTATAATGACGGACGAGATGGGGAGCCACTAGCCGCCGTTGCCGGCGGCGGCGGCGAGCGATGCCAGAAGCAGCACACATCCAATGGACACTGGACTATCCGACTCTGAGGTCCACGTCCACGTTGTGTTATTGGATCCAACGTCCTGTTGAGGTCCACGTCCAGTCCATTTAGATTCACTTTATTTGATGTCCAAAGCCCATGGATATAAGAGATCCAGTTCCAGATCTGACTCAGAATTCCGAAGTATCTAGTTGGAACAGGGAGTTGTGAGTTGTGACCCATCTTCAGGGCAGAGTTCCGTATGTCCCTCGCTAGGCTAGCTGTCTCTACCGCCACAACGCCTAAAAGAGTAAATCAGGACGCTAGTCAACAAAGATATTACCGCATTAACGATATGCCTCCATAGAAGGGAGTGACGCTTAGAGAGCCACCATCGACTATTCTGGATTTGGGATATTCCGAGGAGACTCTCGTAAATCAGGACAACGTAGTGCAGTTTCCTCGAAGTTGTCGCCATCATCAGCTCCAACCAAAAGCCGGAAACATGTTCTCACCCGGGGACCACACGTCACCAAGTCGTGTCCATCTTTGATCAAGACCGACGACATCACCAACCCACAAGTCCATCACTGCCAGGGCACCCTGCTCCAGGCTGCAAAGGTTGCGACAGTGCTCGAGGGCGACGACCACCACCACGAAGGATGTCGTGCCGTCACGTATCCGGGGTCGCCGCCCCGGGATCCAATCTCGCTTACCTTTGGGACCAGGGCCCGCAACCACCATGTACGAAGCCATCGGTAGCTTCGGCTGGAGATCTTCTCTCCCCTGAGCCACCCAAGGAGGATGCTGCTAGATGCGATCTGCTTTGTGGCGATGCTTGACACTGTATGTATGTGAGATTTTTTTCTTTGAATATGCGTCCAGTTGTGTTTGTAACGTCTAGCAGAGAATAATAAAGACAAAGCAAACACCCTTACCCCATTTTACTTTATCTATTTGTGTGTTTTCTGTATGCACTCTTAATTTGTCTCTTGTCCTCCGTCCCCGTCATTGGACTGACCACGAACAAATTTAGTTTTTCTATACCTGGTGGATACATAGTTTTAAATAGAGCGCTATCTCGGAACTATAGCATAGCTATGGTAGATTCACAGAACTTATGTCCGCACCGGAAAGATTCATTCGTCTTTTTTTTAATTAATTATTCAAGAGAGCTCTGGAAAAGAATACATCAAACTGGTAGAAACCACCATGCCACACCTACAGACTCGAAAACAAAGGAGAACATGTAGTCACGGCCTATTGCCATGTACACGCAACAATGCCCCACTGGTTATATTCGGGGGCATAACCGAGGCACCCTATAGCGTACCTAAAGCACACATTCGGTCCAACATACCCTCGCTTATGTAAGCTCCAGAAGTTGCCACCACTGCGAAACCGGTGACCCATCTTTAGGGCAGAGTTCCATATGACCCTCGCTAGGCCAGCTATCTCTGCCGCCACAACGCCTAATAGCAAAACCGGCATGCGCACGCAAATAAAAATGCATCCGCCACCAAGATCTCCATTGCACCATGCTGCCGAGACCCGCCATGGTCACACCACCTCAGGACCCCTCTGACCAGCGTATGCTCCGAAAACGATAAAGGAGAGCAACACCGGACACCACCCTCGTCCGATCCGAAAAACCCAGATCTAAGGTGATGAGAACTGCGTCCGCTAGTCGACAAAGATATTACCGCCTTTACGATATGCCTCCACAGAGGGGAGTGACACTTAGAGAGCCACCGTCGACTGTTTCGGATTTGGGATTTGCCGAGGAGACTCATAAACCAGGACAACGTAGTGCAGTTTCCTCGAAGTTGTTGCCATCATCAGCTCCTGCCCAAGCCGGAAACATGTTCTCACCCGGGGAACACACGTCACCAAGTCGTGTCCATCTTTGATCAAGACCGACGAAATCACCAACCCACAAGTCCATCATCGCCAGGGCACCCTCCTCCAGGCTGCAAACGTTGTGATAGCGTGGCCGAGGGCGACGACCACAACCACGAGGGACGTCGTGCCGTCACGTCCAACCAATCTGGGGCCGCCGCCCCGGGACCCAATCTTTGTCACTGCAGAAACGTCCGGAGATCCCCGCCTCCCTTTGGGACCAGGGCCCACCACCACCATGTACGAAACCATCGGTAGCTGCGGCTGGATTCTCTCCCCCTAGCCACCCAAGGAGGATGACACGAAGGAGCGCCCGACCGCGGCAACGTTAGGCTGCTAGATGCGATCTGCTCTGCGGCGATGCTTGACACTTTGGGGGTGTTTGGTTAGGCTTTCTAGTTGGCTTTTGACTTTGGCTTATAAGCCATAAAAGCACCTAAATAGGTGCTTTTGGCTTTTGGCTTTTGGCTTATACCATAGTAAAACATAAGTCAAAAGCCAAAAGCCAAAAGCACCTATTTAGGTGCTTTTTGGGCTTATAAGCCAAAGGCAAAAGCCAACTAGAAAGCCTAACCAAACACCCCCTTTATGTATGTGAGATTTTTTTCTTTTGAATATGCGTCCACCAGTTTTGTTTGTAACATCTAGCAAAGATTAAGAAAGACAAAGAAAACACCCTCACCCCATTTTTCTTTATCTATTTGTGTGTTTTTCGTGAACTCTTAATTTGTCTCTTGTCCTCCGTCCCCATCATTGGACCGACCATGAACAAATTTAGTTTTTCTATATGCGGTGGATACATAGTTTTAAATAGCGCATTATCTCGGCACTATAGCGTCGCTATGGTAGGTTCATAGAACTTAATGCTAAATAGAAATTATCGCTAGTAGATCATTAAAGCATGCTAAAACTTAAATTGGGCTGAAAAGTTGCACTATTTCTCACGCTAAAACTGTTGCATTTATGATTTGAATTTGAAACTTGGACATGGTTATGTAATACACTCCTTTTATTGCTACAAACATCATGGTTGTTCAATACATGTGTGTATCATCGAACCATTGATTTTTATAGTCATATTTTTTTTAGATGATATGAATATATGATGACTAATTTTTTTTGAAAGTTTCCTTGTGTTTGAGAAAATTACTAAATTGTTTAGCGTCGCTATAGCTTACTTGGCATCTGGAAAATGCCGCAGCTAAGAAAGCATAGCCCGCTATTTCAAACTTTGGGTGGATATACCATCCGTTTCAAAAGAAATGAGAAGATAACACTTGTAACTGACGGTACATAATCCTTTCTAGTACGTTATTCATACCACACGCATGGTTAGTTAGCAACTGGAGTAGTAACATTAAATTTTAAGAAAAAAATGCAGGTACTCTGCCTTCCGATTAGATTGAAGAATAGAAAGATAGTACTAGAGTTTACTGAACACGGCCGCTAGTGGCAGGCAATTATTATTTGGGCTGTAAGCCAATCGAAAAGTAAGCAGGTACGCAGTCATTATTAGTAAGTAAAAGGGTCTATCGCGCGCTTGCTCACCTCTGCTCTGAGGATTTGGATCGGAGGAGAGGGCGCTCGTGTGCACCTCCAGGATCTCATTAGACTCTCGCAGGTAGTGCTCCATCAATCACAAGCGGCTAGCCAACTCTAATTTCTCGGTCCTCTCACACCGGGTGAAGAGGGAGACCTACATCCCGTCCTTGATCTCTCCCAAAGAAGGGATCCAGCTGACTTCCACAACTCCTGCCTCCAATCGTAGCCCCTAGACTTCCAAAATACAGAGGAAGATTGTTTAACGAAAATGATGATGATTCTGCTGCATATACACAAGTATTTAACGGAAAACTGTGCGAAAGGGAGGCCGATCGAAAACCACTCACCAGACAACGTCAATACATGATGAATCAATGGTAAGAGGAGCCGGGCGAGCTTCCGCTTTGACCAACGGTGTTTCCGAGAAATGAAAGATGCTTCTATCTCTCTCCCTCTCTCTTCGTTTCGTCCTGTCTACAGCGGATATGCCGTTTCCCAAGTCGCAAGGCTCTATATGGTAACATATGCACATAACAACTCCAACTTCACCAAACATACTAATAACTCCTTAGCCTTTCCCATACAATAAATCTTGAAGCACTCCTTTTCCATACCATAGACGAGGACAAGTGGCAATGATCATTAAGATGTTCACATTTCTTTAGCTTAATCTCGTAAGTAATCAGAATAAATTGGAGTTTGGGTTTCAGATAACCTATCATAAATCACAACTATTTTGACAAGTTTTCTCACGATGCCCAATTCTGCCAATTCGTGACATTTGACAAAATAATTTTGATACTCTCGACATCGGTATGTGCACCCGTGGCTAGATAGCACCCTTGCCACAATGCCACGTCGTCTACACACGAGTAAAATTTTATGCGTAGAACCTAGCTAGTACTCACATTGGTTAATATCAATTTTGAGGAAGGCACTTTTGATCCCTTAAAAAGAAGTGAAACCAAAAGTGTTCATAAAAGGAACAATTGATGCGGGCCGCCATAGTGTATATATGCTTGTCCGTCTGCTTTGAATGCTGGAAAAAGATAACATCGGGTGTGTACTCAAACAAAGTATAATTATTCAAAACCTAAAAACCATTTAGCATGTTGGACCTATTTCATTCGCCTTTGATTATCTTCATCTTAATATAAACTATGAACCACTAAAAAAAGGTAACATGTTTAGAAAACCGTTCACAATGTTTACCCATCGACCGATTTGTACTCTTAGTTTATGGTTTTCCATGGACATAGTCTGCTGTCTTTATTCATCACTCAAGGCATCGGAGACACAATGCTTTTATTATAAAACTATGATTATTCCAGAACCAAAACCACCTAACTTAATACCCTTGTTTAACTTTTGGTTGTTTACTATTTTTAACCCCCAGTGCTATGTGTATTCAAAAGTGTATGTGTTTATGTGAACCATGTCCCATCCAATGTCGCCGCTTTGGTTGCTCGATGGCCACTTGGACCAAGCCCCTACAATGTAGTGATATTGGGTTCAGATGACATACCTTATAGTCTATATGGACAAAGTCCCTCCAATGTGTGTGCATCTCTACCCAACATGGACGACATAGTTGTTAGTTTGTATGGACCAAGTTCATTTGTAGATGCTGGCTGCAAGTGGGATAATTTTACTGTCTATGCATGAATTCATTGTTCGAGGCAGCTGAGATCCGGTAACTATTCAAAAAAATCAACAGTTACTATTATAATGCCAGGAATTATCTAAATTTCACTGTTTTCTCCCTTGTTCACTTGTTGTATCATTCACGCTATGCGTAGTACTTCATATTTTATGCTTTGCGCGCGTGTCTGCTTTGATTGCTTGATGCAGTTGAGATCCGGTATCTATTTAAACAATCAATACTATTATAATATAATTATATAAAGAATCATCTAACATGTCCATGTCAGTACTCCAAAGTGTGTATGCGCTGCGTGCCTATACTGATCGCTGGAAGCAACTGAGATCTAGTATCTATTCAAACAATCAACAATTATAAAGAATCATCTAACATGTCAGTGCCATTTAGTTCTCCGTAGTTGACCTTTTTGTACCCTTCACTCCATTGATTGCTCGAGCTAGTTGAGATCGTTATCAATTCAAACAATGAATAATTTTATATAATATCAAGAATCATCTAACATGTCGATGTCAGTGCTTCACAGTTTTGCTGCAGGACTTGGTTTCTCTCAGCTAAATGCTTCATTAAACATTTGAGTATACTACACAGGACTAATCTTTGCATTTTACTATAGATGAATATATTTGTTTGTCTAATGCTAGTACTAGTATCAATACTGAGCTATAGATCATCTATACAAAGTGATTTACAAAATGAGTTATTTTGCTCAATTTATATTTGTCAGCTCAATATGTGTGTGTTGCGTTCTCTTATTCATTTTTCTTTTTCTCATAACCATAATTAATTGCCTCGCATCTCGCTGTTAAAAACCGCGTAGCCTCTCTCCAGATGTCGCCGCCCACCGGTCTACTTCCCCTCACTCTCCAGATCTCACCAGTGTTGCCCACACGGGCAAGATGCACCATGCTCGAGGCGAGCCGCCGTCGTTTCCTTCCAGCGCGCCTAACACCCGTCATCTCGTTGTCGATCATATCCACCTCCACCTGACATCACCTCCGAGTAGGACAACGACCCATGATCACCCTAGTTTCTCAACGCTGGGGCCAAATGTGCTGCTTAGATTCAAATGTTACTTCGATTTGTAAAATATATCTAAGAAATGAATGAAAATTGTTGGTGTTATTCATTTTTTTGTTAGAACCTATTTTTGGGATGCTGGTGCTAGCTTCATGACTGCATGTTCATACGTGACACTTATCAGTGGCGTGGATACAGTACGCCATTGATAACAATTATTAGTGGCATGTTCATGGAACGCAACTGGTAATTACCGCACACCAATAGGTCTTCAACTCGCTGATAGGGGCCGAACCTAGGTATCTCGCGTGTGTCGTGCCCTTTGTGGATCCTATGTCGCGTGTATAAACCCACGAGTCACCAGACATGACACACCGGTTTACATCTTTTTCACTGACTGTTTTCTCATGTCGTGCAATTTATACTTTGAGTTTATTGTTTTGTATAGGCGCAATCATTATGATATCTATATCTATCGCTCAAGGAATATGGATTGCAATGTTAACTTTAAACTAATCGATTCGTCCTGCTGATTACAAAACCAGAAGCTACCAAACATGCTACCCTTGCTTATGTTCAGGTTGTTGAGTATATTTTTACCCTCGATACTCTGTGAATTCCACAGTCTGTGCCTCTATGGACCATGTCCCATCTAATATCTCTTGCCACCGCCCAGGACACAATTGACTGTCGCCACCAGCGCGTTTGTTGGCATTGCCACCGCCCAGGACACCTTGCTGGGGCTGCACTACGCCACCTGCTTCCCCGCCACCTGCCGCTTCTGCCTGCAAGCGCACAGCCACGCCGGTCTCCCCTCTGCACTCATTCTGGGACGTCCTCATGGCGCCTCATGACCTATCGGAGGGGCCGAAGGAGGACGAACTCTTCGCCTCTGCTTTGCGGAAGATCGTCGCTGGCCGCCCCGATGGCTCCACTTCTTGGGCCGAGATCGTCGCTCCCGCCACCGACTCCCGCCTCGCCCGCGCTACGGAAAGGATGGCGGTGCTCGCGTTGCAACTGTAGGTGAAGGCCGCGTCTGTGCAAGGCTTGATGGAGCATCTTGAGAGCTTGCTCGAGCGGATTGACGCTGCTCTGGCGAGGCTCTCGGTGGAGCCGACTATGGTGCGGTCGGCGGCTACCCCGCTTCCGCTTGCTGGGTTCGGTACTGGTTGCACAGATGGTGGTTCCGACCTCTTTGGTTGCTACTCCCAACGGCAAGCAGGCTGAGGGGGCTGCTCCCTCTTTGGATTGCGGCGCGATTGTGAAGGAGGTGCATGTGCAAATTTCACCGGCAGTGACAGCGGAGGTGATCAGCGGTAGGGGACGCGACAACGTGGAGGAGGTGGCTGAGAGTGCTGAGGGGGTGAGATGCCTTGCCAACCTTGATGAGCAGGTCGTGGAGCTGGACAAGGATGTGGGCGTTGACGACCTCGGGGTGGATGCCATTTTGCTGACAGATCAGGAGCAGGCTGGGCAGCAGTTTGAGGAGGTCGTCATCATGCCGATGCAGGCTGACACTGGACAGGAGGACCTGGAGATGGGCACACCTCAGTGCCCCTTGTCGGGCTTCCTTGCCCGGATCATGGCGCCGATCGAGGTCTCCGTTTTGGGCATGCCGGCCACGGCTTTAGTCCACGAGAAGCAGGTGGAGGCGCCATATGTGCGGAGGAGCGGCAGGATCGCCAAGCTTCACCCGGAAGGCGCCAACATGGAGCAGCTGGCCATGGAGGCCGTGGCGCGACATCTCGGCTCGCGGCCTGAGGAGGCCAACCCCTCAGAGCGCCTGCGGCAGGACTACTTGGCTCTGTGGGGTGACCAACCCCTCACGGACCAGGCGGTGGCGGCCATCGATGACCTTGTCCTCTCCGTGAAGAAACCCAAGAAGAAGAAGGCGTCTGGGACCGGGGTGGCGTGACAGAGGCCGCCGGAGATTTCCTAGATGATAGCGGCTAGCGGAGCCATCATCCCCTCTCGATGTGGGGGATATGGAAGAAGAGGAACCGGAGGTTTTTTTTGTAGCGAGGAGATCCCTTCATTGGATGTGGCAGATTTGGTGCGGGAAGAGTTGGCGTTGCGGGATTTCGCCGACACACAGGATCCGGGAGATTTATTTTTCTATTTTTGCATGTAAAGGGAGTTTTCCCTAACCCAAAATGTTGTACATAATCATCTATTCTATCTAATCGGATCCGCCTTAAGCCTCAAAAAAAAAAAAAATCTCTTGCCCTCGTTGCTCGATGGCAATGAGAGAGGGTGCGTTCTACGAGACCAAGTCCCTACAATTAATGTCTCTGGTCGTCGTCGCCCGCTGCAAGTGAGCACGTTGATGGTCTATGCAATTTGTATTAAGTATTACCAGTCCTGACGGTGCATAGATTCATTGATCGAGGCAGACGAGTTGTCTACCATATCTCTGCCACTTATTTCTTCTTTGTTGACTTTTTATTTGCCTTCGAGGCATGTGTACTCCACTTGGTGTTTATACAAACAGCACCGCTGCAGAAGTTGTTAGTGGACATTTCTAAAGAAAAAATGAGCTGTTGTACTGCTGCCTACTAGCTAGCTAGCCGCGCGTTTCTTTTTTTTATTTTAGTCGATGTGATCGATGCTTCGCATCTTTTGCTAATAAAACTGTAGTGGTCTGGCCTTGATCGATCCGTCCATGGCTGGTCCATTGAGTTGCTGAACCATCTTCTTGATCCAGCAAGATCCCATGCGGTCATGGTTGTGGGGATTGAAGTTGCGCTTGTGGGCGTGATCGGTAGGATCGCGCCTCCGCTCTTTGCTTTCCTATACAAAAAATACAAGCTGCTCAAGGATCTGGAGGGCGACATCGAGAGCATCCAAGATGAGTTTCTTTATATTCGTTCCGTCATCGAGGGAGCTGATGATCATTCCTTGCGGAGAGGCCACGACGTGGATACGGTGTGGATCGACATAGTGCGCAATTTGGCGCGTGACATTGAGGACTGCGTCGACCACTTCACGCACCTCGTCAGCTGCAAGACGATCCGGGAGCCTGCTCGTCTAGAATTCGCAGAGAAGATACAAAGACTCAAGAAGAAAGCCGAGGAAGTGGGCAGGCAGAAAGAGAGGTACAAGACCGAGAATGGCACCGGCGGGGGCGGCAGCACCAAGGCAGCTGAGCCTGTGGAGACTCCGCTGTACACAGCTGCGCCCGTGGGCATGGACGCCGCCCAGAGGGAGCTCATGGAGTTGATAAGCGAAACGCCGCAAGACCAACAACCCAAGAAGCTCAGGGTGATATCCATTGTGGGATTCGGTGGCATAGGGAAGTCCCAGCTTGCCCGCTATGCCTACAACACGATTGATGAGAGCGAATACCAAGAACGGGTTTGGGTTTCTGCTGCCGGCAAAGGCGCAGAGGCCATTCTCCAGGAGATACACCGGCAGCTTTTCCCAACGAATTGCATCAGCGATCTCAGAAGACTCCACGCACGCCTCAACGAGTACCTTGATAAGAAAAGGTACTCATATTTCCGTCATGTATAAATCCTTTTTTTATTTAGGGTATATATCATCGATGTAGCTAATGATGCATATATAGATTCTTACAGTTGCACAGGTATAATGAAAGAGAATAAAGAAAGCTCACACAAGAAACTAATCAGATGGAACTAGAGTTTCCAGATCACCTAGCTAGAACGCAAGTACAAAGATGCAATCTACAACGAGTTGAACATCCCCAGCATATTTTAACACAGTAGAGCGACCAGCCAAGCACCAAAATGCATATTTTGTATAATGAATTTGCTAATTCTTTTGTTATGGATTAGCTAACTCTCGGAGGACTTGATAGATACCCGTTGGCATCAAACTATGTCTACTGTCATCGTTCATATTACTTTTTATAAAAGTAAAGTTTTACTAAGTACATAGAAAAAATATATCAATATTTATGTTACTAAATGCATAGTATATGAAGACCTATTTCATAATGGTTCTAATAGTATCGATTTGATAGTATAGATATTCACATTTTTTTCCTACATACTTGATCAAACTTTATGAATTTTTACTTTGATCAAAAATAATACACCATGTCCTTAGAAACAGGGGGAGTATACTCTTGTCGTTTATGTCCATACCCAGCAGCAGCGTGTGCGGGTTTTAGTTCGGGCTTTTCCTTTTCTTTGTTTTTGTCAGCTAGTTTAGGCTTTCCTATGTACTTGGGCCATATCCCTTGGTTAGGACTGGCCTTGTGTTTTTCAAGAACACGCACGAGGCTTTTCTTCTCCGAAAGCATATTATCGGAAATAGGAATTCATTACATCATCGATTAGTTCATTCACTTGCAAACCAAGAGAACTCATGTGATACACCATGGCATGACATTGCTGAAGTAAAGAACAATTTAGTTCCTGACTGATCAGATAAATGTAAAATGAACAAACACATAAGAAACCGACAACTCAGAGAAAATTATAATAATGAAAACCTCTGTTAATGTACATTTAAATATGAGAAAAGGTGAACCGCATGAAAACAAAGTGAAAGGAATCACACATAGTGCAAAGTAATGAGCATATATGGGATTTCAAATGCCAAACCTTGAGAAGTAAACGAACTGAGGGCTAAAAGTTCTAACAAGGAACATACTGCTGAAATTATGTGAAAGCAAATGGGAAAATAAATTTTGAAGACATCAAACATATCTTATAGGAGACATAAATTGAGACTCATCCACGGCAACAATTCTAAGCTGCGTTGCCCAAACCAGCAATGTCCCCCTCGCACGGAAAAAGCTTGACACTCCTTATGCTTGTATACCAGCAATCGCACTTCCTCAACAACACAAAACCACCTATCCAACAATGGAACAGTCTTGGGTTGCCGCAGGTGCCCAATCCACCCCATCTTCAATCGGAATGCTTTTGATGACGGTAGGTGGTCCACCGTCCGGGCAGAACCATCTTGCAAAACAGTTCGGTACGTTGTCCCTCTAGCAGGCTCTGTGCACCATGAGCTCTCGTGTCCCTCTAGTTCGGTATGCTTTTGCCCTCTTTATAAATAAAGCACCAACATCCATACAACATTCAGTCAACACAAACGGAAGTACAATAACACGTAAGGGTCTGTTGGGGCAACAACACAAACATACCCAACAATAAAACAAAAGGAAAAGATACAACTTCACATGGAGTACCACTCAACGGCTTGACGATGTAGAAAGGTGGCGTACCTCCTCCAGGAGGTCCTAAAGAACATTGTCCATCCGCTGCCTGTCCCTCTGTCTATACAATGGATACCACCTCTGCAAAAATGCCAAAAATTTAAACACGGAATTAGAGGCACGCCTTTGGAAAACACGCTCGATACCCATATTATTACCCATATTATTACGAGTAGTCCATAATGTCTAGGTCATCATGGAAAACAGAAACTAGAAGAGGCGCCTGCCCTTACCAGTACAGTTCACCTGCGCTTGTAGGAACTCCCCCAAGGTTTAGGGCCCTAAATCCTCAGAGATGAAGCTCCATAGGTAACTAGTGTTAGAGAATATGCAACTTGTATTATCTGGGGCCCAAAGGCCACAATATATATTACATATGACTTGGAACATAAGGAACGTAAACCTACTCCAATATGGACTCCTAGTCCTATACCAATACTAATACTCCTTAACAATGAGCATCGGGACAAGAGAAAAATAATGTGAGACACTGGCGCCAACCGGTTGTTCGCAGCCCACAACCAGGACAAGAGAAGATAATGTAAGATCATTTGATGTTATCGTTCCCTGACAAACTCCAACACGTGTGCATCACGTCTCTGACAGGTCTTATTGGTGCATGTACATACGATATAGCCCTATTTTATAGTAGCATTTTTCATTCCTCCACCACTTCATCATAATCCTATAAGTCAAAATGAAATAACATTGAATTGTTGTAAAATTTGTTTTGTTGTACCATGTGATATATATATATATGAGGCTTGCTTTGTCCAAATAGTGATTGTCTTGTGACTCATGGTCGTGTTTATAGGTTCTTCATAGTAATCGATGACCTGCGGACATCATGTTGGGACATGATAAAAGATGCTTTCCCTGTGGCTTCTGGGGTTAGCAGCAGGGTTATTGTTACAACAGCCACGCACTCTATCGCTACTGAATGCAGCGTTTGTGATGGCCATGTCTACGTAATGAGAACTCTTGGTGACAAAAACTCAAGAGATTTGTTCTTTGAGAAAGCTCAAATGCTCTGGAAACCAAAACCTGATGATACGGAGCTGGGTTCGCAAGTAATAGAGAAATGTGGTGGTTTACCTCTTGCTTTTGTTTCCACAGCCAGGCTGGTGCCCGATAATCCCTCGCAGAAAGATTGGGCCGATCTGGGAAAGAATCTAGGTCAATATCTGCAGAAAGGAACGAAGCTAGCAAGTATGAAGCATGTGCTCGACCGTAGCTACGCCAGCCTTTGTAGCCATGAGATCAAGACCTGCTTGCTATACCTAGGTATTTACCCAAGTGGCCATCCAATCAGGACAGGAAGCCTGGTAAGGAAATGGTTAGCTGAAGGATTAATCACAGAAAGCGATGATCCTGATGTCAGTTCCCTCGAGGTCGCTGTTAACAATTTGAAGAAACTGGTAGACCAAAGTATCATTCATCCTATTATTGATGTTAGCAGCAGCAACAGTTCAGTGCTGAAGGCATGCGAAACTCACGTAATGATGCTCGAGTTCATTCGGCATAAATCCAGGGATCAGAAGTTTGTTACCTTGCTATATGATAAGGGTCCCAAACGCGGGAGTAAAAATCGCTGGCTTTCTCTGCAGCCCAATTCAAGTTGTGAAGTTGATCCAGAGGATCTATGTCTTGTCCGGTCTCTGACAATCTTCGGTAAGCCACACAAATCCATGTTGGACTTTTCCAAGTATAAGTTGATGAAAGTTTTGGATCTGGAAGAATGCAGCGTTGAGATGGGGGATAGCCATCTCGAGAAAATATGCAGCAACTTGGTGTTGCTTAGGTACCTAAGCCTCGGGGCCTCTGTTAAGGTCACAACTCTTCCAGAGGAGATAAAGATGCTTATGTTATTGGAGACACTTGATGTGAGAAGAACCAAGATAGAGATTCTTCCCATACAAGTCATGGAGCTGCCATGTTTAGTTCATCTCCTTGGAAAGTTGAAGCTCCAACATACTGGTAAAATTGACCGGGTAATAGGTAACCTACAGCCTTTGTTGCCAGACAATACCAAATCGGAGAAGAATAGTCGTATTGGAGACCGTAAATTGAAAGAGCTACAGACTTGGTTGTCAGAGAACAGCAAATTGGAGACGTTAGCCGGATTTGTTGTGGACAAGAGCCATGAAATGCCACAGCTCATTGAGCATATGAAGTACCTGAGGAAGGTGAAAATATGGTGCGAGTCCACCCCCGATAACAACAAGATAAAACATCTTAGAAAGGCCATGGAGGGGTTCATACAGAGAGGAACCAAACTAGATAATGCTCCTTCACTCTCACTGAACTTCAATACCGAATGGCATCAAGACTTGCTGTATTTGGATCTCAAAAAGGACAAACGCTACTATCTTAAATCTCTCAAGCTACAAGGGAACAAAATATGCAGCATCCTGCCTAGGTTTCTTGCAGACCTTGGTGGTCTCACTAAGCTGTGTCTGTCATTCCCTGGTCATAACCTGAGCACTGAATTTCTTGGTGCCCTGCGAAAGGTGAACTGCCTGGAGTACCTGAAGCTGGTAGCAACTGAACTGGGCAAGCTAGTCTTTAGAGAAGAGCTGCGACGCCTATGCGTCGTCGCGGAAGTCATGACTGGGCTTGAAATAGAAAAGGGAGCTCAGCTACGCCTGGAGTCACTGGGGCTGCTATGTGAGGATCTCAATGGGCTTAGCTGCACAACTATCCAGTCCCTGACACTTCTTAAGGAGGTCACTCTCGATAATGGACTGGGCAAAAGTACTATACAGGAGTGGAAACAACAAGTAAATAACCACCCCCGACGTCCAAGGCTCTTAATTAAACAGAAAGGAAAGGAGATTGCTACTAATGCGATGGCCCAAGAGGTTGCTGTGGAAAGTGAAACGGCTAACGCCATTTCTACGGGAGTCACGGAGTCTGGTAAGCAACTATAGTATGTCCAACTTATTTTTTTCTCGCTGCTACTTTATTCATTTTTCAATGTGTTGAGTTAAAGAAATTCAATAAAAGGAATATATTAATATATAAAAGATATTATAGTGTCTCTGTTCCGACAAGCTAGCCAATCCCGTTTGTAGACTCCATTCTAGAGTAGTAATGTTTTTTTTTTTGAAACAGATACAATGTATAGAACACGTAAAATCTGGGGTGTACAGGTAGCGTGACATATATGATTTTGGTCACGCACCACAAGTCCACACTAAGCATTTTGAGGAGTAGCCTACTTCTGCATCAGCTCACTATATAGCTCCATTATTTCTTAATGACATATTGAACAATGTAAACTCTGAGACATGTGGCATTAAGAAACAATTATAGTGTCTCGTAGAAGCTGCAACATCAGTGATCAGATGGACACGCCTTGGAGAGGCTGTAGCTACGAGGAGCATTGACAAAACTCTGCCACAAATGCCGATCAATCTGTCCGCTGCTTTGCGTGGGCACGCAAGTTTGTTAAGCATGCTCTCATGTCTAGATCCCACATGCTGCCGCCATTTCAAGTATCAATAGGACAAACTATCATGAATGTCAGCCACATGAGTCAATCCGATATATATATCTGTGCATCTAACATTTGCTATTTTTTTATCTGCACTACCAGATATTACCACAGAAGACGTTGCTAATATTGAGGTTCAGGAAGATTTGGTTGATGTGGATGATGAAGAGAATGTGAGTCATACTCCTATCCCATTGCTCAACAAAAGTCCCAAGAGTCCGACAACTAGAATACCTTGTAGTCCATCTAAGAAGTATATTGTGCAAAAAGACTCGAAGATGTCTGTTGACCATGTCATCCCTGAAAGTAGTAATGCAACCAAAGGTGTTGATATTATAGCCATTACAGAAAAGGTTTTCAAGTGTGACGCATCTGAGATGAGTGAAAAGCACTGCATGGCTACATAGTTGTTTGATAAACCATCAAAGGGTAGCTTCTTTAATTCAATGAAGACAAGTAAATGGAGACCCAATTGGCTCAAGAGATGATTTAAAGTTGACGGAAAGAGGAATTGATGTATTCTTATTTGCTCGCTTGCGAACAATTTGTTTTATCTGAACTATGTCTTTGTGTGCTCGTTCAGAACATTTTGTTTGAACTATGTATTTATGTTCTTCATTTGATCAGAACCATTTATTGTAGCTATGTATTAATCAGATAATGTTATGTCGTACTGACTTCTTTTTATGTTTATAGATGAGTACAATAACCAACAAAGACACTAACAATGTTCGATTAAAAGTGATGATGAATCTAACATGAAAAGGATGAAGCTCTGAGGGATTATACGTTAAAAAAACATGTCTTTTTCTTTTGTTGACGCCACACACTTTTTGAAGTATCTAACGAAAAATAGAAGGAGAGAGTGAGAAAATATGTAATGTACAACAATGGCTCTATGATAACATTGGGGATTCCAAACATTACTACACGAATTTAGAGTGCATGTGCCTTGTTTTGATGCATAATTAGACTTTGTTACACAATTCTGGTTGGTAAGCAACAAACTACATGTGTTCTAATGACGCCCTTGGGATATTCGTCTGCACGGTTGGTGGCTCACACTCAGTGAGTCAAGTTCAGAACCGTTTCTGCAGGTACACTAAAATAATCAACGAAAGATTCAAACATGTGTTGATGAGCATGTATTTATTATCAACAATGTTATTAGACAAACCGACCCCCATTTCATTGATGTGTGTGAGAGAGTGCAAGGCTCTAGGTTTTATCCTCATTTCCACCAACTGCATTAGCGTTATTGATGGGACACACATACACCGGTTGTCCCGCCTGCTAATGACATGATTAACCATGTTGGACAAAAGCAACTTGTCTTCTGTAGGTGTCAAAGGTTGGTATATATATACATGTATATGTGTGAAAAATATGAAGAAAATTACTTATTTAAGGGAGGAAATGTACTGACTATACAAGGAACATAATATAATTCTTACTCTCCGCCCATTGAAACTTATGGTGGATGCACAACACTAAGCTTTGGTAGTTAAAATACATGTTCTGCTCTATCCTGGGTCTTCGTTAAGAAATTCATCAATTGTAACTTTGAAGATACATACTGAATAGCAATAACCCTGTCATGCCTTGTAGTGACCTTGCATTTAAAAAGACCAGGGCAACAATGTATTGTGCTAGTCTTTGGATCGAAATGGCTATTACATTGAAACATCTAGAATTAAATTTATTACAACTTGGCATAGTCGAAGGTTAGCATAAATATTTAGAGTTTAAAAACATTGGAAATAAAGATATCATAGAGTCCCATCATCTCCATGTCGCACAGACAGGCATGTTTTTTGTAGACTTGAAATTAAATTTGGTACCTAACTCTATGTTCTGAAGAACCAACACCATTACATAAAGCCAGTTTTATCCTATAATTTCAAATCATTTTTATTTTCCATCTAATTATGAGACATCATCCATGGTAACTCCATAGTCTCTTCTACCCATCCACCCATCAAATTTTATTAAAAAAATTGAAATTATGAGATCATCCTTTAGTTCCTTGTCCATCTGCTCAAATTGGCCATAACCAGGGACATGACTAAGATCTTAGTTTGATTTACTCTCGAGAGTGTGTGCACTTTCCCCATTGGACTCAATCAACCCAAACTTGCTAAGCACTCATTTAGTGAGAAGGAAGGAGAAGATTGAGATGGGACTTTTCGGAAGTGTTTTCCTAAGTACTACTGGTGACATCACATTCACCTATTCTGCTGCATCATCAGACCCCACTAGCCGAAGTCCATATAACATACTCAATAAAGATAAATATCATAATGACTAGTGGTTACACTATAAACAATCTAAAACAGGGAGTGACATTAATCTCTTTAATCCAGAGTGGCTTTCGTGAGTGTGATTCATCCTCCCTTTCTGGGAACCACTCTCTCTAAAACTCCACCAACTTGGGTGGATCGTGTTTTATATTCCTCCTCCCGACATGGGTCAACCCTTCCAACTGGGGCAATTATTTCATCTTGGATCCAAGTATCCAATGGCCAAAGAGTCAGGATTTTTAGACATGATGTTCAGTTCAGCCTCGGTTAACCAGGCGGTGAAGCCGTGGAGTATGATATGGAAAGCTACCCGAGTCATTTATCTTGCTAGGTAGGAAAAACTCATACCAATGGTTGCGTGCACCATCATCCATGATACTATCAAGTTATCAACTTGTGGAGGTGGCACGACGAGCATAATTCCTGTATGATGGAGAAGATGCATGTGGCAGGAAATGCATGGACAATGCATCGGAGAATAGAGTTATAGAGCATAGCAAAACTGCAGCCACTATAAAGTAAAATGTATTTCCATTTCTTCAATACTAGTCATATGATGCACGCATAACCTGTCACATTTTTATATATATATAGAAATATGTCCATGTGTTGCAACGGGTGTGCATCCATTATTTGTATGATCATGCGAATGCAGTGTTCCACGATACAAACTATAACCATGCTCTATTATTTGAATAATTATATGATAGTCTCAAAGCTTATTAAGTTGTATACATGATACGTGTCAAACGTATCTATAATTTTGATTGATCCATGCTTGTTTTGTATCATTGTCACACGAGTTTTTACTACTTTATTATATCATTTTGAGGCATTTTATTGAACTAACCTATTGACAAGATGCCCAGTGCTAGTTCCCTATTTTCTATTTCAGAAAATTCTCTTCTAAAAATATTTTTGAAATTGTACGAAAATTTATAAAGATTTTTTATACGCCAAGATGAAGACGGAGCCTGGAGAGTAGCCTCGGGGGACCACCACAGGCAAGGCAGGCTAGGACCCACTTGCGTGTGGGACCCGCCCCTACGCCTAGGCAACCCCTCGCCCCCCTCCAACGCCTATAAAATCACATTAACCACACATGGAATAAATACCTCAAGGGTTCTAAAAGTTACCCAGATGGATCATGGCTGAACTACTCTGTTTTCCTCGTCTCAAGTTGTACCGTGAATCATGTGTGTGGTAAAGTAGCTTACATTGGAGCAACGTATGGTGATTGTATTGCATGAGAAGGAAAGGTCAGAGGGTTTACACCTCGAAAAGTAGTCAAGCCAATTAAAGAGAATCAGTATACTAATGAGTTTACTAAAGACCGAGCACCCTTGCTTTCAGGTGAGTGTGACCTGGTACAGGAAAAAAGTAACAACTCAGGCTTCCTTGGCCTCAGAAAGAAGAACATGAAGGTTAAAGTTCCAGATCATCATCGAGAAGTAAAGATTGCCTCTACACGTACATTTGGTAGCAATGGAAAACTGGATGATGAGATGGTTTCCAACTTGGTAAGAAAGATCATGACACAAGTGGTGGGGTTGATTTCCTAATAACTAGTAGATCCCGACGCTCCTCATCTATGGCAAGGGACTCGTTGATCCAGCAGCACCAGCCGCAGAGGACCTCATCCTCCATCCCACCATCAGGCAACGGAGTGGCACCCATAGGAAATCGAAAATTCCAACCCACCTGCATCGTTCCCGACATCGCATCAGAGACTTTTAACTTCAATCATAGATTCAATGCTACCAAATGTGAAATTGACATTGAGAAGATATATAAGTAATTCGTGCTAGCCTCTTTACTAGAAACCAGATCAACTTATTATTATTATTATTATCACTCACCACACTTGGTAGCATACAATCTTGTTGTATATTCCTCCTCCCAACCTGGGTCAATCCAATCAGGCTTTTTGGACATGACGTCGAGCTCAACCTTCGTTAACAAGGCGATGAAGTCGCGGAATAGGATCTCGAAAGTGGTGACTATGCGTGGCTTCCCCGAGCCAGTTAGGTTGCTGGGGAGGAAAGACTCATACCAACTTCTGCGTGCACCATCGTCCATGATGTCAGCTTCTGGAGGGGGCTCGAGGAGCACAATGTACCTCTTGTATGATGAAGAAGAAGATGCATGTGGGACGAAATGCATGGACGCTGGAGCAGCCGACAAGAGGGTGGTGGAGCAAAGAAAGACTGCAGCCACTATAAAGTAGAATGCCTTTGCCATTTCTTCGGTACCAGTCGGATGTTGCAGAACCTGTCATAGAACCTTTTTTTATTATATATAAAAGGTACAATAATCAAATAGATCGAAATATAGAAGAGAACTCAGCAGGATTACTAGCAAGAATACGAACACCAGAATAGAATTGAAAACAAAATATAACTTATCATAGCAAGGCAGGCATAACAACTTAGTAAAAACATGTTTATATATTATTTAGTGTTTCAATTTGACAGATAATTTTAAATCTGTACCTCAACCTAGACATAAAAGTAGATAGAAAAAGCTACAGAAATAAACAAGTGTCACAACTAAATGGTACTCTAAAACGTTATGAAACATACATAAAACTAAAAAGGAATATTACGCATGAAATAATCTTCTGGTTATGCAACACGGTTGACATTTGTTTGTTAAGACGGAACACTGCTTACCGTACCGTAAAAAGTTTTCCACTACGCCTTAAAACACTTTCGCGATACGAGAGTTTACTGGACCTGCTAGAGATGCTCTTGCCCCTGTGGCCATACCCAACGCCCCCCATGTACCCCATTCAAACCTGATACTAGTTGTACACTTGTACTCACATGGAAATTACTATGCATTCAAAATAATTTATGTCAGCTAATCACTATCTCACTGCAATTGCCTCCACAAAATTCAGATTGAAAATGACAGTACGATTATTATTACAACTAAATTTCTCTGAAAACACTAGCAATTCACTTCACCCAGAAAACCAACAAAACACTAGCAAACACTTACCCTCTCGAAGGTCGGAAACACCATTTTCAATCTAAGTTAACTAAATCTACACTCACCAAAGAAGGGAGAGAAGCTGCGCGGAAGCCCTGTTAGTCAGCTGGCCAGCTATTAGGGGTTGCCCTGTGCGGGTGTGGCTGTGTCCTCTGGCCACGAGGCTGGCTCGCCTAACGCTGAGATTTGGCATGGCTACTAGGCAGGACATGAAGAGGGCAGCTAGAAGTGAGGCACTTGTTTCCTGCCCACAGCTCACATCTTCTTCTGTAAATAATTTTTGTTTTAGTTTACATCTTGGTATCAGATGCTTACATGATTCGGATTTTTGTGTGTTTTCTAATTTCCTTGAGAACAGATTCTTATTTTGGCTCTTTTTGAGGATGTTTGAATTGTGTGAAGGCCATGATTTGTTCATGTCAAAAGTCAGAAAGAAGGTTTAAGATATTAACAAGCACATTTCTGTTAATTGAGCTTCGGAGTTAAACTACATTGCCAAGGGAGCCTTTGCTCTTCAGTTTAGTAACCTGACCGTGTGTGATGCTATATTTAGTTGAGATTCTTGTAAATTTCTGCAAGTAACCCTTAACGGTGTGATGCTATATTTCTAGTACACACATCCACATAAGAATATACTCGTAGCAGATATACTGAGTATATGTTTTGCTAGCTGAATAGATGCAAGCACATTTCTAAACTAAGTGTGCAATGAAGCTCTTTATTCAGCTACCATAGGATCAGAATGACCACTTTGTGAATGAATGTTCTATTTGCATGCTTATCTGAAGGAGATTGCAGAGGTAGAAATGGAAACTAGAGAACATGGACTGGATGTTTACCTCTTCTTTTTTTTCCAGTTAGAGTAGTTGTTGTTGTTGTTGTGAAGTGTGTTAAGTATATTATACCACCACTTCCTATTAGATCGGTCTTTTGGGATAGTTGGTTGGTAGAGGTATCTAACATGGTATCAGAGCCTAAGGTCTCAGGTTCGAGTCCTACCCCTGGCGTTTTTCTCCCAATTATTTCTCCGCTCGAAAGAGGGCTGGAGGGGAGCTTTTAGCCACCAATGTTCCGGTGTGCTCTTCTTCTATTCACGTGTTGACTTTCTCTTCTCCCGTCACACGTGAGAGGGGGTGTTGTGACAGAGACCCCAAAATCTGCAAGCAACCACCGTAACCAGGTCACCTCAGCAATCAACGAAGCCATAGCCCGCAGCTCAGCCTCAACACTCGAACGGGAAACCGCTACCTGTTTCTTTGTCTTCCAAGCAACAAGCGAACCACCAAGAAACACACAGTAAGCAGAAAGTGAACGACGATCCGTAGGATCACTCGCCCACGTAGCATCCGAGTAACACTGGAGCTGGAGAGAGCTGGAACTAGGGAAGAAAAGACGACGAGTAATCGTGCCACGAAGATAACGAAGAACACGGAGGAGATGACTATAGTGAACGGTGGTAGGAGCTGAGACAAACTGACTCAGAATATGAACAGGATAAGAGATATCCGGGCGAGTGACAGCAAGGTAAACAAGACTCCCAACAAGATGACGATAACGTGTG
Source organism: Puccinellia tenuiflora (assembly GCA_012064385.1). Lineage (NCBI taxonomy): Eukaryota > Viridiplantae > Streptophyta > Magnoliopsida > Poales > Poaceae > Puccinellia > Puccinellia tenuiflora. The sequence goes on along the minus strand of QRDG01000571.1, from coordinate 907,287 downwards.
GGATCAGAAAGAGGATCACCATCAGTAGGACGAAGCTTAACATTAAGCTCCATAGGAGTCTCAACAGTACGGTCATCACTAAGATCAGCCCGAGAAAGAAGATCCTGAATATACTTTTCCTGGGAGATAAAGAAGCCATCGGCTGTAGAAGAAACCTCAATCCCAAGAAAGTAGCGAAGAGGACCAAGATCAGACATGAGAAACTGCTCACGTAGACGAGCCTTAACAAAGGCAATGTGCTCAGGGTCATCACCGGTGATGATCATGTCATCAACATAGAGAAGCAGCAAGGTACGACACCGAGGAGAGGTGTAGACAAACAGTGCAGGATCATGAGCACTGGGAGAGAAGCCTGCGGCGATAACCACTGAGGAGAAGCGCTCAAACCAGGCACGAGGGGCCTGTTTAAGGCCATATAGAGATCGTCGAAGACGACAAACCATCCCATCAGGAACAGAATACCCAGGAGGAGGCTGCATATAAACCTCCTCACTCAACTCGCCATTAAGAAAAGCATTCTGAACATCAAGCTGGGACACAGACCAGCGGCGAACAGAAGCAACAGCAAGAAGAGTACGAACAGTGGTCATATGAGCCACAGGGGCAAAAGTCTCGTCATAGTCACGGCCGTGCTCCTGCTGAAAGCCACGAGCCACAAGACGCGCTTTATAGCGCTCGAGAGATCCATCAGAGCGGGTCTTAATTTTATAGACCCACTTACACATGATAGGACGAACACCAGAAGGGGGAGAAACAAGATCCCAGGTGCCAGTACGCTCAAGCGCGGCGATCTCCTCAGCCATGGCAAGCTGCCATTCAGGATGACGCTCAGCATCCCGATAAGAAGTCGGCTCGGAGAGAACAGAAAGACCATACTTACTAGGAGAATAACGGTCAGGAGGACGACGCTGACGAACAGGCCGTGAATGAGAAGACTCATCGGCGGAAGACGACTCATCAGAAGAAGAGGAAGAAGGAATAGGAGAAGGAGGAGCCGAAGCCGGAGAACGAGGAGTACTAGGCGGAGAAGAGGATGGCGCCGAAGATGGAGGAGGCGCACAAGAACTAGGAGGTGGAGAAGAGACAGCAGGAGGTGAATCAGGAAAAAGGAGAAAAGAGATATCATCCACCGGGTAAGTGCCAGAGGTGTGGCGAGGATAGAAGGAGCGCGTCTCATCAAACGTGACATCACGGGAGATGCGCATCCGACGACCAACAGGGTCCCAACAGCGGTAGCCCTTATGCTCATCACTGTATCGAAGAAAAACACACTCAACAGACTGAGCGGTCAGTTTGGTGCGTTCGCGAGGAGGAAGAAGAACATAGCAAGCGCAACCAAATAAACGAAGGGCCGAGTAGTCTGGAGAGGTACCAGAAAGACGCTCGAGAGGAATGCCACCTTGAAGGGCAGCAGACGGCTGAATGTTAATGAGGTAAGTCGACGTAGCAACAGCCTCAGCCCAGAAATGCGGCGGAAGAGAGGAAGCAATCATCATAGCACGGGTAGTCTCAAGAATATGACGATGTTTACGCTCGACAACACCATTTTGAGCATGGGCACCGGGACACGAGAACTGGGCAAGGGTGCCCTGCTCAGCAAGGACACCACGCAGGTGCTGGGAGATATACTCTCCTGCAGAATCAGCACGAAACACACGAATAGGAGAGGAATACTGAGTACGAACCATGGCCACAAAGCGCTGATAAATAGCAAGCACCTCACTGCGAGAGCGCATAAAAAATAACCAGGTGTACCGTGAAAAATCATCAATGAACAAAATATAGTATCGATGGCCCCCTTTAGAAGCAAAGGGTGCCGGACCCCAAACATCTGAATGAACTAAATCAAAAGGTCGCTGAGATACAGAAGCACTAGTAGGATAGGGAAGCTGAATCTGTTTGCCTAACCTACAACCCTGACACGAATGTAAAGACACATCTCCTGAGACAGACCCCAGAAGACCACGACGAACTAATGACGATAAACGGGAGCCACAAAGATGACCCAGCCGATGATGCCACTGCTGAAAAGAGCCAGTGACAGAAGCAGCAACCGCAGAAGAACTGGCTGATGAAGAGTCAGCGGAAGGAACGCGAAGACAGTCTAACTCCCATAGCCCCGGGGACTCAAGGCTGCGAGGGCCAGCTCCAACCAGGGCCTGTGTACGACGGTCCTGAACAGCACAAGAATCAGCGTCAAGAATGACGCGACAACCAGAATCAGTAAGCTGACTAGCAGAAAACAGGTTCATCTTAAGACTAGGAACATGAGAAACATCAGGAACAGAGAAAGAGGAAGTAGAAAGGGTGCCTCGACTGGAAACAGGAAGAGAGGTACCATCAGCCGTGATAACACGGACAGGAGAAATAAAAGAGCGAAGAGCAGAAAGAATAGAAGAAGCAGAAGTCATATGAAAAGAGGCTCCAGAATCCAGATACCACGGGGATGACGTACCTGACTGTGTAGAAGGTGGTGGTCGCACGGTGCCCGAAGAGCTAGTCACAGAACCAGCAGTACCCGTCGAGGAAGAGCCTGTAGCAGCGAGCAGACTACGAAGACCTCGGATAATGTCCTGATCAGACAGTGCAGCAGCAGAAGATCCTGACAATCCAGCCTGGGCAACAGCAGAAGATCCTGAAGAACCAGCCTGCCGACGAGCAAGGAACTGCTGACGTAAGCTGGGATCCCTCTTCCAGCAGCCCGAGATATCATGACCTGGCCTGTTACAGTAGGAGCAGGGAGGACGAGGAGACGCACGGGGCTGCTGAGGCTGACTCTTCTAACAGTTGTGTATGCAACAACACTTTATAGACTTCCCAATAAAAATACTTCAGGTTCATGACACTATTACATAGCATGTTAGCATGTTCAGACACACCTGGCTGTTTTTCAGAGTATTCTGTTGGGATGCATGAACTCTTATAAGGGATTCTTTTTCCACACCAAGTGCATTTCGGCGCATGGAGAAGCAAGATCGGAGCCTACGCCTAGAAGGGGGACAACGTACACAGCTCCGGCGACAAATAGCATGCTAGGAAGGACCCCGGCGGCAGCAAACGGCAGCAAACTCCTGCTAGGAGGAAGGAGGAAGAGACCATCAGGCGGGCTCCGACTCTTTGCTCACCGCGCTCTGGTTGAACAAGCTCAAGGATTCATACTTGGGTGGGTCAACAGAGAAATATGCCGCTGTGTCGTATGGTCTAGGCACAGAGGGTGGGCAAACCACCTCTGAGTAATGGATAGTTAATTAAATGATGAACTATTTATGAAAAAAGAAGGAGGAATCTCTGTCTGCTGATGTGTGATGTCTGATTATATAATTTCGCTTGATGACAAAAAGGTACCACTAACCCATCAGCTATGGTATTCCTCAATGGGTTCGTTTAGATTACATGACAGTTTGTGGTGTCTGGTTATGCTTCACTACCGGAAATTTGAAATTTGCCGTGGTGCAAAACCACACGGCAAAGGCTTTGCGGAACACGACAAAGGCTTTGCTGTGCGGAACAGCACGGCAAAGGCCACACGGCACAGTTCTCGTCGGCAAAGCTCTTTGCCGTGTGTTTTTTGGAAAAATACACGGCAAAGGATTTGCCGTGTGTTTTTTTCACCACACAGCAAAGAATCTTCGCCGTGTGTCCAGACGTAAAACACCCGGCAAAGTCTTGCTCCTTTGCCGTGTGTCCAGTCACAAAGTACACGGCAAAGCCTTACTCCTTCACCGTGTACCTGGAGAAAACACACGGCAAAGGACATATCCCAGGTTGACCGAGGAGCTTGCTGGAGTTGATTGAACATGAAATGCTATGCTAACCTTTCACACAATCTGTAGAGTTAAACACGCACGTAATAGAGAAACGTTCCCTTCTTTTGTCATGTCTTATAAGCTTATCGGAGAGTACCAAATACTCCTTAATTTTTGTGCACTCGTATTGAGGAATCACGTACTAGCTGGCACCGGAGAGTAACCATGATAGTCAAGGACAAGATAATTCGCCATCTCGACAGCGCGTAAATTATTCTTGGCTAACTAGAGTTCTTTCACTATAAAAGAAAAGAAATAGTTAGACATTCGTTCTTGCTTAATTGTCTTGAGCGCATCCCACACCTCATCAAATCCTTCGTTTCACAATCGAGTGGCCCTCCCTCCTCACAAGTTTTCAGGCAACGTAAAAAAGAAAGTTAGGGAGCCGTGGTGCTTTTTCTCTGCTATGGGTTTCTCTTAGAGATTTATAAGGAGATCACCCCTTTCACTAGTAGAGAACAGGGCATCAGTACCGGTTTTATAGGGCCTTTAGTACCGGTTGTGCAACCGGTACTAAAAGGTCGGCACTAAAGGGTCACCCCTTTAGTACCGGTTTTAGATACAACCGGTACTAAAGGCCCTCCACGTGGGCACACAGCAGGGCGCGTGGGCGGAGGACCTTTAGTACCGGTTGGTTATACCAACCGGTACTAAAGGTTCCTGCATTTTTTGCCCCGCTTATTTTTTTCAGGGAGGTTTAGGTTTTCGGTTATTATTTCTTTTCGCTTATTTTTTGGGGTTTAGGGTTTCTGTTTTTTTTCCTTTTCGCTCATTTTTTAGGGTTTCGGAGAAGAGCACGTATAAAGTACACACTACACATATAAAGTACCCACTACACATATAAAGTACTCTCGTTAATTACATATAAAGTAATAATTACAATGGAGATCAACGCTAGCTAGTACATGCACGGAGGGAGTCTATTTTTCGACATAGTGGAATTCACCGAATTCATCTATGACTTGCGTCAACATGAATCCCGCCAATTCCTCCGCAATAGCTTTTACACGGTTTTCTGGTAGGAGCTGGTTCCGCTTCCTTGACATCTTTAAAAGAAGGAGATCCGGTCAGTTATAATCGAAACTAAACACAATTGATGGTTGCAAAATAAAGTTGTATATGATGTTTACATACCTCTCGATTTCTTACATTATTGACTCTCTCATTGACCCTCATGTGAATATACTCGCAACGTAGTATCCACATAGTTGAGTCCCCTGTGGTTGTCGCAGACACCACTATACAAGAATATAATTTAATCAAATAATAATCGAGAGAATGATAATGGTATTAGAAAGATACACAGACCTATATACGTATTAGTACTTACATTGTTAGCCTTGAACTCCAGCTTATCTTTCCATTCACCGCGTTCTTCCGCGATGAACTTTCTCCAAACCCTGCCCGGAAAAGAAAATGAAATGAGGAGTTATTTTATATACTTTTGATATCCGGAAATGAACGAAAGTGGACGATATAGTGCGATTGAAATTACCTCTTGAGCATTAGACGCACGTTTTTGTAATCATCTTGATCTTTCCTTAATGAGTCCCAGACTTCAACTTCTCCTTCGTCGAGTCTAATGATAAACAAAATGTAGTGGAACCTGCGCACATTTATATACGCAGGTATTCAGAACTCGTCAATTACACTTATTATCGAGAAAGCAAAATAGAATGTGTAAAAGACAGTAACACTAACCCGAAGTTGTAAGGAAAAAGTATTTCCTTTTTGGTACTTTTGTCGCTTAAAAAACGTTAGCAAACGGTCCTGTGTGTCCTGGACATAAAAAGGTCTTCTTTCTACGGTGACTTCATTAACTTTATCCGGGTCAATGAACCCAATGTCCCAGATTCCACCCATTCGGCATTCACGAATCTTCATTCTGCATAATAGCATACAAAAGAATGTTGTGAGGATAATTACAAGTAATGAAACGAGCTTAACTATAAATAATTAAATTACACGAATAAATTACTTACAGACAATAGCAGCTGATGATAGATTTGTCGAGAGCAAGTTGATTGTACATCTGAAAAAGTTCGGAGAAATCAACCTGCACACCATATTCTCGGAAGTAGTGTTGGTCCTTAACTCCCGCCATGAGATATTCTCTCCCTTGTTTTGCGGCGGCCATGTACCAGTTATTCAATTTATATAACTGTGTTGTTAGAGCACTCGGATTTTCGACCAGAGGCAGCCCGAGTTCAAATTTAGGTTGAATTGTTATCTGCGCTACTTGGTAACCTGTGTCACCAATGACAACTTCTCCATGCTCGATTTCCCGAGCTTCAGAAGGCACAATGAGCGGGGCGATCGATTGTGCTTCTTGTTCTCCGAGCTGGGCAACTCTTTTCCCGCATGCTTTTTCTTTCTCCGTCTGTGAGGAAAGTACCTTGTCAATACCTCGCTCATAGTCTGAAAGGGGCGGCTGTGGAAACCTATATAGGTTGTCAACGGTGCGATCTTTTACCTCGGTTGGTATAGTCTTCAGAAGTTCCTTCATGGGGTCAAGTCTTGCCTCCAGTCTTTCCTTTTTTTTCTGTTCAAAAAAGGCTTTAGCCTTGCCTTGTGTGCTGAGTTTTAATTCCTCCAAAGTCATCTCGCCAGGTAACTTCTCAGGAGCCTTGACTTCTTTGGGTTTTCTTGCACGTTTCTTGATAGGGGACGACGTGAACAGCTTCCGCTTTGTCAAATTACTGCTAGTGGGCGCAACAGTCGGCTGACGGGACGGCGCGAGCGATGGACTCGCGGTGGGCTCCACATCGTCGGGGGAGGAGGGTGGACTTTGCTGTGGTGAATTTCTAACCGGAGGAGTCGGTGGCCTTGGCGCCGAGTCTGGAAACTTGATGTATTTCTTCTTCCATAAAACGATACCAAGCTCGACTTCTCCCAATGTCTTCTTCGCCTTCAGCTCCAGGAATGTCAAGATGCATTGAGCTGAATCCCGACAAAACTTTCGTGACCCCGACACGAGCAAATCCAGCTGGAATCTCACCAAAATGGAAGGTTGCTCCAGGTTGATGTGGTAAAGCATAGCCATTCGCCACCGGAAAACTAAAGTTATTCATTGGCGCATGTAACTCACAATTTGTCTTCTCCGTGATATCATCAACGGGGTAGCGTGCCGCCGACGGTTCATCAACTGCAGGATCTTGTTGCTGCGTGGAACCCACGCTGCTTTTCCGCTGAGATGGGCAGACTTCGACTGCATGATCTTCTACTCGCGGCTGAGATTCCCTTTGCTGGTGTAATTAAAGCCAGTTGCTCCTTCACATCATGCATCTGGCTTTCTACTGCAGTAAACCTCCCCGCCTCCCTCTTTTTACTTCTGCAATGTTTTCTATAAGATGCAGCGTCCTCCGGAAACCCTTCAAGAAAACCAACCCCGCCTCCTCTGCCTCGACATCGTCCCCAGTTGTTCTTTATTCCCGAGGGCGAGTGAAAGCTCATCGTCCTCTCTACCGGGAACATATTTTCCCTGTCGGACTAGTTCTATTGCGTCAACTAGTTTTTTGACGACTCTTGTAATTCTTTTCTTCCATTCTCCCTGTGCAACAATCCGCCCTGTGTCTGGATCCAAGACTGCCCCATGCGCAAACAACCAGAACTTGGACCTGTCGGGCCAGTCATCTGTCTGTGGAGTGATCCCTTTTTTATGCAGCTCGTTTCATAGGCTTCCCACTTAGGCAAGGCAGTCTTGTAGCCACCTGAGCCCAACGATGGTGATATTTCTTCTTCTGAGCATTCAACTTATTTTGGGTCGATCGGGCCACAGCGACGGCCGATTTCCTATACGCCACAAATTCAGGCCAGTCATCTTTTAGCTTCTCTAGAGCTCCGGTGAAATTTGGAGGTTTTTTCGCATATTTTCTCCACAATGCGTTCTTTCCAGTTCTTGAATTGCTGGGCCATTTTGCTAAGAGTCCATTGCTTGACTTTATCCTGCCTCTTCTGTGGGAGATCTGCCGGTAGGGTGAAAGAATGCAACATCGAGGTCCAAAGGTTATCTTTAATTCTTTCCTCAAGATATTTTGCGCCAATGTTGGATTTCTTCGGCTTATTCCNTATAGGCCACTTCACTGATTTTGGTTATCCACATAGGCTTATTGGTGATGACCAACAAAGATTTAATCCATAATGGTTCAAGAAATATGGTGGTTGGCTTGAGTAAAGTGATAAGGTTGATATGACCTTTTGTTTATATTGCTACCTTCACTAGTAGAGAACAGGGCATCAGTACCGGTTTTATAGGGCTTTTAGTACCGGTTGTGCAACCGGTACTAAAAGGTCGGCACTAAAGGGTCACCCCTTTAGTACCGGTTTTAGATACAACCGGTACTAAAGGCCCTCCACGTGGGCACACAGCAGGGCGCGTGGGCGGAGGACCTTTAGTACCGGTTGGTTATACCAACCGGTACTAAAGGTTCCTGCATTTTTTGCCCCGCTTATTTTTTTCAGGGAGGTTTAGGTTTTCGGTTATTATTTCTTTTCGCTTATTTTTTGGGGTTTAGGGTTTCTGTTTTTTTCCTTTTCGCTCATTTTTCAGGGTTTCGGAGAAGAGCACGTATAAAGTACACACTACACATATAAAGTACCCACTACACATATAAAGTACTCTCGTTAATTACATATAAAGTAATAATTACAATGGAGATCAACGCTAGCTAGTACATGCACGGAGGGAGTCTATTTTTCGACATAGTGGAATTCACCGAATTCATCTATGACTTGCGTCAACATGAATCCCGCCAATTCCTCCGCAATAGCTTTTACACGGTTTTCTGGTAGGAGCTGGTTCCGCTTCCTTGACATCTTTAAAAGAAGGAGATCCGGTCAGTTATGATCGAAACTAAACACAATTGATGGTTGCAAAATAAAAGTTGTATATGATGTTTACATACCTCTCGATTTCTTACATTATTGACTCTCTCATTGACCCTCATGTGAATATACTCGCAAACGTAGTATCCACATAGTTGAGTCCCCTGTGGTTGTCGCAGACACCACTATACAAGAATATAATTTAATCAAATAATAATCGAGAGAATGATAATGGTATTAGAAAGATACACAGACCTATATACGTATTAGTACTTACATTGTTAGCCTTGAACTCCAGCTTATCTTTCCATTCACCGCGTTCTTCCGCGATGAACTTTCTCCAAACCCTGCCCGGAAAAGAAAATGAAATGAGGAGTTATTTTATATACTTTTGATATCCGGAAATGAACGAAAGTGGACGATATAGTGCGATTGAAATTACCTCTTGAGCATTAGACGCACGTTTTTGTAATCATCTTGATCTTTCCTTAATGAGTCCCAGACTTCAACTTCTCCTTCGTCGAGTCTAATGATAAACAGAATGTAGTGGAACCTGCGCACATTTATATACGCAGGTATTCAGAACTCGTCAATTACACTTATTATCGAGAAAGCAAAATAGAATGTGTAAAAGACAGTAACACTAACCCGAAGTTGTAAGGAAAAAGTATTTCCTTTTTGGTACTTTGTCGCTTAAAAAACATTAGCAAACGGTCCTCTGTGTCCTGGACATAAAAAGGTCTTTCTACGGTGACTTCATGAACTTTATCCGGGTCAATGAACCCAATGTCCCAGATTCCACCCATTCGGCATTCACGAATCTTCATTCTGCATAATAGCATACAAAAGAATGTTGTGAGGATAATTACAAGTAATGAAATGAGCTTAACTATAAATAATTAAATTACACGAATAAATTACTTACAGACAATAGCAGCTGATGATAGATTTGTCGAGAGCAAGTTGATTGTACATCTGAAAAAGTTCGGAGAAATCAACCTGCACACCATATTCTCGGAAGTAGTGTTGGTCCTTAACTCCCGCCATGAGATATTCTCTCCCTTGTTTTGCGGCGGCCATGTACCAGTTATTCAATTTATATAACTGTGTTGTTAGAGCACTCGGATTTTCGACCAGAGGCAGCCCGAGTTCAAATTTAGGTTGAATTGTTATCTGCGCTACTTGGTAACCTGTGTCGCCAATGACAACTTCTCCATGCTCGATTTCCCGAGCTTCAGAAGGCACAATGAGCGGGGCGATCGATTGTGCTTCTTGTTCTCCGAGCTGGGCAACTCTTTTCCCGCATGCTTTTTCTTTCTCCGTCTGTGAGGAAAGTACCTTGTCAATACCTCGCTCATAGTCTGAAAGGGGCGGCTGTGGAAACCTATATAGGTTGTCAACGGTGCGATCTTTTACCTCGGTTGGTATAGTCTTCAGAAGTTCCTTCATGGGGTCAAGTCTTGCCTCCAGTCTTTCCTTTTTTTTCTGTTCAAAAAAGGCTTTAGCCTTGCCTTGTGTGCTGAGTTTTAATTCCTCCAAAGTCATCTCGCCAGGTAACTTCTCAGGAGCCTTGACTTCTTTGGGTTTTCTTGCACGTTTCTTGATAGGGGACGACGTGAACAGCTTCCGCTTTGTCAAATTACTGCTAGTGGGCGCAGCAGTCGGCTGACGGGACGGCGCGGGCGATGGACTCGCGGTGGGCTCCACATCGTCGGGGGAGGAGGGTGGACTTTGCTGTGGTGAATTTCTAACCGGAGGAGTCGGTGGCCTTGGCGCCGAGTCTGGAAACTTGATGTATTTCTTCTTCCATAAAACGATACCAAGCTCGACTTCTCCCAATGTCTTCTCGCCTTCAGCTCCAGGAAGGTCAAGATGCATTGAGCTGAATCCCGACAAAACTTTCGTGACCCCGACACGAGCAAATCCAGCTGGAATCTCACCAAAATGGAAGGTTGCTCCAGGTTGATGTGGTAAAGCATAGCCATTCGCCACCGGAAAACTAAGGTTATTCATTGGCGCATGTAACTCACAATTTGTCTTCTCCGTGATATCATCAACGGGGGTAGCGTGCCGCCGACGGTTCATCAACTGCAGGATCTTGTTGCTGCGTGGAACCCACGCTGCTTTTCCGCTGAGATGGGCAGACTTCGACTGCATGATCTTCTACTCGCGGCTGAGATTCCCTTTGCTGGGTAATTAAAGCCAGTTGCTCCTTCACATCATGCATCTGGCTTTCTAATGCAGTAAACCTCTCCGCCTCCCTCTTTTTACTTCTGCAATGTTTTCTATAAGATGCAGCGTCCTACGGAAACCCTTCAAGAAAACCAACCCTGCCTCATCTGCCTCGACATCGTCCCCAGTGTTCTTTATTCCCGAGGGCGAGTGAAAGCTCATCGTCCTCTCTATCGGGAACATATTTTCCATGTCGGACTAGTTCTATTGCGTCAACTAGTTTTTTGACGACTCTTGTAATTCTTTTCTTCCATTTTCCCTGTGCAACAATCCGCCCTGTGTCTGGATCCAAGACTGCCCCATGCGCAAACAACCAGAACTTGGACCTGTCGGGCCAGTCATCCGTCTGTGGAGTGATCCCTTTTTTACGCAGCTCGTTTTCATAGGCTTCCCACTTAGGCAAGGCAGTCTTCTAGCCACCTGAGCCCAAACGATGGTGATATTTCTTCTTCTGAGCATTCAACTTATTTTGGGTCGATCGGGCCACAGCGACGGCCGATTTCCTATACGCCACAAATTCAGGCCAGTCATCTTTTAGCTTCTCTAGAGCTCCGGTGAAATTTGGAGGTTTTTTCGCATATTTTCTCCACAATGCGTTCTTCCAGTTCTTGAATTGCTGGGCCATTTTGCTAAGAGTCCATTGCTTGACTTTATCCTGCCTCTTCTGTGGGAGATCTGCCGGTAGGGTGAAAGAATGCAACATCGAGGTCCAAAGGTTATCTTTAATTCTTTCCTCAAGATATTTTGCGCCAATGTTGGCTTTTTTCGGCTTATTCCATTCTGCAACGGTGATCGGGACGGCGTCCCTAACAAGAACGCCGCATTGAGCTACATATTTAGTGTAGATTCCTTCGGGTTTCTCCGGTTTGCCTTTTACACTAACTTCGTCGATCGACAACTTTGCACCATCCGGCAGCTTTACCCCTTGGTTCGGGCCTCGTTTAGGGATTGACGACTTAGATCCAGAGGGCTAAAAGAAAAATGTTTCGTTAATAAGTGCAATATAAATCAATTAATGCATCTAGCTAGTGATCAACAAGACTAATATATACCTCGCCGGAGTTTTCTAACGGCACTTCTTCGTCGTCGTTGTCGTCTCTGAAATTTTCTAACTCAACTCCCTCACCGGAGTCATTCAAACATTTCGCGCTGAAATCTTCGTCGTCTTCTTCGCTGGAATCTTCTCCATCAGAATTGGGTCCTGCAGCCCTATCATATATAATTGCTTGCATCCGGTCTTCATTCTCCTCGTCTCGGATGAAGGGGGCGTCGTCCTCCATAGCTCAATGTCACTGCAAATTTTTAATTCATAGCAAACAACTTTAAATTGCATTGCAACTAAAAATAACATTGCTTTGATAAATTTTCAAACTTTGCTAAATTTACTTATACACTAATGAAATAAATTTCAAACTTTTCTACTAAAATTTTCAAACTTAGCAATATTTCAAACTTAGCAATATTTCAAACTTAGCAATATTTCTAACTTAGCAATATTTCAACTTTACTATGTTATCTAAATGACTTAGCAATATTTCTAACAAAATTGCTACACTAATAATAACCTAAAATAATTTTCAAACTTTGCAACTAAAATTTTCTAACTTAGCAGTATTTCAAACTTAGGAATATTTCAAACTATTTTCTACTAACAATTTTTCCTACTAACAATTTTTATACTAACAATTTTTTCTACTAAATATTAACACTACCTAAATTGTGCTATCTAAATGATCTAAATTTTGCTACTAACAATTTGCATCTAAAATATTTGCATCTAAAACATTTGCATATAAAATATTCCTAATATATTTGCATCTAAAACATTTGCATCTATAATATTTGCATCTAAAATATTTAAACATTTGCATCTAAAACATTTGCATCTATAATATTTGCATCTATAATATCTGCATCTAAAATATTTAAACATTTGCATCTAAAACATTTGCATCTATAATATTTGCATCTACACTAATAATAACCTAAAATAATCTAAACTAAATAACAGTAGTAAAAACAAAAAAAAGAACACCTGAAAAAAAAACTAACCTTGCGCACGGCCGGAGCAGGGCGTGGAGGGCGCCGGAGCAGGGGCGGCGATGGCGCGCGCGGGCCGGAGCAGAGAGGAGGGAGGCGGAGCAGGGGCGGTGGCCGGAGCAGATGAGGGAGCAGGGTCGGGCGGAGCAGGGGTGGCGGAGCAGGGCCGGGCGGCGGAGCAGGGCCGGGCGGCGGAGCAGGGGCGGTGGCCGGAGCAGATGAGGGAGCAGGGGTGGCGGAGCAGGAGCGGCGGAGCAGGGCCGGCGGAGCAGGGGCGCCGGAGCAGGGGCGGCGCGGAGCAGGGGCGGCGGAGCAGGGGTGGCGGAGGTCGGCGGCGTCGAGGACTTAGCGGTTTTGGGGAGCGAGAGGCGTCGATCCCTGCCTTAAACGATTCAAAACCCCTTTAGTACCGGTTGTTATGTACAACCGGTACGAAAGGGTCTTTAGTACCGGTTGTAGATAACAACCGGTACTAAAGGTCTGTTTTTGGGCCGCGGCAAAATTTCGCGCGCGAAGCCCACCCCTTTAGTACCGGTTGTATCTAACAACCGGTATTAATGGGCTTCTAATTTTTTTTCCTCTAGTTTCTTTTTTCTCTTCTATTTTTTCTTTCTTATATTTTCTGTTTATTTTTTCTGTATTATGTTTTCTGTTTATTTTTTCTTTCTTATGTTTTTTGGTTATTTTTTCGCTCTTATTTTTTCTATCTATTTTTTTGAGATTATAGGTGAATTCATTTAATTACAAAATTTGGAATTCGAACTCCATTAATTCACTAATTAAATTTATAAATTCAATATCTTTTCATCCGTTTATCAGAAAAATGTAATTAAAATATCAAATTGTTGTTAAAAATGTAATCTATCTATTTATGACAAATTCATTTTTTGAAATTATAGGTGAATTCATTTAATATTAAAATTTGGAATTTGAACTCCATTAAGTCATTAATTAAACTTATAAACTCAATATCTTTTCATCTGTTTAACAGAAAAATGCAATTAAAATATCAAATTGTTGATAAAAATGTAATCTATCTATTTATATAATTTATATATATTCATTGAAGTCCGAAGGAGGTGGGCCGTCCCCCTCGTACCTGGCGAGACCTAATATTTTGCATACATATGCATGAATATCACACACATCTCCCGAAGTTGATAGTTTAGGTCGCAAGTTTTCAAAAGCAAGTAGTAACCTAAACAAGGATCACAGACAAGAGAACTACAATGGCGATCACAGACTCTGAAACTAACTTCGACCGGTTCCTGAGCCGCGGGGTGCTGAGCCGCCGGCGTTGCGCATCCAAAGAGAAGGAACCCTCACAGGGTCATAGCTCACGTGAGAAGGAACCCTCTGAAGAAACGACCACCTACTGTCATACTGTGTATCCAATAGATACATGTAGCGACGGACGTGCTCATCCTCCTCCCTGATACGGCGACGTACCTCCTCCTCGGGGGCCGGCTCCCTCTGCACCGAGCGTAGCCCACGCGACTGCCACCACAGAAGATCCGGGTCGACGACGTCACCCGGATTCCTCACCAAGCTGCGCATCCCGGAAGGTAGCACCTCCCAGTGCCATCCCGGTGGAGCCCAGTCCCGCACATCGCCCCTCTGGTCCAACATGGACATCGTCGCCGAGAACAGTGAGGTTGCAGATATGAGTTTAGATGTGATATGACAATGGAGGCCAAGCCTACATATATATAGTGAGAAATTACAGGAAGACGAAGGCGGGAAGCGGTGGAAGAAGCACACGGATCGTGTGTTTCTTTAGAGCGCTTGTGAGCCGTTGGATCAGAAGCACACGGATCGTGTGTTTCTTTAGAGCGCTTGTGAGCCGTTGGATCAGAAGCACACGGATCGTGTGTTTCCTTCGAGCGCTTGTGAGCTGTTGGATCAGGGCCTTTAGTACCGGTTCGTGTTACCAACCGGGACTAAAGAAGCACACGGATCGTGTGTTTCTTTAGAGCGCTTGTGAGCCGTTGGATCAGAAGCACACGGATCGTGTGTTTCTTTAGAGCGCTTGTGAGCCGTTGGATCAGAAGCACACGGATCGTGTGTTTCCTTCGAGCGCTTGTGAGCTGTTGGATCAGGGCCTTTAGTACCGGTTCGTGTTAACAACCGGGACTAAAGAAGCACACGGATCGTGTGTTTCTTTCAAGCGCTTGTGAGCCGTTGGATCAGGGGTGTGTTTCTTTAGAGCGCTTGTGAGCCGTTGGATCAGAAGCACACGGATCGTGTGTTTCCTTCGAGCGCTTGTGGGCTGTTGGATCAGGGCCTTTAGTACCGGTTCGTGTTACCAACCGGGACTAAATAAGCACACGGATCTGCACAGGTACACCTTCTAATCGCCTATAAATAGCGACGTCCCTGCAGCGAAACGGCACACAACGAGCGTCTACCTTTGCCACCGAACCCAATGGTTGGATTTAGCCTACCCGCTGGCATGTTCCCTAACACAAGCCCTCGGGTAGGTTGAATCCAACCACTGGATTAGGGTGACACAATGATGAATTGCCGAGTAGGTGGGAGTGGTGGTGGTGGAAGTGGTAGCCATGCCCCTCGGTCGGATCCAAGCAGCTGCAAGGCTCTCTCATGATCTACAACATTCCCAACACTTTTTGGGACGGTCGTTAGATCATGAGAGATGTCTTGCGGCTGCTTGGATCGAAGGTCGATTTGCTGCTCACGACGACGCGAGACGGATGCGCAAGCTTCCGGATGGGAAAAACCAGTGTTGGATCAGCCACATGACCCTATATGCAAATCATTCGGATTCCCGTCATACAGCCCAACGGTGCATTTGATATGCAGGCACTCACGAGCCACCGTTGGGCTGTATGACGGGGAAACCGTGTGCATTTGATAAAAGGTTTAATACATTAATTATTACACATCACCAACAATATCCCTATCTAGTGTTCACTTGTTTCTTCGTGTGTGTGTCCCTTTCTTCTGATTGCGCCATAGCCATGGACAATCTTCATCATGTAACACGATGCTTGGGTCAGTTTTCACTTTGAAGGGCGGAATTTCATTAAACTTATTGTAATCTTCTGACATGTCTGTCTTGTTCTCCACACCCACGATGTTTCTTTTCCCTGAAAGAACTATGTGGCGCTTTGGCTGATCGCATGATGTATCGGCTCGCTTATCTTTTCTTTTTTTCGGTCTGGAAGACATGTCCTTCACATAGAAAACCTGAGCCACATCATTGGCTAGGACGAATGGCTCGGTGTGGTACCCAAGATTGTTGAGATCCACTGTAGTCATTCCGTACCGCCGGTCCATCTCTACCCCGCCTGCCAGGTTGACCCATTTGCACTGAAACAAAGGGATCTTAAAAGAGGCTCACCGAGGTGGTGTCGGTGACGGAGCGGCGCGGGTGGTCGACGGCGGTCAGGAAGGGGACGGGACGACACTATATAAAACCACAAATTATACTTTAATTTGAGCTCAAAATGCATATAAAACAAATGCAATCCCTAACTTAGGAATTTCATCAAACACCTTGCAAGCACCACCAAAATCAAACTTGCACGAAAATGAGCTAAACTTGAAATGCCGGAAGAGAAGATGAAGTTGCTAACCCTTATATATGTAGGTGCCACCAATCTTGGAAGTTGTTGGAGAAAATGGTGGTCAATTTGAGCTTGGGAGAGAGGAAAAATGGAGTGTGGGTCGAGTTGCTACAAATGGAGCTGGCTCGGGCTGGAAGAAGCAAATATAGGCAGCACCTTTAGTACCGGTTGTTATGACCAACCGGTACTAAAGGGCTTGCCGTGGGGCCACCAACCGTGGCTGAACCTGCATCCCCCTTTAGTACCGGTCTTTTATAGCAACCGGTACTAAAGGTCCATCTTTAGTACCGGTTGGTATAAAAAACCGGTACTAAATGTGCTCGACGCAGAACCCCTGCTGACACACAAATGCAACCGGTGCTAATGTCCCCTCTAGTACCGGTTTTAGTACAACCGGTACTAAAAGGGGGGTATCATAGACCTGTTTTCTACTAGTGCTTTTGAGAGATTGCAATGAGGGACAATCCGGGAACGATGTATTTGCAATCAAAGGCTGAAATGGTTGGAACAAGAAATCCAGATTAGATACTCATGTGAGTAAGCGAGATGTTAACAAACATCATAATATAGGAGTAAAAAGGCGTTATACTTTAACGAATCAAGATCAATCAATTCCATTTGCTCTCAATAAGCCAACTGAAAATTTGCATTCGGTTTAATGCTTCAATTAACTCGGTTAGATACTTGTTGAGAAAGGCTTAGCTTTTCGAGGGCCTGATGCATCAAATGAGTTAAAAACAAGGGAAACTTTCGGGAGTTGGCTCATCAAAATGATGATATTGTTAGAGTATATATCTGTATATTTGTATTTCCCCACCTGTTAGGGGGTTTCCTGCATATTCTCACCTGTACATTGTAACTATATGTTGTGGCCTTTGGCCCTAAGGGAAAACAACAAGTCTATTTCCCTAACATGGTATCAGAACAAGGTTAGGATTTTTTTTTCTCCACCTACCGCACGCGCCGTCGTCGCCGTCGCGCCCCGGCACCTCGCCGCCGCGCCCCGGCCGCCACCGCCGTCTCCTTCCGGCCTCCCCGTCGCCGGCCGCCCTGCTCTCCGCGCCCCTCGCGGCTTCTCTCCTCGAGCTCGCCCGCGTGCCCCACTCCGCATAGCTCCTCCGTCGGCTCTCCTCCCCGCCGTTTACCCCCGCTCTCCTCCCTCCTCCCTCCTCCCGGCCGGCCGCTTTGCTCCTTCGTTGCCGCCCGTCCGCCGTCGCCGTCCGTCCGTCCCGGAGTCCGCCGTCGCCAGCTCCTCTCACCGTCCGCCGTCGCCAGCTCCTCTCACCGGCCGGCGTTGGCTGTGTTGCTGGCCGCCGTCTCGGTCGTGGCCGCGTTCTGATCGATAGTTTCGATCGGATCGCGCGGCTCGATCTGTTTTTCCGGTTCGGCTCGGCTTGTCTGCAGCCCCGGCTCGGCTCGCCCAGCTCGGCTCGCCCGGCTCGTTTCGGTTCGCAGGCTTCTCTGTTCCGCAAAAAAAAAATTTGATTGCGAGCTATGTCTTCCTCCTCGGGCTATGTTGCGATTCCTCGCTGCCCGGTGCTTTTTGATGGCGCGAATTACCCTGATTTCGCTGCCTTTATGCACGTCCACATGCGTGGTCTTCGTCTTTGGGGTGTGCTTTCTGGCGAGGTCTCCTGTCCGCCGCGCCCCATTGCTCCTCTGGCACCCATTGCGCCGCCGCCTGTTGCCCTTGCTCCCGATGCTACTCAGGAGGTCAAGGATGCAGCCCAGAGTGCTTATGATACTGCCATGACTACTTATGACCGGGAGGTCCAGGAGCATTCTACTGCTGTTGCGACGTACCGGCTGGATCTTTCTGATTATGCTCAGTGGATCGATGAGGATGCTCGTGCTGCTGCTGTTCTCACTTCCAGTGTTCTGCCACAATATGCTGCTGAGTTCATGGGTCTTCCCACTGCTGCTGCTCAGTGGACTTTTCTTCGTTAGCGCTATCAGCCGTCTGGCGATGCTCTTTACCTGTCCGTGGTTCGTCAGGAGCATGATCTTCAGCAGGGTGATTCCACTATTGATGACTTCTACACTCAGAGTGCTGCTATATGGCGTCAGCTTGATTCTCTTCATACTGCTGTGTGTGGCACCTGTCCCTGCTGTCTGACTGTGCGCGCGGATCTGGAGTTTCAGCGTGTCTATGAGTTCTTGTCGCGGCTCCGCAAGGAGTTTGAGCCGCGCCGTGCCCAGCTGCTTGCCCGTGGTCGTGTTCCGCTCTCTGAGGTACTAGCTGAGCTTCGGGCTGAGGAGACTCGTCTTCGTGGTGCTGGTCTTCTTGAGGTTCCCTCTGTACTTGCTGCTCGTGGTCCTCCTGTGCCGTCTGCTCGTTGTCCTTCTGTGCCGCCAGCCTCGTTGCGGTCTCCAGGTCCGCCGATACTCTCTTCTCCTCCGGCCCAGAGTCAGCCTCAGCAGCCCCGTGCATCTCCTCGTCCTCCCTGCGCCTACTGTAACAGGCCTGGTCATGATATCTCGAGCTGCTGGAAGAGGGATCCCAGCTTACGTCAGCAGTACCATGCTCGTAGGCAGGCTGGTTCTTCAGGATCTTCTGCTGTTGCCCAGGCTGGATTGTCAGGATCTTCTGCTGCTGCACTGTCTGATCAGGACATTATCCGAGGTCTTCGTAGTCTGCTCGCTGCTACAGGCTCTTCCTCGACGGGTACTGCTTGTTCTGTTCCTAGCCCTTCGGGCACCGTGCGCCCACCACCTTCTACACAGTCAGGTATGTCATCCCCGTGGTATCTGGATTCTGGAGCTTCTTTTCATATGACTTCTGCGTCTTCTATTCTTTCTGCTCTTCGCTCTTTTATTTCTCCTGTTCGTGTTATCACGGCTGATGGTACCTCTCTTTCTGTTTCCAGTCGAGGCACCATTTCTACTTCCTCTTTCTCTGTTCCTGATGTTTCTCATGTTCCTAGTCTTAAGATGAACCTGTTTTCTGCTAGTCAGCTTACTGATTCTGGTTGTCGCGTCATTCTTGACGCTGATTCTTGTGCTGTTCAGGACCGTCATACACAGGCCCTGGTTGGAGCTGGCCCTCGCAGCCTTGAGTCCCCGGGGCTATGGGAGTTAGACTGGCTTCGCGTTCCTTCCGCTGACACTTCATCAGCCAGTCCTTCTGCGGTTGCTGCTTCTGTCACTGGCTCTTTTCAGCAGTGGCATCATCGGCTGGGTCATCTTTGTGGCTCCCGTTTATCGTCATTAGTTCGTCGTGGTCTTCTGGGGTCTGTCTCAGGAGATGTGTCTTTACATTCGTGTCAGGGTTGTAGGTTAGGCAAACAGATTCAGCTTCCCTATCCTACTAGTGCGTCTGTATCTCAACGACCTTTTGATTTAGTTCATTCAGATGTTTGGGGTCCGGCACCCTTTGCTTCTAAAGGGGCCCATCGATACTATATTTTGTTTATTGATGATTTTTCATGGTACACCTGGTTGTTCTTTATGCGCTCTCGCAGTGAGGTGCTTGCTATTTATCAGCGCTTTGTGGCCATGGTTCGTACTCAGTATTCCACTCCTATTCGTGTGTTTCGTGCTGATTCTGCAGGAGAGTATATCTCCCAGCACCTGCGTGGTGTCCTTGCTGAGCAGGGCACCCTTGCCCAGTTCTCGTGTCCTGGCGCCCATGCTCAAAATGGTGTCGCCGAGCGTAAGCATCGTCATATTCTTGAGACTACCCGTGCTATGATGATTGCTTCCTCTCTTCCGCCGCATTTCTGGGCTGAGGCTGTTGCTACGTCGACTTACCTCATTAACATTCAGCCTTCTGCTGCTCTTCACGGTGGCATTCCGATCGAGCGTCTCTCTGGTAGCTCTCCAGACTACTCGACTCTTCGTTTATTTGGTTGTGTTTGCTATGTCCTTCTCCCTCCTCGCGAACGCACCAAACTGACTGCTCAGTCTGTTCAGTGTGTCTTTCTTGGATACAGTGATGAGCATAAAGGCTATCGCTGCTGGGACCCTGTTGGTCGTCGGATGCGCATCTCTCGTGATGTTACGTTTGATGAGACGCGTTCCTTCTATCCTCCCCCCACCTCTGGTACTTACCCGGTGGATGATATCTCGTTTCTTCTCTTTCCTGACACACCTCCTGCTGTCCCTTCTCCTCCACCTCTTCCTTCTGATGTGCCGCCTTCGTTGGTGCCATCATCTCCTCCGTCTAGTTCTCCTAGTTCTCCTCGTTCTCCGGCTTCGGATTCTTCCTCTTCTGATGAGTTGTCTTCTGCTGATGCGTCTCCTAGTTCTCCACCTCTTCCGCCTGTTCGTTCGCGTCGTCCTCCAAACCGTTACTCTCCTAGTCAGTATGGTCTCTCTGTTGCCTTCGAGCCGACTTCTTATCGGGATGCTGAGCAACATCCCGAATGGCAGCTCGCCATGGCTGAGGAGATTGCTGCGCTTGAGCGCACCGGCACCTGGGATCTTGTTTCTCCACCTCCTGGTGTCCGTCCTATTACGTGTAAGTGGGTCTATAAGATTAAGACCCGCTCTGATGGATCTCTTGAGCGCTATAAAGCGCGTCTTGTGGCTCGTGGCTTTCAGAAGGAGCACGGCCGTGACTATGATGAGACTTTTGCTCCTGTGGCTCATATGACCACTGTGCGTACTCTTCTTGCTGTTGCTTCTGTTCGACGCTGGTCTGTCTCCTAGCTGGATGTTCAGAACGCTTTTCTTAATGGCGAGTTGAGTGAGGAGGTTTACATGCAGCCTCCTCCTGGATATTCTGTTCCTGATGGGATGGTTTGTCGTCTTCGACGATCTCTTTATGGCCTGAAACAGGCTCCTCGTGCCTGGTTTGAGCGTTTTGCCTCTGTGGTGACTGCTGCTGGATTCTCTCCTAGTTTTCATGATCCAGCACTATTTGTTCACACTTCTCCCCGTGGACGCACTCTTCTCCTTCTCTATGTTGATGATATGATCATTACTGGTGATGATCCTGAGTATATTGCCTTTGTCAAGGCTCGTCTTCGTGATCAGTTTTTTATGACTGACCTTGGTACTCTTCGCTACTTTCTTGGGATTGAGGTTTCATCTACTTCTGATGGCTTTTCTATCTCTCAGGAGAAATATATTCAGGATCTTCTTGCTCGTGCTGCTCTTGTGGATGAGCGCACTGTTGAGACTCCTATGGAGCTTAATGTTAAGCTTCGTCCTACTGATGGTGATCCTCTTCCCGATCCCACACGTTATCGCCATCTTGTTGGGAGTCTTGTTTATCTTGCTGTCACTCGTCCTGATATCTCTTATCCTGTTCATATTCTGAGTCAGTTTGTCTCAGCTCCTACCACTGTTCACTACAGTCATCTTCTTCGTGTCCTTCGTTATCTTCGTGGCACGATTACTCGTCGCCTTTTCTTTCCTAGTTCCAGCTCTCTCCAGCTCCAGTGCTACTCGGATGCTACGTGGGCGAGTGATCCTTCGGATCGTCGTTCACTTTCTGCTTACTGTGTGTTTCTTGGTGGTTCGCTTGTTGCTTGGAAGACGAAGAAACAGGTAGCGGTTTCTCGTTCGAGTGTTGAGGCTGAGCTGCGGGCTATGGCTTCGTTGATTGCTGAGGTGACCTGGTTACGGTGGTTGCTTGCAGATTTTGGGGTCTCTGTTACGACACCCACTCCACTTTTCTGTGACAGTACAGGTGCTATCAGTATTGCACGTGATCCAGTCAAGCATGAGCTGACCAAGCATATTGGTGTTGATGCTTTTTATACACGTGCTCAGGTGCAGGATCAGGTTGTTGCGCTTCATTATGTGTCTTCAGATTTGCAGTTGGCGGATTTCTTTATAAAGGCACAAACCCGAGCGCAGCATGACTTCTTACTCTCCAAACTCAGTGTTGTGGATCCACCATGAGTTTGAGGGGGGGTGTTAGAGTATATATCTGTATATTTGTATTTCCCCACCTGTTAGGGGGTTTCCTGCATATTCTCACCTGTACATTGTAACTATATGTTGTGGCCTTTGGCCCTGAGGGAATACAACAAGTCTATTTCCCTAACAGATATATGGAAGGTAGATTTTAGGAATGCTTAAGAAAATCTTTAGTGGATATGTGTAGATATTCAAAAGTAAATCATTATTTATTTTTACAGGTAACATCATCATTAAATTATATAATCTAAGCATTTTCTTTTCTTCCAAGTTATAATCGATGTATAATGGTTTTGTTAATATTTTACACATATAACTCAAGATTTTATCACTGGAGAAATTGCAGGTGATGTGTTTAATCTGTTAATTGATGAGGATGCTGATGTGTGTGACAAAGAGCAAATGGGTTGTCTTGAGATATCTTGACAAACGTGCATTCATCGTTGAACGGTTAGTTGGAGTTGTATATGTGTAGGAAACATCATCAATATGCATGTCTCACGGCCGCTCTTCAAAAATTGTTCGCTGATATTGGGTTAAGTATAAAACAAATAAGAGGCCAGTGCTATAATGGGGCAAGCAACATGCCTGGTGAGTTCGTTGGTTTGAAAGCCAAGATTCTGTAAGAGAATAGTTCATTGGAAACGAGCGGGAACAACTGACTCAATTTACACAGGCGGTAGAGAAGTCTCTATCTTGTTTCACACGGATCTCCATCGTATGCTTGATAGAAGTTGACGCAGCCATAGAGAAGGACGTGACCCTCCTCGCTGTTGGCATGCGCAACATGCAGATACACTTGAATCGTTTACACGCGAATAGCCGCTTGACAATGGCACCGCAATCACGCTTACACGGAGGAGGAAGTGGCTGGTCCCTTCCGTCTGCGAATAGCGTGTAAGGAAATCCGAACTCCCAAGTCATGTTGGGTGCACAAATGCAGTTCAAATACTGGACGGATGACTTAATGTTTGACGACATGCTCAACTCTACGATGAATACAGACAATCAACAAGACAACTTTGTTTCACACATAAATACCGTAGATGACAAATTAATTCCAAAAACCACAACATATATAGAAACTTGGTTCATGTTACGACTCTATTCATCATTATTCATTCAGGAGTCCTTTTACAAGAACAAATGTGGTCGTATTTTGTACTGAGGAAGATTCACATGCTTAGGTATCTAAAGTAAATCAGTACACGACCTTGTCCAACTAAAAGAAAAGACCATTTGAGTATAGGGTACACATGCATGCACCCTAGCTATATATATAATCACTCCATATATATAGGTGACCACATCTGACAATCATATATAGTATAGTCCATCATGGGGCTGAACACGCACAGGTCGTAGCAGCGCTCGTCCATCCGCCTGACGCTGGTGCCGATGGCGGTGACGCTGTGAGGGCGACGGAGGACGATGAGACCGCCCCGCGACATGAGCGGGTGGTAGCCTACGCGGCTGTCGTCGAGGGCGAGACGCAGCATGTGGGGCGCGAGGGTCCGGTTCGGGAAGGACGAAGCAGCGGGTGTTGCGGGATGGACTAGATGTGGAGGTAGACGAGGAAGCGGGAAGGGATGATGCCTGCTGCTCCGTCCTCGTTGGTGCAGACGCAGCGGAGGAACGATGGATCGAGTATTCCGGGACGGAGGGGCTTGCAAGAGGCGGCGCAGCGGACAAGGGTGGCGGGTTCCGAGCGCGCGACGATCTCGAGTAGCAGGTCCGCCGGTAGCGCTGGTGATTTCAGTCGGCGTTTCCCAATCGACTTGTATAGGATCTCACCTTTAGGTGAGATCGTAGGATCAATTTTTTTGCATGAACATATTATGTTCAAAAAATTTGAAAAAAATTGACAACATGCATCTTTGCTATATATGCAACGTGAAAAAATTTCAAGTTCAAATTTGACATACAGTTGGAGAAACAAAAAAGAGAAATTTCGACGTGAATAGTGCAAAACACTGTGTACTCAAATCTGACACTATTCACAGTATGATTTAGCATTTTTGTTTCTCAAACTGTAAATCGAATTTTGAGCTGAATTTTTTTATAGTTGTGTAAAGTACCGGTAGGTATGTTGTGTAATGTTTTCACATTTTTAACAATTCACAAATCTGCTTTTTATGACGTGATCCTACGATCTCACCTAAAGGTGAGATCCTATACAAGTCTGCCAAATTAATTGGATCGGTAATCGGCGCGTCTAGGATTTGTCCAAATTAATACCGGCCGTGCTTGATCGGGATTGTGAGGAGGAGCGCAACAGGTACGTACGTTTTGGACTGCCCCACCGCCTTCTCACCAGCGCATCGCCGTGACTAATTCGATTTCAGCCGAATCGCTCCGATGATTCCTGAACAAAGGCGTTAAAGCCGGTGCTTGTCTGTGGCCTCAAGAAGAATAGAAGTTGGGAATGAAGTCACAAGTTTAATGGTTCCACTGTATCCATCTTTGATACACAGACTTGTGTTGCGCGCCAGATAGGCCGAAATCTAAGAGCAACTCCAGTCGCCCCCCCGAGAGCCCCTCAGACCCCTTTTTGATGACAGCGGCCCATTTTCCTCATAGTCACCCCCCAGCGCCCCAAGGCCTCTTTTTTCGCCGGATTTGACCCAATTTTTATCCAGCATTCCAGGACGAACCCAGCGCGCTGGGTTCGGCCTTGGGGCACTGGCGAAAGAGAAAATGGCGCGAAACCGAGGGAAACCGCGCGAAGCTTTCAGTGGGCCCGCCCTGTCAGCAGCACACCGCTTCGTCGTCCTCACCGCCTTGTCTCCCGCCGGCGAGGATCGGCTGGTCGAGATTCACGCTGCCCGCGAGCGCATGACGGACGAGCAGCGGGCGAACCCGATCTGGGACCAGGAGAACAACGTCTCCTGGAATGTCTACTTCACTGAGCGCCGCCAGCTCCAGCTCCAGGACTACACCGGCCCGCCGCCTACGCCCAAGCGCAACAACACTGAGGGCAGGAAGAGGTGGTGGGGCATGGCCGGTCGCTCGCTGGCCTATGTCCTCGGATACATCGAGGACGGCAACGAGCCGCGGTTGCAGGACCCGCCGCGCATGGCCTTCGTTCACCAGGGATGGACGCCGAGGAGGATGTCCGCGTCGTCGTCGTCCTCCTCCGGTGCTTCCCATTCCGTCGGCACCACCCATTCCATCGGCACCACCCGTTCCGTCGGCTCGGTTCCGCGGACACCGCTCGCCCGCGTCAAGGACGAGCCAGTGGACGAGCCGCCACGGACACACTACTTCCGCGGCATCATCATCAGGGAACCCGGCGAGGGCCGCCTACTGATGCCGAAGAAGGAGCCCGGCACCGGCGGGATCTCCCCCGGCCGCGTCCTCAAGAAGGCCTTCAAGAAGGCCGTGAAGGTGAAGGAGGTCTACAACCAGGAGGAGGCCGTGAAGATCTCCATGGCGAACAGCCTGAACGACGTGCTCCCGACAAAGCTGGAGGACGCGCTGGACTGGTCAGCCCGCGACCACGCACGGGAGGAGGAGGAGCGCCAACGCCGAGGAGGCAGAGATCCTCGCGTGCTACGAGCGCCACCGCCGTCATCGCGCCGAGCCGGATCTCGTCGTCCTCGACGACACCGACGAGGACGAGGAAGGCCCGAGCCACCAGTACCGCGGCGGTGACGACGGCGCAAGATGCAGTGCTCCTCCCTCCGGTGGCGATGACGACGACGACGACGGCGGCGACTACTCGCAGCAGCTCTACAGCAACTTCGGCATGTTCATGCCGTAGTTTTTATTTTTTATGTTTTTACATGTTTTTATGTATGAATTCCGGCTACTTTTTGTTGAACTTTGTCAAGTTTAACGAACTATCCCCGAATTTAACGTACCTAGCTAAATTTCCCTCGAATTTAGTTCGTGTCGTTGGAGCCGCGGCTGGGAATCGGCGCATCCCCAGGCCGAGTTTTTTGGCCGGTGCCCCCGAGCAGTCCCAAAAAAACGCCGGCAATTCGGCCGGGGGGCCAACGGTTGGAGTTGCTCTAAATGGTTGAAGCAAACAATACACATATTTGTACTGTTTCACTTGCATGTACATCCTCCTCTAATATTACAATAATGATTTTTTATGCGATAGAGAGGGAAGGAGAGTGAGATAATTTGATGCCATTGAAACTTGAAAGTTACCGAAGTGTTGAATGAAGGATACACATGTCGCCATGAAACTATTGCAAATGTACTTGTTATCTAATGGTCGCGGAGTTAAAATAGACATATGCATTTATTGTTCATCCCGTAGCAACGCACGGGTATTCTGCTAGTTACTATATATAACCCTGCAACGAAATTGACCCATATAACCCTTTTTATTAGATGATACGATACATTGAGAATGTGTGCAACATAATCTAAACCGGGACCATGGAATCCGTCTCCCGTCTGTCATAATTACATCCCCATCTTCTCAGAGAGGAGAAACACGGAAACACGGCAAGGTGATGTTCACCTGGACCTTAACTTGCTGCTCGCTGGTGCCTTGGCGACTTGCAGAAGCGGAGGAACCTCCAGTCCAACCCACAAGTACGAATAGGTCTTCATGTTGTTCCAGTCAAATTTCCTCTGTATGCTTGTCAATGTAGAAGTGGATGAAGCCTTCGAGAAGGACGTCGCCCTGCTTGGTGGGACTCGCAACATGCAGTCGCGCATGAATGTACATGAGCGTATTGCCGCTTAGCACTGGCACCGCAAGAACAGACCTCCCCAGTTCAAGTGGAGCCATCGAGTGGGCAGCGGAAGGAGCGAGCTCCAACTTCAAATCCCCTCGATGCTCGAAGAGCACAACTTCATTGAGCAGCAATCCTGGGTAGTATGCGTTGATCTTACTGTAGACGCTGGTGATGCCAGGAAGGAGAAGGTTGACCTCCACGGTGGCCTCCACGGCGTCACTCCACACCGCGTACTTCACCTCCGCGAGGGTGTGCTGCCCGGTGCCTATTCTGCTGATGATGTCGCTGGTCAAGATCTTGTCGTACTCAACATTTTCGGCGTAGCAATCCCAGAGCATCTCACCGATGACTCTGCTAGATTTGTCGGTTCCGGAGAAGACTTGAATGGCGAAGCAGCCGTCAGCTGAGATGGCTCTGTATGGTCCGGTGAGTTTCAACTTGTATCGATATGTACGACCCTGGATGTGAAACATTAAATACACATGACCGACCGACGGGAAATGAACAAGGATGCACACTATTTCAAGGCAGGGTGACAAACGAGCGCATGAATATATATACGCGTACTTTTCATACCTGAGTCCCGTGCTTGTTGGAGTAGATGATCTGGCCCCGTTTTCCATCAAAAACGACGACTGTGCTGATATCAACAATGTAGATGTCGTTGAATTCCACGGAGAACACCTGAACTAGGGGCTTAGTGCGGACCCCCTTGCCGCCCGTCTGCCCCGACTGCTTCTGGACTCCACTGCCGCCGGTGCTGGAGGTAGCTCTTCGCACGGAGGACGACAACATGTGGGTTTCAGTACTACCCGGACCCTGCTGGCTTGAACCACTTGATCCTCCTCTAGCCATCCGCCCTTGTTGATCCTGTTGTCGGGGTCTTTGAGGTGTATTAAGCACTAGATGAACAACCTCGAGGTACCTGTTGTCCTCAGGGCGTGGGTCACTCAGCAGTTCCCTTGACATCCTCGACCAATCTTTGATGTTCGCCGCATGTCCCTCTGTGATTCTACTTTGGTTGGTGTTCCAACGGTGTATAACCGCGTCACGGTGAGGTGTCATCCGCGCACACTCACAGATGATGACACAAAGACGGGCCAAGTGATGTCTCGTCTCACCATCGGCGGGGCCAACTGCTTGGTATCCTGAGAGACTACGGATGGCGCGTATCACGTCATACTTTGTCAGGTCCAAGCTCACCAAGTTGGCCGAGCCACCAACTAAGTCGGGGTAACCGACGTCGAACCCAAGAGAGGTGGATCCTGCAATAATACCCGTCCCCTCGAAGCCCAACTCGTACCAATTATTATGCCGGTTCTTGAAGGCCTCTAAGTACACATTGTCATACCAGATGGCTATGGTTACCCGTGTTTCCTCCACGCCGTCTTCGTCTACATCTGTGGGGCTAGTTGCACGGGGAGCAAAGGATGCTCAATAAGCCAATCACCATATTGGTTGATGTAGTTCTGACATTCCGGGTGGTCGGCGAGCGTCTTACAAAGTTCTTTGATAAATGTCTCGCACTCACCATTCACATCAGGACCCTCACGGATGGGGAATTCCAAAACTATGGGATCCATCCTGCAGGGCGTACATATATTTCGTTAGCATTTTATACTAACACCATGTGTTGCTATGAGCTAGGCCATGGTGATGCAAATTTTTAGATACCATGGGAACAAAAATATGTTGATAGCTTTTATGTTTCAATATTTTTTGAGTTTCCTGAAAATCCAAGTTGTAAATTTGGATACCAGATAGAATAATGACCTCACCCTCGTTGTTGGGATGCGCAACATGCAGATTCATAAGAATTGCCACGCGCGAATAGTGGCTTTGCAATGGCAACGTAATCCGGACATATGGCAATGATTACTGAGGATACAAACTTCGACCTATGGAAGCGGTGAGAGGTACATAGAAGAATATGCTGAAGCAATTGTTGTACAGATTTTGAGTGTACTGACTGTCATCTTCAGGGGTAGTAGTGCATCATGATTTGAAGCAAAAGCTATCGAAGTCGCTCTATCTAGATCTCTCTATTTTTCTATCACGAGTTAAACCACTGAGGTGCACGCGGCACAATATGCGGTGAGAATGGTGTTGGTACAGATCCTCCCTAAACACAGGTAGTGGCAGGTGCTCGCTTCTCCATTCTCTCTTTCTCTCTCAAACGGATCTCTCATAGCGCAGCTTTGCCAAGCCCTGAAGTCCAGGCGGCAGAAGGGGATGGTGGATGGCGGAATTTCACACAATAGCTCAAGGTGTGTATGATTAAATAGAAATAATTCTTGATCTGCACTCCCGCAGAATTCATGGAAAATGATACTCCCTCCGGATGGAATTAATTGACGCAGCCCATACACTATTTAGTACTACTCCTAGCTAAGTTGTGCGCCAATTATTTCCGGTCGGAGGTAGTATATAAAATTTTCTAGTTGGATTCAAAACAAAAGTTGGTTCATATTTAGTAGAGACGTACTACGGTGGAAAAGCTCAACTTTACAGACTAAAGTGGGGGAAAGAATAGGTAAATATGACGCAAAGCATCTTGAAAAATAATCATATTGCGAAATCTAAAACTAGATATAATCTATACCTAATAATGGGATAATTGGTGGCGTTCATAACCGTTCGCCGCGACCGCCGACCGCCGGCCTCCACCGCCACGGCAACATCACCAAGACGCGCTCGCGTTTGAGCGACACTGTCGAAGCCGTCCTTGACACTGTCAGCCCGTCTTTGGAGTTGTCTGCTCGTCACCGACGTCGTTGCCGTCGCATCGGCGTCGTGTGCCTGTACTGCTCTTTCCAACGCTGTTGTACGTATTGGTGATCTGCTGCTCCCGGCGACGCGCGCGCAGGTGAAGTGACCCGGCGGCGTGAGAGATATGAGATCCAGTCGATAAGCAGTCCTGTAGAGTCGGCGCACAGTATGGACAAACTAACGTGATCCAATCGATCGATTATGGCAGGCATAGAATTGCTTTCAGGTCCCTATAATATATTATTTTGCTGTCAAGTATGTATTGGGTATTTTACCAATAAACATCCAACTTTGGGTACATTATCCAAGGCTAATCAACTTTTGGGTAAATAACCAATTTTCCCAATAATCTATACCTAATAATAAAAGCACTAAGCCTTCTTCCGGTCCGTCAGTAATTTTACTGTTTTGCCCTTGCATCAAATCTCATATTACCCACGATGCCATCCATAAGTCATGTACCGATTCGTTTATTTCCATCCTCCGGGGAAACTGAGGTCTATGCACGCGAGAAGCTAATCCAATCTCCCTCACCCGTACGACACCAACCCAACTGGGAATGTGTTCGTTTCCGTTTCCTTGTCATCTCCAAATCTCTCCCAGCGCCTAAAAATCCTCATCCCCCTGTTCTAATTCAATCTTGCGTCGTGGCCCTCCCGCAATTTCGTCGATTAAACAGCTCCATATTGAATCGACCGAGCCGGGGTGGACCTCAGCTGGCCACCACCCCTCGATCTCCGGCGGGAGGAACGGAACCACTGGAGCCTCGGGTCCTCCCGCGACCGATCCACTGTCCCTGCCGTCGACACCGAGGTAGCCTCCCTAGGGCTCGCCCGCGTTGCCGCCAGGATTTGGGTCCAGATAGACGGCCACGGGTGCTAGATCGACGGGCGACACTTCATCGAGCAGTCCTTGGGGATCATCTTCTCCTCCGTGCAAGTGCTTCTGTCACGCAATGCGGCCATGGCGCCGAAATCTGGCGACCTCGCTCGCCTGGTCGAGGAAGTGCTGGAGCTGATGACCCGGCGGCCATGGCGCAGAAAAACTGGCGGCCTCTCTTGCATGGTCGAGGAGATACTGGAGCAGATACCTTGATGCTCTGAGCGATTAACTTGCAGTGTCCGTGATGTCCAGTGTGAGGATCCCGTGAATAATCTACTACTGATCATAACTGAATGTTATAGTGAAACATGAGGATGACTCTGATTATGGAGTCACCTCCAGCTCTGTTTCTGCATCTGTTTTGTTGTGTTGAGATTCAGCAAACGACTTGTGACAAAACTAGGCTAAGCTGGAGCATGCAGGTCCAAAACTAGCTAAACAATTTAACACGGTGGTGCTACGTACTTCTCTGGGTAGATCTTCCAAGCTAATTCCTATGGTACATCTTATGAGTTGAGTGTGCGCTCTTTGTCCAAGTGAGTTGAGGGCTTGAGGCAGACAAGAAGAGCTGAAATTGGAAAATATTAGTATTTTAGTTAGCGAAGGATTACAAAGATTGAAAGCTCTTGATGAGATGCTTGACATGACTTGCAAAGTTATTTTTTTTTTGAAATACTGAATTTTGTGTTAATGAGTTTTGCGCATACAATTCACGCAAACTTTAATACACACCAACATTTTCTCCCGTTGCAACGCACGGGCATTAGTACTAGTAATAATAAAAACAATAAGACTTTCACGGTTTGGTTTGATACGTCATTACACTTACCCCTAAAGTTGTACATAATTACCCACCAATGCCATCCTAAGTCAGAAAAAATATTAAGGTTTCTATTTTTTTGGCACATATCGTGCATGAGGTGCATGAGGATCGCCGAGCATTTTTTGTCATATTCGCTAAAGAATTCTGAAGCGTACGTACCGGACCTACTCCGTATTAGTTTTGGCAGGAGGACCAGGCAAGACGCATCGCTCCATCCGGGTACTACTCTTGTACGTGGATGTGTATGCAATACGATTCCAAGTCCTTATGTTGTACGACCGATTTTCCTTTCGTTTTTATAGCCCTCAACGTTAGTTGCATCTATAATTCCGTACTAAATTTACCAATGGACGTTTGCGTGAACATCGTGATGGAGCCGACCATGAGTCTGGATGGCCGAACCTGCCGGGCATCGCTCTTCGCCGACTCGTCGTAGTCTGTTCCTGGCATCAGCTCCAACATCAAGCTGCTGCCCATCGTTCGCCGCAGCTCCTCTGGATCGTCTTACAAGACCATGAACAAGTACTCGGCTTTTCCTGGAGATCACACGGATCCTATATGGCGATGTCGTGTTTGGCCAGGTCGATCGTGGACGCGCGCAACGACAAGCTTTTCTTGGAGACGTGGGCGAGTATCTCCTGCGGCGCCCGGATGCTACCCATACCACCGTGTTTTGATCATACACGACGATAGTAGCTCTCTTCGGAACTTCGGCAACGTGATGGTCCAGACTATATTGAAACGAGTCTTCATGCCATCAAGCTAAAGTCTACTACGGAGTAACAGTCTGTCGCACTTGCTCGTATTTCTCTGCCACGAGGCTCAAGGTCCGCCTCGCACGCCGAGTTGATTTCTGGGCTGAGGTTATGTTGAGAATTTAGCATGGGATCTTCGTGGAGATAAGGCAAAGTGACTAGCTCCGTCAGGCTTCTTACTCAGGTAATTGTCGTCAGCAAATAATTCAAGGTGTTTCAAAAGTCAAATATACCCTTGTATTATTTTATTTATATTTCGTGTATTTGAATAGAAGGCTATATTGCAGCCTGTTGTTGAAACAATATTTGCTAATTTCAATATTCCTACTGTATTTCTATGAATTAGGTGAACAACCATTCTACATGTCAACATGCTAATCAGGTAACAACCGCACTCTTCCGCTTATAATATTGCTTTCTATTGTGTAAGTGATCACGAATAACAGTTTAAAAAATTAATGTGCATGAATAATTGTCGATTAGTTTTTGTCGAATTCATTTATTTGTTGTTATATATTGCTTTCCATTGTGTACTTTATTAATAGAAAAATTAACATATGGTAAGTCTGAAGAGTTGGTGTATGTTCATGCGTATTTGCTCTCTTGGATGGTTTCAGTCGTCGAGTTTGTGGGTTGCAAACATTTCTCACATAAATCTCAACAAATTTAACATGTTCATGACGAAGATGAGGATGTCCGAGGATTATTTTCTAACCGGTCTTTTAGATCAGGCGAACTTATGTGATTAGGTGGTGTCCAGGAGACGGAGGCGCAGACATAGCTTTGGCTTTTTGTACTCTAGCTTCGGTCATGTCACGTCGGCGAATGTTCTGGTGCCCTAAGTGCAATGTCTTCTCATCTCCAGTC
The DNA here is from genome assembly GCA_012064385.1 of Puccinellia tenuiflora. Taxonomy (NCBI): domain Eukaryota; kingdom Viridiplantae; phylum Streptophyta; class Magnoliopsida; order Poales; family Poaceae; genus Puccinellia; species Puccinellia tenuiflora. The sequence continues at coordinate 874,137 of QRDG01000571.1, read as the reverse complement.
TCAATTATTTCCAGCAAGAATATTTAATAAAAATCAACCCGGTGCAATGCACGGGCATGTTTTGCTAGTGTATGCAGAAGTATAAAACAAAAAAAAATTAAAGTACGTACGCATAAGAAAAACTCTTTACCTGGGCTATTTCAGAGACCACTGCACTTATGTCTGTAGACAGTCAAATTTGAGAGTGTCTAAGTGGCAAATGGAATGCTCATGGGATGCGCGACGACCATGGAAGCTCAAGTATAAATATGAGGAACGCCGTGTGGTACCCTCGTATAAAATATTAGGCAACATCAGATTATATATATATATATAAAGAAGACCGACGCGGTCTTCAATTCGGTGGACCGATTGATGTATAGTCGATTTAAATCTGTCAAATGAAGTAGCTAAATGCCGCCCTCGATCTACATAGGACAGATAATAAATATGGACGTAGTAAGAAATGAACAAGCATATATATAGTGCCATCGAATAGACTTGCCATCGAAACAGAAGAACAAGTTGTAGCGTTGATACCTACAGCTAGCATAATGGTGGGGTTGAGCATTATGATTTGCTCGATATGCGTGTAAAGCAACCTGTCTGCAGTATGAGCAAACGACCAACGCGGCAAGCATTTGGCCGATTTGAGTCCGTCATAGCAAGTTGGCAAATAGTACAGGAACTAGACAAGGCTGTGCTGTGGTACCAAGTACCAACTGGAGTTGAGAACGACTTAAGATCGACAGTGCTGCGTTCAAATTAACATCGATCCAGCAAGTTGGTACCAAGAAAGCTTTTTGAAAGCGACGTCAGACCCACTAATAAAGGAAGGACTGAACCAATGATTGCATGCTAGAATGTTCAACCTCAGCCCCCCCACCCCCTCTCACCATACCCCGGCCCTTGCAATAAAGTTGTTACGGGTAGAGCGTGTTATAGCGCATGAAAATGATTAGGAAACATCAAATTTGTGTTTATCATGATATTGTTTTGTAATAGTGCATTGGGTTCACTAGATTTTGACGTTGTCTCGAATCAAACCAAAATAGGGTGTTATAATCCATGAAACCAAGTAGAAAACGTAAATATACCTATTCCATGTTATGCCTCTTTAACCATATACATGGGTCACCATGCCTAGAAATTTTCAAGGGACCCAAAAATAGTGTGATAACCCGTAAAAACGGAAAAATCAAAAAAATTGCAACATTTTTTACAGCTTTACAACGTCTCCATAACATCTTGTAACCTACGATGTATTGAGAAAATAACAATGCTACGATTACATACAATTTGTTTTAACGGAATCATGGTTACACACTTAAATGGAGAAAAGCAAAACGATTCTAGTCCTCAGATCACAGAAGGCAAACAAATTTCCACCAAGTGCGTTGTTTCCCTGCATTTACCTAGTGTTGTGTACAACCATATTGGTTCGGTAGTTTATGGGCATGCTTATATTTGCTGGAATTGAGCAGCAATGCCCAACTCATAAAATGGGTTGAGGCGTCTGAGAAATATATAATAAGCGTGTAGTAGTACTACTTGACAGACAACGTGTATAGTCCAAGTAGTTGGTGTTGAACGAGTCAAGAGCGAGGTCGCACTACAGGAAACTGCGAATATGCCGACGGCCAAAAGCCGTCGGCGTAGGTCAAATTACCGTCGGCATAGGTCTACACCGACGGCTGCCGTCGGCGTATCAGCCCGTAGGCATAGCCAAAAATGCCGTCGGTGTAGCAAAAGCCGTCGGCATATTTTTTTCCTCAAATTTTTCATCATTTTTATTTAAAAAAAAAAACTTTGACTTATATTCTTTTAATTCTATTATTATTTCTATTCTGAAATTTCCCACTTAGCCACACAGTTAATCTCTAATTCCACTCATAATCTCAAGTCAAAGTACTTACCCTGGTCAAACTTCCTATTCGGTCACCCATCCTCAGCTTGCTCCATCCCAAGCACGCTTAACTTTTGAGTTCTATCCAAATTAGCTTCCAAATGAGAAATTAGAACTTAATGATATTACTATCCGATCAATCATATTAACCCCTGAGTCATGATGTTACACTTTTTATTACTTAAATTTTGTAAATTTATTTGAATAAATAGCAATTATTAAGTAATAATATTTTTTATAAATAACAGATAATGAATTTTACTTTATTTTTCCTTTCTACATTTAATATAGAATATCTCATGTCTTTAAATCCGTAAATCGAAATTTAACAAATAAAATGTCTAAATCGATTAGAAAAATTAGATGAATTCAAATATGACATCCATATCATCTTGTGCATCACATAAACATCAATAAAATTGGTATTTAAACGAATAGGCACGTGGACCATTTTGACAATTTTTCAAAAAATTAAAAGAATTGAAAAAATATTCAGAAAATGAAATCCTTTGGCATGTAGTCGTTTTATGTTTACTAGTTGCTATGAAAAATGATAAACTTGATTTTTGACAAAGTTTTCAAAGAAATCCTTCACAAAAAGGTCAATCATCTACAAACATGTATAAATTTCGAACCAAATGACCAATATATGACCATCCCCGTGGCATAGTTTGTGATAAAGTGCCCATATTTGGCACATAGGTGTGTCTTGGCATGGGAAATATTGGTGCCGAACCGAGTTTCCAAATTATTTTTCCAAATATCATTTTTCATTTTTAAGTGTCAAAAATAACATTTTTTGTGAAGCAAGTACCAAAAATATGTTGCAAAATGACACTGATACCCACAAGTATAGGGGATCGTTGAAATCTTCAATGTGTAAGTATAGTATCAATCCCACGAGGAGTAGAAGGTATAAGTATGTATCCTCTCAAATAACAATTTTTGTGAAGCAAGTACCAAAAATATGTTGCAAAATAACACCCATTTAATTTTCACAAATAGTGGTACATATATGATGGCTAATCCCCAAGTATTAGGAATTTTCTCGCTTTCTACCTAATTTCGTCTACTTAAATGACTTTATGTTGCTTTTTGGAAAGTAATAGAAGTTTGATCTAGAAGTGTGTGATAGTTTGCTCTGATTTTTTTTTGAAAAAATCATTTTAAGGTACAAAACTAGTGATTATATCATAGAACCGTCGATAGTTTTAAAAGATTCCACTCCTTTTGATGAATAGGCACGGGGTCATTTCGATCATTTTTTCAGAAAAGTAAAAAAAAAATGAAAAAATACTCAAAAAATTGAATCCTTTGGTACGGAGTCCTTTTATGTTTACTAGTTGCTATGAAAAATGATAAACTTGATTTTTGCCATAGTTTCTAAAAAAATCCTTCATAAAAAGTTATATCATCTACAAACATGTATATGTTTCGAACAAATGACCAAGATATGACCATCCCCGTGGCATATTTTGTGATAAAGTGCCCATATTTGGCATATAGGTGTGTCTTGACATGGGAAATATTGGTGCCGAACCGAGTTTCTAAATTATTTTTCCAAATATTATTTTTTCATTTTTTAAGTGTCAAAAAGAACATTTTTTGTGAAGCAAGTACCAAAAATATGTTGCAAAATGACACCCATTTAATTTTCAAAAATATTAGTACATATATGATGGATAATCCCCAAGTATTAGGAATTTTCTCGTTTTCTACCTAATTTCGCCTACTTAAATGACTTTATGTTGCTTTTCGGAAAGTAATAGAAATTCGAATTACAAGTGTGTGATAGTTTGCTCTGATGATATATATGTCATATTTCAATTCCTCTCATTTTTGTAATAAATTTAGACATTTTATTTGTTAAATTTCGCTTTACGGATTTAAAGATACGAATTATTTCATATTCAACGAAAAACAGAAAAAAATATAGCTATGCCGACGGCTTTGCCGTCGGCGTAGCCCCATACTACGACGGAATTTTGTCTATGCCGACGGCTTTCTGTGTGGCAACGGTCTGCTCGACCGGCTAGCCTGCCAGGAGGCTACGCTGACGGCCCCGACAAATTGCCGTCGTCGTAGCAAACGGCCGTTGGCACCTAGCCCCATTCCTGTAGTGTCGTGGGTTCGAATTCTGCTCCCGCATTCTATTTTTTCGGTGATTTCATTTCTACCATAAGCGGACTGAATCGTGAGACACAATCGTTTACACGGGATGACAGACACCAACAGTGTGGTCGTCCGAAAAAAGAAGAAGTCAGAGTTGACTTATAGCTGGGACTAGGCTAAACTGTTAGAAACAACTGTGATATACAACACGGATGAGATACACAAATGTGGATGACAGGTGGGGTACATACACTAACGATCTAGTCGTTGGAAGAAAAAGGACTCAAACTTTAGCGCTTACGAAAATCCATTGTGTTTCTCCTTGAGCAACATCAGGAACGTCAAACGAAGGATGACTCCAGGGCTTGTGACGAAATCCATGACGCAAATGATCCGAAACGTCATGTGCGGGAGGGCCTCCAAGAAATCCGTGACTATAAGAAAAAACGTCAAAGACGAATATGAATTTTCAGCCACCCGTGATGAAATCCGTGAAGGGTTATGTTCTTTGCAGAAAAAACATCGCGGATCGCCCAGTTTCTTGTAGTTAATGTGAATGCTAACTTTGGAATAGATGATGATCATGCTGATGAGTACATCCGGTCCATGGAAGCTACTAATATAAAGCCTTGCAAGATTTTTTTATCAAAGTTTACATAGTCTTTGGGGATAAGTATCTCAGATTTCCAAATGAATGAGATACTGCAAGAGTACTTGTAATACGGGAGGAAAGAGGATTCCGAGATATGTTAGAGAGTATAGATTGCATGCACTCGGGTTCAAAAAAATTCCCCCAAAAATGGCATGGCATGCTGATGATGGGATTGATGAGAGTGTTCTTCTCCCTCAACTACGCCAATAAATACTCTTGATACCCTAAAAGGAAAATAATATATAAGGGATAGGTTGAGCCTCCAAGTGCAGAGTATGTAGGAGTGGAAGTCTTTTTCCCCAAGAAGGTGACTCGAGGGTTTAATATCGAACTCTCGGGGAATCAGTAGTGTGGTTTTTATCTCCTTGTTCTTCTCTAGATTTCCTGCAAACAAAGTAGATTGCTTTGTGCCCTCAACCTCACCAAGTGGTTGTCAAGCACAAGGTGTGAGAATGATATTAAGATAATAATGAATGCAAAACAGTAAATAAAAATACAATGGTGGTGAATAATAATGCAAGGATGATAGTAATGATGATGGATGGTATTTTTGGGTTTTTTATATGTGAATGCAAGAAGTAAAAATGTTTTTGTATTTTCTGATTTTAAAATGGCTGAATGTAAAAGATGCTTGAAAGTGGTTGGAAAAGTGTTTCTTACGATTAAAAATGGTCCGGGGTTCATGGTTTCACACATGCTCTCTCTCTTTAATATAGTGTGGCAAATGAGTAGACATAGATTTAACATATGAGATTGCAAACAAGTTCATTGACATGTTACTAATTATATGGGCATCACGTCCTAACATAGAGACCTTTTGATTATTAGTCTCACTTATACTCCACCAAGATGTGAACTAAATCATGCACCTTAGTAATTAAGATAATATCAGAGTATAGCTAAGATTAATGACATGAAGTTAAAATAAACACATGATGGATCTAGTCTTAGGTAGAGGCATGTCACTCCTACTACCCTTCAACATGGTATTTTGGTTTATCCCTAGTGATGCAACAAAGGTAAACACCCAATGGATCATGATATTCAAGTTGTCAGCTTATCACTTCACCACCCCCCGTTACTCCAACTAATGCACACGTTTCCCCACACACGCTCTCATAAACATGCTTGATCATAGCAAGGATATAAGAGCGGGGTACATAATATGCATCTACTTTCATAACTGAAACAAACATTGCAATCTCAACATATATTAACTCATAGAAAGATCCACCTCAATGGTAATACAACGGTGACCGTAATCATGTTCAGCAACTCATACGGTGCTAACTAATGAAGCTCGAAAGAGAGAGAGAGAGAGATACATATGCTACTGCCACAAACCCATAGTCCAGAGGTGGAGTACTCCCTCTTCATCATGGAGATGGTGGAGATGTCGATGGAGAAGAAGGAGAGCTCTCCGGCAGGGCTCCGCCGGAGTTTCCCCCCTCCGATCTTCAGCCTCCTGATCTCAGTTTTCTGGTTTCTCTTGTGTGGCGGCTCTCCTCTGGAAAAACGTCGGGGGACCTCTTATGTAGGCGTTTTTAGGTCACGAGGATGCTTCTGGGTGAAGGATCGATGCAAACGGGGCCACGAGGGCGAAGTTGGATGGGCCCACGAGGGCGAAGTTGGATGGGCCCACGCGGCCTGGTACTATAGCCGCGTGGGACCCTCCCTTTTGGTCCTCCGGCCTTCGTTCGTTGACTTCTTTCGCTCCTAAATCTTATCCTTCCAAAATAATGACCCCCCTAAATTTATAGCTCATTATGACGTCGTTAAGGTCCTGAAACAAATAAAGAAAGAAAAAGGGATATTCTGCCTGCGCAGGATTAATTCCCTAAAAAGGGGAAATCATTATAAATTACCAAAATATTAAATAATAGTAATACACCCCTTATATGATGCAAATATGATTGGAATATAACTATTATAGTGCAAAGTTCATGTATGCATTTTAGATGCATCACATGTTTAAAAAGTTGCCCCAAAACATGTTGAAAAAATTGCCCCAAAATTTTGTTTAAATTTTTTCCCAAAGGATGTTGAAGAACGACATTTAGGTATTGTTAAAACATGCAGGCAACTATAGAATATTAGTAGCGAATTAGAAGATAGATGCATACCTTATCTTGTATAGTTGTTCCGTTTTCATTTCTATTTATAATATGCCGCTTGTCTCTATTGAAACAACGGTGTAACGACAACCAATTGCATTAGCATTACGTTCCGGCCATGGTGATTGCTTGTGTGTGTTGTAGTAATCTGAAACTCTAACCCAATAAGAACTTGAATTTTGATCTGTCCGACCACCGCATCCAAACTAGTGTTTGCCCTCAAGACTAGACACACTAGTAGAAAAACCACCTTCGGTTCGGGGCTTTCGTCCCAGCCACATTACGAATCGGGACTAATGTGGCACTAGTCCGGGTTCAAACCGCTAGGACACTAGCCAGCTTCAGTCCCGGTTCGTATCACAAACCAGGAATAAAGGGTTGCGCAGAGGTGGGGACAGCGTGAGAACCTTTAGTCCCGGTTCGTATTACAAACCGGGACTCCGGTTAGATATACAAATCGGGACAAAAAAAATTACACTGGAAATTTTTTAGAATTCACGTTGACGTCGACAAAGCGGTGGCGCCTTTAGTCCCGGTTGGTATCTTCAGCCGGGACTAAAGATTTTTTTTTGAAAATTTTAGGAGTTTTGCCTCTCATGCCTACCCCCCCCCCCCCCCCCCCCGTGCAAAAAAAAAGTCCAAAACAAATAAACGACAACCTACTCTTAGAGAAAATTGAATATTTTAAATTTTGATTATTTTTGCAAATTCTCAGTAAAATGGCAATAACCTTTGCATACGAAGTCGGAAATAATTGTTTAATATATCAAAATGTTCAGCGCGAAAATATGCATCCGCTCGCAACAGGGTTTACCCGTTTCGGATTTTTTTAGATGTTTAAAATTCCAAAGGGAACTATGAAAGCAGGAAGATTTAAGTTTTTGCCGGAAATTCAAATTATTTTAATTTTTTTGAATTAATAATTGATTTAAAAAAAGATTATTATTAATTAATCATTGTTGTTTATGTTAATATAGGTTTGGCATTCAAAAAATAATATCATGTGCAATCGTGCAGGAAAATTTAAGTTTTTCCCGAAAATTCAAATTATTTTTATTTTTTATTTTTTTAGAATTAATAATTGATTTCTGTATAAAGATTATTATTACTTAATCAATGTTGTTTATGTTAATATAGATTTGGAATTCAGAAAATAATATCATGTGCCATCAAAGTGTAGGGGATAATAAGATTGATAACATAGTATTATCAAGATGTACTCAGTGCAATCTTGGAAGCTAGTGGGAAGGAACTCAAAAGTAAAGCGTGCTGGGGGTGGAGTAGTGTGAGGATGGGTGACCGATCGGGAAGTTTGGCTACAAGTGTGAGGACGGCCACCTGCAACACACGAGAGTTCAAACCTCACTTGTGCCGGGTCATGATGTCATAGATGTCCATGAGTAATCCGTAGATTTGAACGAACCGACACATCCAGGATGTCATAGATGTCGACGAGTAGTTAGATTTTTGCTAACCATAATAATAAAGTTGGGTCGTTGTCATCATAAATTTGGGGGAAACTGTTGTCCCCACTTGTGCCATATAATTCTAACTAAGAAGCTTTGACAAGATTTCTTGATTTTGAAGAGCCATATAATTCCAGCCAAGAAGGTTTCACAAGCAACCTAGCTATGTTTTGATTGTTTAACGGATGGGCCCGCCCAAAAGAAATACGTGGCAGCACATAGAAAATATTTCGGTATTAATTTGGTCCCTTTCAAGTGGCGAATTATTGGTCCAAGTTGTGCCATACACTTAATGGATTTGCTAATCCTCAGGCGCCTGATTTTTTCTTATGTCTCAGTCACCCACAAAGTTGTGCATGAGTCGCACTTTTAGAAATGTGCAATTGCACTTTTCTGCCAGAAAATTCGTTCTAGTTGCATTTTTTTTGAACTACAGTTACACTTTTTTTGAGGTGATTGAGACTTAAGAAATTCTCAGGCGTCTGATTTTTTCTTATGTCTTAGTCAACCACAAAAATGTGCATGAGTTGCACTTTTCTGTGAGAAATGTGCTATTGTACTTTTCTGCCAAAAAAGTGCAACTCGTTCGAGTTGCATTTTTTTTTGAACTGCAGTTACACTTTTCTAGGTGATTGAGACTTAAGAAATTCTCAGTCAACTGAGACATAGGCAAACCCTGCACTTAATTCCAGTCGAGAAGGTTTCAAAATCAACCTAGGTACGCATTCGTCTTCCACCTCCCATGCCCAGAGAGCATATCCAAAGTATGAGCCTACCGGATGTACTCTGAAGGCCAGCCACTCGTGGAGGTGTTCGGCGTCCGCTTCCTCCACGACGAAGAAGCCCCCAACGGCACCATCACTGTCTTCGATGGCAAGCATGGCCAGATCATCTACAACGGCCGCAGCCCAGCCGACGACAAACCTTCCTCGGTCGCTGCTACAAAACAGTGCTCCGGTGGCTGGCTCCCGCTGACGGGCCCGTACCGCGCCGTCTCCGTGACGACTGCATCGCCATCATGCTCGACCTCCACCACAATCGTGACACCGCACCACCAACCTCGATACTCGTCGACGTCTACGACGAGGTCACATGGTACGACCAACTGATCACTTGCTCCGACGGCCGTGGAGCGGAGGTCATGGAGGTTGTCGTTGAGGTCCCGACGGAGATAGAATGGATCAAGCCGACGACGAATTTCTGCAAATGCAACAGTACAAAATCACCTATGCCCACACATCCATGGTGAAGGTATTCTTGCGTATGTAGTAAATAACATTATTATTTTGGACCAAGAACTTATGCCGCTACGCCACAAAAAAGCTGCATGAAAATTAATAGATCCTACTATGAAATAGCAGAAGAAAAGGAAGCATAAGGCAACTAACAGTGTTGTGTCTGTGGCATGTAAAATCAACATCTAAATCTATAAAATGAGCATCCTCTGCAGAATCGCAAACATCACCAAGAAAAATCATGTATTTCCATAAGCGGTTTTAGCACATGAGAGGTCTTATATCATAAGCAATAGGTAGAGAGAAAAGCTGTCTAGAGTACATAAGTAGAAATAGGAAGAAAGGGGGGGTTGGGTGTTACTGATTTGAGGAAACAAAATATTAGTTTACTCATTAAGTGGTGCCGTGGTGGTGGAAATTGGAAACGCAAGATGGCTTATGGCAAAAGGTAGTGAAAGCCAAATATCTGAGAAATAAAACTGTGGCAACGATGAAGCCGAGATTTAATGACTCCCCATGTTGGAAATCGATCATGAAGGTGAAGGACATATATTTGGCTGGTAGAGGTATAAAGTTGCATAATGGCTCTTTAATTCAATTTTGGAAGGACCCGTGGCTGGAAAATGTTCCTCTCACAGAATCTTATCCTTTGCTTTTTGACATTTGTCAAAGTCCAGACATCTCTTTCAAACAATGTGTTGAAAAAAACTTTGAAATTCCTTTTCGAAGAAGATTGTATGAGGGCCTTAACACCCAGTGGAATTATATTGTTGAAAAAGCTAGGGAGGTGGGGGGTTCTGAACTCGATGATGAGGTTTTCTGGAAACTGACATCTCACCATAGGTTCACTACCAAGTCGTGTTACTTGGCCTTGGAGTGTGATGTCTTTGGCCCAAATTATAAATGGTTATGGAAGGCGAAAATCCCTTTGAAAATTTAGATTTTCATGTGGCAGGTGATGCAAAATGCCATCTTAACCAGGGATAACATGCGAAAGAGAAAATGGGCTGGGAATCCAATGTGTTCCTTCTGTGATCAGTTGGAAACAAAAAGTCATCTGTTTTTTGAGTGTGCTTCGGCTAAGGTGGTATGGGGATGTATTGGGTCTGTGCTGGACACAAACTCGTATCCTTCGTCGATTTGGCAATGCTTCGCTTGGTTTTATGCTTTTTGGCCGGGAGGGGCCAAGTTTTATGCTTTAATTATGTCGGCAGTTTGTTGGGCAATATGGACAACCCGTAACAAAATCACTTTTGAGGGATATAAACTGAGATCACCAATATCGATCGTGTTTACGGTGTGTTCCTTTCTTAAATATTGGGCAGGGATGTACAAGGCGGAAGACAAGATGGCGATTTGCATGGGAGCTGACTACCTGATTCAGAAGACAATGGTGGTGGCAAGACAGGATGGGACATCTTCATCGGCAACGCGAGCTTCTGGTTGCTTGCTGATCACGGACACTTGATGAGGGTTTACGAGCTAGCAGTTTCGTCGGTTAGATTGTTTGGTATTCTGACTTGTAATCGGTTGTTTGGGTTGTATTCTGGATATGTTTGGTCATTTAGCTGTCAGACTTGAGTTTGTGGCATCAGGTTTTCGCCCCGTAGGTCAGTTTCGAGATCGAGCCGTTTCAGCAGGTTTCGTGATGCTACACCAACTAGCCTTTACCACCTTGTTTTTTTCTTTCTTTAGTCTTGGTCTGATGCCTGAGGTGTTCGAAAACGTTGTATTTCCGTTAAGAAATTAATGGAAAGGGGGTTGGCCCGGTTGGAAAAAAAACATAAGTAGAAATATAAATTGACAAAGCTGGTCTAAGTCCGTGGTGCTGATAATCCCGTCAGAAGTTGTGTATATCTGATGCATGTAAAATGCATACATGAACTTTGCATTATAATTCTCATATTTCAATCATATTTGCATCATATAAGGGTTATATCATGATTTTATAACGATTTTGGGAATATTTCACGGTTTTCCTATTTTTCTGGAATTAACCCTGCACTGGCAGAAAACCCTATTTTCTATATTTTGATGTTTCAGGGATCCAAACGACGTCCAAATGACCTGAAAATTTACGAGCATCAGTTTTAGGAAGGAAGAAGACTTGGGAGCGAAGGAAGCAAACGAGCGGAGGTGTGAGGCCCAAAAGGGGGAGGCCCACGCGGCCAGGTTCCTTGGCCGCATGGGGCCCACCTTCTGGAGCCTCGTGGCTCCGTTGCCGTCGATCTTTTCGCCCAGGACTCCGTCTTGACCTAAAACCGACTATAAAAATAGCCCCCCGATGTAGATCGCGAGGAGGCGGCCGTAAACAGTGAAACCACGAAACAGAGACCTAGTCCTGCAGATCGGAGGGGGAAAACTCCGAGGGAGCGCTGCTGGCGTGGTCTCCATCTCCCCCAACAACGTCTCCACCATCTCCATGATGAAGAGGGAGTAGTCCACCCCTGGACTATGGGTTTGTGGAAGTAACTTATGTATCTCTCCTCTCTCTTGAGCTTCACTAATTAGCACCGTATGAGCTGCCAAACATGATTACGGTCATCTATGTAATTCCTATGTGGTGGATCTCTCTATGAGTTAATATATGTTTGAAGATTGCAATTGTTTTGTTTCAGTTATGAAAGTAGATGCATATTATGTACCCCGTTCTTGTCTACTTGTTTTGATCAAGCTTGTTTATGAGAGCATGTGTGGGGAACGTGTGCATTAGTTGGAGTAATGAGGGGGTGGCTATTGCGGTGAAAGCTAGATACGTTCCGCGATCCACTTGGGTATTCCAACCTTACTTTGTTACCTCACTAGGGATAAACTAAAATACCATGCTACCAGAGATGTGGATTGACCATTGCCACTTCTCATGACTAGATCTAGCATGTTCTTATTTTCACTTCATGTCATAAAGATTAAAGCTATGCTCTGATTTATCTTAAATACTAAGGTGTTATGATTTAGTTCGCATCTTAGTGGAGTATAAGAGAGATTAATAACCAAAGATCTCTATGTTAGGACGTGATGCCCATATAATTAGTAACTTGTCATAAAACTTTGTGTTGCAATCTCATATGTCAATTCCTATGTTCCTTTGTCCACCACAACATTAAAGAGAGAGTGCATTTGTGAAACCATGAACCCTGGTCCATTTTTAATCATAAGAAACAACTTTCCAACCACTTTTAAGCATCATCTACATTCATCCATTTTAAAATCAGAAAATACAAAAACACTTTTACTTCTTGCATTCACATATAAAAACCCCAAAAATATCATCCATCATTGTTTCCACCATCCTTGCATATTTATTTACCACCATTGCATATTTATTTATTGTTTTGCATTTGTTTTATTTTGATATCATTCTCACAACTTGTGCTTGACAACCACTTGGTGAGGTTGGGGGCACAAAACAATTTACTTTGTTTGTAGGTTCTCAAGGGAAGGATAAGAAGATAAACCTTTCACTACTGATTCCCCGAGAGTTCGATATAAACCCTTGAGTCATCCCTTGTGGGGAAAACCGTCTTTCCTATACTATACACTCTGCACTTGGAGTCTCAACCTAACCATTGTTTTTAACGCAGGTAACTTCACCATCAACAACGTTTTCTGGCGCCTTGCCATCAAGTGTTCTTTGGTGCCGTTGCTGTGTTAAAGGCCATCAATATCACACCATCATTGGTAGTGTCCAACCTGAATAAGATCATATCAAATTGAAAAAATTCATCCTTGGACAACAAAACTGATATATAATATCCGTCAATCAAATAATCATAAGTGATCTTCTCATGCAACTTAACATAGTCCGAGATGCTGATTGAACCTACTTCTGGACTGGAGCATCCCGTCAAAAACACCATGAAGTGGTATGGATTCCTAGCGACTTCCTCCGTTCCATAATGTACTATGTTTTGGCCAACTAATTTAGTTTGCGAAAACATTCTACATTATGGAACAGAGGATGTAAAGAGAAGAACAAAGGAGTGTTAGAATTTAAACTGGACTGATCATGTTACTCCACCTAGATTCATGTTAATCATAAGCTGGAGGTATACTGCTCCATGTCATGATTAAATTTAAATGCAGTATTTAATAATAACAGAAATTTAACCTTTGAAACGTGGCTAGTACTAGAATGAATTAAAATGCAGTAGATAGTTGCATATATAACTGGACTGAATTATAAATTCTACATCACCTAGTTCTCTACAGTACCAAATTCTGTTGAAACTGAATCTGCAGTACAAATGCCAACTAAAGAGTTCACATATTGGTGCAGTTCACATAATCTGCAGTAGCAAAAACATGAGAAATGAGGGAACAAGACAAACACCTCCTTATAGGTCTTGCATTCGTATGCACAAGCCTATTTGTTTAGAGCACGCAGATCATGTTTTTAGCAAGGTTCCTACTTCAGTCAGAGGAATATAGTTGTGCATGGAGTAATGTGTTGCTAGTTGAAATAATGAGATAATAGGATAACTCCTAATCTGCAAGGCAACAATAGAAACTAAATAATTGCTAGCTGAAACTGAATCTATTGTTAGTTGAAACTGAATTTATTACAAGCACCAATAACAATGGCTAGTCCATCTCAAAAACTAAATCTTGGTTATAAGAGTAACTACCCTGGTCCACTGTATTGAAACAAGGTCAGTGAAACCAGAATGGCATGATACTGCTACTATTAAAAGATGACCTCATACTATACAGATAAAAATACTCCACTGTCAAATTCAGAGTAGAAGGCTATTTTGTTTGAACCTAATAAAGAATTCAGGTTAAGTGCAGAAGTCACGACCAAGCAACAACATACTTGAGCAGCCTTATTCATCCTGATGTCACGACCAAGCAACAACATACTTCATGTCTAGACTTGTGCACTTAACCTGAATTTTTTTAAGTCTAGGCATCATGACCAGGCAACAACATACCTACTTCAGCAGCCTTATTCAGCCTTTCTTGACCGCTGCCATAATGCCTCTGTAAAAGATGGTCACGCTAATAAGCAAAGGACCAATTACGACGACTACAGCTATCCAAAGGGTAGCCTGGCGGCGTAGTCGGGTGGTCCCGGGGGCCAGCGGGCCCGGCAGGCCTAGAAGCAAAGTTTATCACTCAACTGCCATCCGCAACAAGAATCAGAAACACGTTGCCTCGTGCAGGACGGCCGGTGGCCGCCCGGTCTTCCACATCGTCCATCTACCTTTTTCTCCCTCCGTGGTTCTGCTTCTGTGCGAAGATGATGAAGCCCAGCAGCATGAAGATCACGCAACACACAAAGCCCAGATCACGTTCACCCACCTCGTAAGCCTCCGCAGCCACGAATGAAAGCAGGACGAAAATAGAACGAGCCTGAGGAACCAAGGGGCGGAGCTCCTAGTAGGACAAGGTAGCGCGGCCGCCCTACCTTGACTTTTGACAAAAATATTTAGATGCGCGTGTTTTTTCTTAATAATTTGAGTGGTCGTACATTAAAAACGGACTCCATATGGGAAAGTTACGTTTTTTTTAGTCAACACTACAGAAAGCCGATTCCGAAGTGAAAAGAGGAAGCATGTCTAGTCTATATCTAACAAAACCGAACTCTAAGCAATGTTTCAGGTGGGGGTATTTGAGTAGGAGCTCTGTTTATTCTTGATTATTTTATAGTGTGGACACCTTCTATTGCTATAGACTATATTAACACCGATTTTGACCATCGCTCAAATTAACTATTTTTAGGATTCCTTCAAAACTTCTCTTGTCTCGAATATTTTCGACTTTTTTTATTTTGAAAGTTGTTTTGCATTAAGAAAAGATGTACAAATGAATAATTTTCTGAGAAAATGTCAAACAGTTTCCTTTGTTCCAACCAATAAAAGAACAAGATGTCGAACTGATGACTTTATTATATCTAGGAACCAAATAAAAGTGTTATCATAGCAATTTGATCTTTACATGTTTACCATAAATTTCTGTTATATACATATGTCTTTACTTTATATGTTGTACATGTTTGAAGTGCGAGAAATCAATCCAACTAATTGACCATAAATTTCTGTTATCCAAGAATTTAAAAGGAGAGTTCAGTCTAACTTAAAAGGAGAGCTCCAGGACTATGTCCAAGCGCAAGCGCCTTCGCCCAAGCGCAACAACACCGAGGGTAGGAAGAGGTGGTGGGGCATGCCCGGTCACTCGCTGGCCTATCTCCTCGGCTACATCGAGGACGGCAACGAGTCGCGGTTGCAGGACCCGCCGCGCATGGCCTTCGTTCGCCAGGGATGGACGCCGAGGAGGATGTCCGCGTCGTCGTCGTCCGTCCTCCTCCGGTGCCTCCCATTCTGTTGGCACCACCCGTTCTGTCGGCACCACCCATTCCGTCGGCTCGGTGCCGCAGGACACCACTCGCCCGCGTCTAGGACGAGCTAGTGGACGAGCCGCTGCGGACACGCTCCTCCCGCGGCATCGTCATCAGGGAGCGCGGCGAGGGCCGCCTACTGATGCCAAAGAAGGAGCCCGGTTCCGGCGGGAGTTCCCCCGGCCGCGTCCTCAAGAAGGCCTTCAAGAAGGCCGTGAAGGTGGAGGAGGGCTACGACGAGGAGGAGGCCATGAAGATCTCCATGGCGAACAACCTCAATGACATGCTCCCGACAAAGCTGGAGGACGCGCTGGACTAGTCAGCCCGCGACCACGCACGGAGGTGAGGAGCGCCAACGCCGCGTTGACGCCAAGGAGGCAGAGATCCTCGCGTGCTACAAGCGCCGCCACCGTCGTCGCGCCGAGCCGGATCTTGTCGTCCTGGATGACACCGACGGGGACGAGGCCGGCCCGAGCCACCAGTACCGCGGCGGTGACGACGATGCAGGATGCAGTGCTCCTCCCTCTGGTGGCGACAAAGACGACGACGACGGCGGCGACTGCTCGCAGCAGCTCTACCACAACTTCGGCATGTTCATGCCGTAGTTTTTATTTTTTATGTTTTTACATATTTTTATGTATGAATTCTGGCTACTTTTCGTTGAACTTTGTCAAGTTTAACGAACTATCCCCGATTTTAACGTACCTAGCTATATTTCCCCCAAATTTAGTTCGTGTCGTTGGAGTCGCGGCTAAGAATCGGCGCATCCCCAGGCCGAGTTTTTTCGCCGGTGCCCCCGAGCAGTCCCAAAAAAACGCCAGCAATTCGGCCGGGGGGCCAACGGTTGGAGTTGCTCTAAATGGTTGAAGCAAACAATACACATATTTGTACTATTTCACTTGCATGTACATCCTCCTCTAATATTACAATAATGATTTTTTATGCGATAGAGAGGGAAGGAGAGTGAGATAATTTGATGCCGTTGAAACTTGAAAGTTACCGTAGTGTTGATTAATGAAGGATACACATGTCGCCATGAAACTATTGCAAATATACTTGTTATCTAATGGTCGCGGAGTTAAAATACACATATGCATTTATTGTTCATCCCGTAGCAACGCACGGGTATTCTGCTAGTTACTATATATAACCCTTCAACCCTGCAATGAAATTGACCCATATAACCCTTTTTATTAGATGATACGATACATTGAGAATGCGTGCAACATGATCTAAACCGGGACCATGGAATCCGTCTCCCGTCCTTCAGAATTGCATCCCCATCGCCTCAGAGAGGAGAAACACGGAAACCCGGTGAGGTGATGTTCACTTGCACCTTAACTTGCTGTTCGCTGGTGCCTTGGCGACTTGCAGAAGTAGAGGAACCTCCAGTCCAATCCACAAGTACGAATAGGTCTTCATGTTGTTCCAGTCGGATTTCCTCTTTATGCTTGTCAATGTAGAAGTGGATGAAGCCTTCGAGAAGGACGTCGTCCCTCCTTGGTGGGACTCGCAACATGCAGTCGCACGTGAATGTCCATGAGCGTATTGACGCTTAACACTGGCACCGAAAGCACAGACCACCCCAGTTCAAGTGGAGCCATCGAGTCGGCAGCGGAAGGAGCGAGCTCCAATTTCTCATCCCCTCGACGCTCGAAGAGCACTACTTCATTGAGCAGCAATCCTGGGTAGTATGCGTTGATCTTACCGTAGACGCTTGTGATGCCAGGAAGGAGAAGGTTGACCTCCATGGTGGCCTCCACGGCGTCACTCCACACCGCGTACTTCACCTCCGCGAGGGTGTGCTGGCCGGTGCCTATTTTGCTGATGATGTCGTGGGTCAAGACCTTGTCGTACTCAACGTCGTCGGCGTAGCAATCCCAGAGCATCTCACCAATGACTCTGCTAGATTCGTCGGTTCCGGAGACGATGCCGCAGACTTGAATGGTGAAGCTGCCGTCAGCCGAGATGGCTCTGTTTGGTCCGGTGAGTGCCAGCTTGCCACCATATGTAGGACCCTGGATGTCAATCATTAAATACACATGACCACGGGAAAATAACAAGCATTAGATGCACACTATTTCAAGGCAGGGTGACAAACGAGCGCATGAATATATATACGTGTATTTTTCATACCTGAGACCCGTGCTTGTTGGAGTAGATGATCTGGCCCCGTTTTCCATCAAAAACGACGACTGTGCTGATATCAACAATGTAGATGTCGTTGAATTCCACGGAGAACACCTGAACTAGGGGCTTAGTGCGGACCCCCTTGCCGCCCATCTGCCCCGACTGCTTCTGGACTCCACTGCCGCCGGTGCTGGAGGTAGTCCTTGGCACAGAGGACAGCATGTGGGTTTTAGTATTATCCAGACCCTGCTGCCTTGAACCACTTGATCCTCCTCTAGCCGTCCGCCCTTGTTGATCCTGTTGTCGGGGTCTTTGAGGTGTATTAAGCACTAGATGAACAACCTCGAGGTACCTGTTGTCCTCAGGGCGTGGGTCACTCAGCAGTTCCCTTGACATCCTCGACCAATCTTTGATGTTCGCCGCATGTCCCTCTGTGATTCTACTTTGGTTGGTGTTCCAACAGAGTATAACTGCGTCACGGTGAGGTGTCATCCGCGCACACTCACAGATGATGACGCAAAGACGGGCCAAGTGATGTCTCGTCTCACCATCGGCGGGGCCGACAGCTTGGTATCCGGAGAGACTACGGATGGCTCGTATCACGTCATACTTTGTCAGGTCCAAGCTCACCAAGTTGGCCGAGCCACCGACTAAGTCGGGGTAACCGACATCGAACCCTAGAGAGGTGGATCCTGCAATAATACCCGTCCCCTCGAAGCCCAACTCGTACCAATTATTATACCGGTTCTTGAAGGCCTTTAAGTACACATTGTCATACCGGATGGCTATGGTTACCCGTGTTTCCTCCATGCCGTCTTCGGTCTGCAGGATAAGATCAATGTGTATCCACCTCGCAGGCTGTGGGGCTAGTTGCACGGGGAGCAAAGGATGCTCAATCAGCCAATCACCATATTTGTTGATGTAGTTCTCACGTTCCGGGTGCTCGGCGAGCGTCTCACAAAGTTCTTTGATAAATGTCTCGTACTCACCGTTCACATCAGGACCCTCACGGATGGGGAATTCCAAAACTATGGGGTCCATCCTGCAGGGCGTACATATATTTCGTCAGCATTTCATACCACTAGCACTAACACCATGTGTTGCTATGAGCTAGGCCATGGTGATGCAAATTTTCAGATACCATAGGATCGAGCAAAAATATGTTGATAGCTTATATGTTTGAATATTATTTGAGTTTCCTGAAAATCCAAGTTGTAAATTTCGGATACCAGATAGAATAATGACGGCACCCTTGTTGTTGGGATGCGCAACATGAAGATTCATAAGAATTGCCACGCGCGAATAGTGGCTTTGCAATGGCAACGTAATCCGGACATATGGCAATGATTACTGAGGATACAAACTTCGACCTATGGAAGGGGTGAGAGGTACATAGAAGAAGATGCCGAAGCCATTGTTGTACAGATTTTGAGTGTACTGTCTGTCATCTTCAGGGGTAGTAGTGCATCATGATTTGAAGCAAAAGCTATCGAAGTCGCTCTGTCTAGATCTCTCTCTTTTTCTATCACGAGTTAAACCACTGAGGTGCACGCGGCACAATATGCGGTGAGAATGGTGGTGGTACAGATCCTCCCTAAACACAGGTAGAGGTAGGTGCTCGCTTCCAGTCTCTCTTCTCTCTCAAACGGATCTCTCATAGCGCAGCTTTGCCAAGCCCTGAAGTCCAGGCGGCAGAAGGGGATGGTGGATGGCGGAATTTCACACAATAGCTCAAGGTGTGTATGATTAACTAGAAATAAATCTTGATCTGCACTCCCGCAGAATTCATGGAAAATGATACTCCCTCCGGATGGAATTAATTGACGCAGCCCATACACTATTTTAGTACTACTCCTAGCTAAGCTGTGCGCCAATTATTTCCGGCCGGAGGTAGTATATAAAATTTTCTAGTTGGATTCAAAACAAAAGTTGGTTCATATTTAGTAGAGCGACGTACTACGGTGGAAAAGCTAAACTTTACAGACTAAAGTGGGGGCAAGAATAGGTAAATATGACGCAAAGCATCTTGAAAAATAATCATATTGCGAAATCTAAAACCAGATATAATCTATACCTAATAATAATAATAAAAACAATAAGTCTTCCACGGTTTGGTTTGGTACGTCATTACACTTATCCCTAAAGTTGTACATAAACAGGTACTCGGCTTTTCCTGGAGGTCACACGGATCCTATATGGCGACGTCGTGTTTGGCCAGGTCGATCGTGGACACGCGCAATGACAAGCTTTTCTTGGAGACGTGGGCGAGTATCTCCTGCGGCGCCTGGATGCTGCCCATACCACCGTGTTTTGATCATACACGACGATGGTAGTTCTCTTCGGAACTTCGGCTACGTGATGGTCCAGACTATATTGAAACGAGTCTTCATGCCATCAAGCTAAAGTCTACTACGGAGTAACAGTCTGTCACACTTGCTCGTATTTCTCTACCACGAGGCTCAAGGTCCGCCTCGCACGCCGAGTTGATTTTTGGGCTGAGGTTTTGTTGAGAATTTAGCATGGGATCTTCGTGGAGATAAGGCAAAGTGACTAGCTCCCTCAGACTTCTTACTCAGGTAATTGTCGTCAGCAAATAATTCAAGGTTTTTCAAAAGTCAAATATACCCTTGTATTATTTTATTTATATTTCGTGTATTTGACTAGAAGGCTATATTGCAGCCTGTTGTTGAAACAACATTTGCTAATTTCAATATTCCTACTGTATTTCTATGAATTAGGTGAACAACCGTTCTACATGTCAACATGCTAATCAGGTAACAACCGCACTCTTCCGCTTATAATATTGCTTTCTATTGTGTAAGTGATCACGAATAACAGTTTAAAAAATTAATGTGCATGAATAATTGTCGATTAGTTTTTGTCGAATTCATTTATTTGTTGTTATATATTGCTTTCCATTGTGTACTTTATTAATATAAAAATTAACATATGGTAAGTCTGAAGAGTTGGTGTATGTTCATGCGTATTTGCTCTCTTGGATGGTTTGAGTCGTCGAGTTTGTGGATTCTAAACAATTCTCACATAAATCTCAACAAATTTAACATGTTCATGACAACTTTTATGATTAGGTGGTGTCCAGGAGACGGAGGCGCAGACATAGCTTTGGCCTTTTTGTAGTCTAGCTTCGGTTATGTCACGTCGGCGAATGTTCTGGTGCCCTAAGTGCAATGTCCTTCTCATCTCCAGTCTCAATTATTTCCAGCAAGAATATTTAATAAAAATCAACCCGGTGCAACGCATGTGCATGTTTTGCTAGTGTATGCAGAAGTATAAAACAAAAAAGAAATTAAAGTACGTACGCATAAGAAAAACTCTTTACCTGGGCTATTTCAGAGACCACTGCACTTATGTCTGTAGACGGACAAATTTGAGAGTGTCTAAGTGGCAAATGGAATGCTCATGGGATGCGCGACGACCATGGAAGCTCAAGTATAAATAGGAGGAAAGCCGTGTGGTACCCTAGTATAAAATATTAGGCAACATCAGATTTTATATATATAAATATAAAGAAGACCTACGCGGTCTTCAATTCGGTGGACCGATTGATGTATAGTCGATTTAAATCTGTCAAATGAAGTAGCTAAATGCTGCTCTCGATCTACGTAGGACAGATAATAATTTTGGACGTAGTAAGGAAATGAACAAGCATATATACAGTGCCATCGAATAGACTTGCCATCGAAACAGAAGTACAAGTTGTAGCGTTGATACCTACAGCTAGCATAATGGTGGGGTTGAGCATTATGATTTGCTCGATATGCGTGTAAAGCAACCGTCTGCAGTAATAGCCAACGACCAACGAGGCAAGCATTTGGCCGATTTGAGTCCGTCATAACAAGTTGGCAAATAGTACATGAACTAGACAAGGCTGTGCTGTGGTACCAAGTACCAACTGGAGTTGAGAACGACTTAACATCGACAGTGCTGCTTTCAAATTAACATCGATCCAGCAAGTTGGTACCAAGGAAGCTTTTTGAAAGCGGTGTCAGGCCCACTAATAAAGGAAGGACTGAACCAATGATTGCATGCTAGAATGTTCAACCTCAACCCCCCCCCCCCCCCCCCCCCCACTCCCCATCCCACCCCACCCCCGCGCAATAAAGTTGTTACGGGTAGAGCGTGTTATAGCGCACGAAAATGATTAGGAAACATTAAATTTGTGTTTATCATGATATTGTTATGTAATAGTGCATTGGGTTCACCAGATTTGGACATTGTCTCGAATCAAACCAAAATAGTTTGTTATAATCCATGAAACCAAGTAGAAAACGTAAATATACCTATTCCATGTGATGCCTCTTTAACCATATACATGGGACACCATGCCTAGAAATTTCCAAGGGACCCAAAAATAGTGTGATAACCCATAAAAACGGAAAAATCAAAAAATTGTAACATTGTTTACAACTTTACAACTTCTCCATAACCTCTTGTAACCTACGATGTATTGAGAAAATAACAATGCTACGATTACATACAATTTGTTTTAACGGAATCATGGTTACACACTTAAATGGAGAAAAGCAAAACGATTCTAGTCCTCAGATCACAGAAGGCAAACAAATTTCCACCAAGTGCGTTGTTTCCCCGCATTTACCTAGTGTTGTGTACAACAATATTTTTTTATAAATAAAAAAATTAAATTTACTTTATTTTTTCCTTTATACATTTAATATAGAATATCTCATATCTTTAAATCCGTAAATCGAAATTTGACAAATAAAATGTCTAAATCAATTAGAAAAATTAGATGAATTCAAATATGGCATCCATATCATCTTGTGCATCACATAAACATCAATAAACTTGGTATTTAAACGAATAGGCACGTGGACCATTTTGACAATTTTTTCAAAAAAGTAAACGAAAGTGAAAAATTACTCAAAAAATGGAATCCTTTGGCATGTAGTCCTTTTATGTTTACTAGTTGCTATGAAAAATGGTAAACTTGATTTTTGACAAAGTTTCTAAAAAAATCCTTCACAAAAAGGTCAATCATCTACAAACATGTAAAAATTTCGAACCACATGACCAATATATGACTATCCCCGTGGCACAGTTTGTGATAAAGTGCCCATATTTGGCACATAGGTGTGTCTTGGCATGGGAAATAGTGGTGCCGAACCAAGTTTCCAAATTATTTTTCTAAATATCATTTTTCATTTTAAGTTTCAAAAATAACATTTTTTGTGAAGCAAGTACCAAAAATATGTTTTTTTAAAATGACACCCATTTAATTTTCAAGAAAAGTAGTACATATATGATGGATAATCCCCAAGTATTAGGAATTTTATCGTTTTCTACCTAATTTCTCATATTTAAATGACTTTATGTTGCTTTTCGGAACGTAATAGAAATTTGAACTACAAGTGTGTGGTAGTTTGTATGAATTTAGAAAAAATCATTTTAAGGTACAAACTAGTGATTATATCACAGAAACGTCGATAGTTTTGAAAGATTCCACCCCTTTCGATGAATAGGCACGGGCCATTTTGACCATTTTTTCAAAAAAGTAAAAGAAAGTGAAAAAATACTCAAAACTGGAATCCTTGGCCATGGAGTCCTTTTATGTTTACTAGTTGCTATGAAAAATGATAAACTTGATTTTTTTACATAGTTTCTAAAAAAATCCTTCACAAAAGGTCTATCATCTACAAACATGTATAAGTTTCGAACAAATGACCAAGATATGACCATCCCTGTGGCATAGTTTGTGATAAATTGCCCATATTCGGCACATGGGTGTGTCTTGGCATGGGAAATATTGGTGCCGAACCGAGTTTCCAAATTATTTTTCCAAATATCATTTTTCATTTTTTAAGTGTAAAAATAACATTTTTTGTGAAGCAAGTACCAAAAATATCTTGCAAAATGACACTGATACCCACAAGTATAGGGGATCGTTGAGATCTTCAATGTGTAAGTATAGTATCAATCCCACGAGGAGTAGAAGGTATAAGTATTTATCCTCTCAAATAACATTTTTTGTGAAGCAAGTACCAAAAATATGTTGCAAAATAACACCCATTTAATTTTCACAAATAGTAGTACATATATGATGGATAATACCCAAGAATTTGGAATTTTCTCGCTTTCTACCTAATCTCGCCTACTTAAATGACTTTATGTTGCTTTTCGGAAAGTAATAGAAGTTTGATCTAGAAGTGTGTGATAGTTTGGTCTGAATTTTATTAAAAAATCATTTTAAGGTACAAAACTAGTGATTATATTACAGAACCGTCGATAGTTTTAAAAGATTCCACTCCTTTCGACGAATAGGCACGAGGTCATTTCGACCATTTTTTCAGAAAAGTAAAGAAAAAATGAAAAAATAATCAAAAAATTGAATCGTTTGGTACGGAGTCCTTTTATGTTTACTAGTTGCTATAAAAAATGATAAACTTGATTTTTGCCATAGTTTCTAAAAAAATCCTTCATAAAAAGTTATATCATCTACAAACATGTATAAGTTTCGAACAAATAACCAAGATATGACCATCCCCGTGGCATAGTTTGTGATAAAGTGCCCATATTTGGCACATAGGTGTGTCTTGGCATGGGAAATATTGATGCCGAACCGAGTTTCCAAATTATTTTTCCAAATATTAATTTTTCATTTTTTAAGTGTCAAAAATAACATTTTTTGTGAAGCAAGTACCAAAAATATGTTGCAAAATGACACCCATTTAATTTTCAAAAATAGTAGTACATATATGATGGATAATCCCCAAGTATTAGGAATTTTCTCGCTTTCTACCTAATTTCGCCTACTTAAATGACTTTATGTTGCTTTTCGAAAAGTAATAGAAATTCGAATTACAAGTGTGTGATAGTTTGATCTGATGATATGGATGTCATATTTGAATTCCTCTCATTTTTCTATTCAATTTAGACATTTTATTTGTTAAATTTCGCTTTACGGATTTAAAGATACGAATTATTTCATATTCAACGAAAAATAGAAAAAATAAATCTATGCCGACGGCTTTGCCGTCGGCGTAGCCCCATACTGCGATGGAAATTTGTCTACGCCGATGGCTTTCTGTGTGGCGACGTCCAGCTCGACCGGCTGGCCTGCCATGAGGCTACGCCGACGGCCCCGACAAATTGCCGTCGCCGAAGCAAATGGCCGTCGGCACCTTAGCCCCATTCTTGTAATGTCGTGGGTTCGAATTCTGCTCCTGCATTCTATTTGTTCGGTGATTTCATTTCTACCATAAGCGGACTGAATCGTGAGACACAATCGTTTACACGGGATGACAGACACCAACAGTGTGGTCGTCCGAAAAAAGAAGAAGTCGGAGTTGACTTATAGCTGGGATTAGGCTAAACTGTTTGAAACAACTGTGATATACAACACGGATGAGATACACAAATGTGGATGACAGGTGGGGTACATACACTAACGATACAGTCGTTGGAAGAAAAAGGACTCAAACTTTAGCGCTTACGAAAATCCTTTGTGTTTCTCCTTGAGCAACATCAGGAACGTCAAACGAAGGATGACTCCAGGGCTTGTGACGAAATCCATGACGCAAATGATCAGAAACGTCATGCGCAGGAGGGCCTCCAAGAAATCCGTGACTATAAGAAAAAACGTCAAAGACGAATATTAATTTTCAGCCACCCGTGATGAAATCCGTGAAGGGTTACCGTAGTGTTGCTTAATGAAGGATACACATGTCGCCATGAAACTATTGCAAATGTACTTGTTATCTAATGGTCGCGGAGTTAAAATAAACATATGCATTTATTGTTCATCCCGTAGCAACGCACGGGTATTCTGCTAGTTACTATATATAACCCTTCAACCCTGCAACGAAATTATCCCATATAACCATTTTTATTAGATGATACGATACATTGAGAATGCGTGCAACATGATCTAAACTGGGACCATAGAATTCGTCGCCCGTCCGTCATAATTACATCCCCATCTTCTCAGAGAGGAGAAACACGGAAACCCAGCGAGGTGACGTTCACTTGGACCTTAACTTGCTGCTCGCTGGTGCCTTGGCGACTTGCAGAAGCGGAGAAACCTCCAGTCCAATCCACAAGTACGAATAGGTCTTCATGTTGTTCCAGTCGGATTTCCTCTTTATGCTTGTCAATGTAGAAGTGGATGAAGCCTTCGAGAAGGACGTCGCCCTCCTTGGTGGGACTCGCAACATGCAGTCGCACATGAATGTCCACGTGCGTATTGCCGCTTAGCACTGGCACCGCAAGCACAGACCTCCCCAGTTCAAGTGGAGCCATCGAGTCGGCAGCGGAAGGAGCGAGCTCCAATTTCTCATCCCCTCGACGCTCGAAGAGCACTACTTCATTGAGCAGCAATCCTGGGTAGTATGCGTTGATCTTACCGTAGACGCTTGTGATGCCAGGAAGGAGAAGGTTGACCTCCATGGTGGCCTCCACGGCGTCACTCCACACCGCGTACTTCACCTCCGCGAGGGTGTGCTGGCCGGTGCCTATTCTGCTGATGATGTCGCGGGTCAAGACCTTGTCGTACTCAACATTCTCGGCGTAGCAATCCCAGAGCATCTCACCGATGACTCTGCTAGATTTGTCGGTTCCGGAGAAGACTTGAATGGTGAAGCTGCCGTCAGCCGAGATGGCTCTGTATGGTCCGGTGAGTGCCAGCTTGCCACCATATGTAGGACCCTGGATGTCAATCATTAAATACACATGACCACGGGAAAATAACAAGCATTAGATGCACACTATTTCAAGGCAGGGTGACAAACGAGCGCATGAATATATATACGTGTATTTTTCATACCTGAGACCCGTGCTTGTAGGAGTAGATGATCTGGCCCCGTTTTCCATCAAAAACGACGACTGTGCTGATATCAACAATGTAGATGTCGTTGAATTCCACGGAGAACACCTGAACTAGGGGCTTAGCGCGGACCCCCTTGCCGCCCATCTGCCCCGGCGGCTCCTGGACTCTGCTACCGCCGGTGCTGGAGGTAGTCCTTGGCACAGAGGACAGCATGTGGGTTTTAGTATTATCCAGACCCTGCTGGCTTTAACCACTTGATCCCCCTCCAGCCGTCCGCCCTTGTTGATCCCGCGGTCGGGGTCTTTGAGGTGTATTAAGCACTAGATGAACAACCTCAAGGTAGCTGTTGTCCTCCGGACATGGGTCAGTCAGCAGTTCCCTTGACATCTTCGACCAATCTTTGATGTTCGCCGCATGTCCCTCTGTGATTCTACTTTGGTTGGTGTTCCAACAGAGTATAACTGCGTCACGGTGAGGTGTCGACATCCGTGCACACTCACATATGATGACGCAAAGACGAGCCAAGTGATGTTTTGTCTCACCATCGGCGCGGCCAACTGCTTGGTATCCTGAGAGACTACGGATGGCGCGTATCACGTCATACTTTGTCAGGTCCAAGCTCACCAAGTTGGCCGAGCCACCGACTAAGTCGGGGTAACCGACGTCGAACCCAAGAGAGGTGGATCCTGCAATAATACCCGTCCCTTCGAAGCCCAACTCGTACCAATTATTATGCCGGTTCTTGAAGGCCTTTAAGTACACATTGTCATACCGGATGGCTATGGTTACCCGTGTTTCCTCCATGCCGTCTTCGTTCTGCAGGATAAGATCAATGTGTATCCACCTCGCAGGCTGTGGGGCTAGTTGCACGGGGAGCAAAGGATGCTCAATCAGCCAATCACCATATTTGTTGATGTAGTTCTCACGTTCCGGGTGCTCGGCGAGCGTCTTACAAAGTTCTTTGATAAATGTCTCGTACTCACCATTCACATCAGGACCCTCACGGATGGGGAATTCCAAAACTATGGGGTCCATCCTGCAGGGCGTACATATATTTCGTCAGCATTTCATACCACTAGCACTAACACCATGTGTTGCTATGAGCTAGGCCATGGTGATGCAAATTTTCAGATACCATAGGATCGAGCAAAAATATGTTGATAGCTTATATGTTTGAATATTATTTGAGTTTCCTGAAAATCCAAGTTGTAAATTTCGGATACCAGATAGAATAATGACGGCACCCTTGTTGTTGGGATGCGCAACATGAAGATTCATAAGAATTGCCACGCGCGAATAGTGGCTTTGCAATGGCAACGTAATCCAGACATATGGCAATGATTACTATGGATACAAACTACGACCTATGGAAGGGGTGAGAGGTACATAGAAGAAGATGCCGAAGCCATTGTTGTACAGATTTTGAGTGTACTGTCTGTCATCTTCAGGGGTAGTAGTGCATCATGATTTGAAGCAAAAGCTATCGAAGTCGCTCTGTCTAGATCTCTCTCTTTTTCTATCACGAGTTAAACCACTGAGGTGCACGCGGCACAATATGCGGTGAGAATGGTGGTGGTACAGATCCTCCCTAAACACAGGTAGAGGCAGGTGCTCGCTTCTCCCTAATTCATAGCGCAGCTTTGCCAAGTCCTGAAGTCCAGGCGGCAGAAGGGGATGGTGGATGGCGGAATTTCACACAATAGCTCAAGGTGTGTATGATTAACTAGAAATAAATCTTTATTTGCACTCCCGCAGAATTCATGGAAAATGATACTCCCTCCGGATGGAATTAATTGACGCAGCCCATACACTATTTTAGTACTACTCCTAGCTAAGCTGTGCGCCAATTATTTCCGGCCCGAGGTAGTATATAAAATTTTCTAGTTGGATTCAAAACAAAAGTTGGTTCATATTTAGTAGAGACGTACTACGGTGGAAAAGCTCAACTTTACAGACTAAAGTGGGGGCAAGAATAGGTAAATATGACGCAAAGCATCTTGAAAAATAATCATATTGCGAAATCTAAAACTAGATATAATCTATACCTAATAATAAAAGTAATAAGTCTTCCGCGGTTTGGTTTGCTACCTCATTACACTTACCCCTAAAGTTGTACATAAACAGGTACTCTCGGCTTTTCCTGGAGGTCACACGGATCCTATATGGCGACGTCGTGTTTGGCCAGGTCGATCGTGGACACACGCAATGACAAGCTTTTCTTGGAGACGTGGGCGAGTATCTCCTGCGGCGCCTGGATGCTGCCCATACCACCGTGTTTTGATCATACACGACGATGGTAGTTCTCTTCGGAACTTCGGCTACGTGATGGTCCAGACTATATTGAAACGAGTCTTCATGCCATCAAGCTAAAGTCTACTACGGAGTAACAGTCTGTCGCACTTGCTCGTATTTCTCTGCCACGAGGCTCAAGGTCCGCCTCGCATGCCGAGTTGATTTCTGGGCTGAGGTTATGTTGAGAATTTAGCATGGGATCTTCGTGGAGATAAGGCAAAGTGACTAGCTCCCTCAGACTTCTTACTCAGGTAATTGTCGTCAGCAAATAATTCAAGGTTTTTCAAAAGTCAAATATACCCTTGTATTATTTTATTTATATTTTGTGTATTTGACTAGAAGGCTATATTGCAGCCTGTTGTTGAAACAACATTTGCTAATTTCAATATTCCTACTGTATTTCTATGAATTAGGTGAACAACCGTTCTACATGTCAACATGCTAATCAGGTAACAACCGCACTCTTCCGCTTATAATATTGCTTTCTATTGTGTAAGTGATCACGAATAACAGTTTAAAAAATTAATGTGCATGAATAATTGTCAATTAGTTTTTGTCGAATTCATTTATTTGTTGTTATATATTGCTTTCCATTGTGTACTTTATTAATATAAAAATTAACATATGGTAAGTCTGAAGAGTTGGTGTATGTTCATGCGTATTTGCTCTCTTGGATGGTTTGAGTCGTCGAGTTTGTGGGTTCTAAACAATTCTCACATAAATCTCAACAAATTTAACATGTTCATGACAACTTTTGTGATTAGGTGGTGTCCAGGAGACGGAGGCGCAGACATAGCTTTGGCCTTTTGTACTCTAGCTTCGGTCATGTCACGTCGGCGAATGTTCTGGTGCCCTAAGTGCAATGTCTTCTCATCTCCAGTCTCAATTATTTCCAGCAAGAATATTTAATAAAAATCAACCCGGTGCAACGCACGGGCATGTTTTGCTAGTGTATGCAGAAGTATAAAACAAAAAAAAATTAAAGTACGTACGCATAAGAAAAACTCTTTACCTGGGCTATTTCAGACACCACTGCACTTATGTCTGTAGACGGACAAATTTGAAAGTGTCTAAGTGGCAAATGGAATGCTCATGGGATGCGCGACGACCATGGAAGCTCAAGTATAAATATGAGGAAAGCCGTGTGGTACCCTAGTATAAAATATTAGGCAACATCAGATTTTATATATATAAATATAAAGAAGACCTACGCGGTCTTCAATTCGGTGGACCGATTGATGTATAGTCGATTTAAATCTGTCAAATGAAGTAGCTAAATGCCGCTCTCGATCTACATAGGACAGATAATAAATATGGACGTAGTAAGGAAATGAACAAGCATATATATAGTGCCATCGAATAGACTTGCCATCGAAACAGAAGTACAAGTTGTAGCGTTGATACCTACAGCTAGCATAATGGTGGGGTTGAGCATTATGATTTGCTCGATATGCGTGTAAAGCAACCGTCTGCAGTAATAGCAAACGACCAATGAGGCAAGCATTTGGCCGATTTGAGTCCGTCATAACAAGTTGGCAAATAGTAGGAACTAGACAAGGCTGTGTTGTGGACCTGAGGTACCAACTGGAGTTGAGAACGACTTAACATCGACAGTGCTGCTTTCAAATTAACATCGATCCAGCAAGTTGGTACCAAGGAAGCTTTTTGAAAGCGGCGTCAGGCCCACTAATAAAGGAAGGACTGAACCAATGATTGCATGCTAGAATGTTCAACCTCAACCCCCCCCCCCCCCCCCACTCCCCATCCCACCCCACCCCCGCACAATAATACGGGTAGAGCGTGTTATAGCGCACGAAAATGATTAGGAAACATTAAATTTGTGTTTATCATGATATTGTTTTGTAATAGTGCATTGGGTTCACTAGATTTTGACGTTGTCTCGAATCAAACCAAAATAGGGTGTTATAATCCATGAAACCAAGTAGAAAACGTAAATATACCTATTCCATGTTATGCCTCTTTAACCATATACATGGGTCACCATGCCTAGAAATTTTCAAGGGACCCAAAAATAGTGTGATAACCCGTAAAAACGGAAAAATCAAAAAAATTGTAACATTTTTTACAGCTTTACAACGTCTCCATAACCTCTTGTAACCTACGATGTATTGAGAAAATAACAATGCTACGATTACATACAATTTGTTTTAACGGAATCATGGTTACACACTTAAATGGAGAAAAGCAAAACGATTCTAGTCCTCAGGTCACAGAAGGCAACCAAATTTCCACCAAGTGCGTTGTTTCCCCGCATTTACCTAGTGTTGTGTACAACAATTTTTTTTTATAAAAAAAATGAAATTTACTTTTTTTTTTCCTTTATACATTTAATATAGAATATCTCATATCTTTAAATCCGTAAATCGAAATTTGACAAATAAAATGTCTAAATCAATTAGAAAAATTAGATGAATTCAAATATGGCATCCATATCATCTTGTGCATCACATAAACATCAATAAACTTGGTATTTAAACGAATAGGCACGTGGACCATTTTGACAATTTTTTCAAAAAAGTAAACGAAAGTGAAAAATTACTCAAAAAATGGAATCCTTTGGCATGTAGTCCTTTTATGTTTACTAGTTGCTATGAAAAATGGTAAACTTGATTTTTGACAAAGTTTCTAAAAAAATCCTTCACAAAAAGGTCAATCATCTACAAACATGTAAAAATTTCGAACCACATGACCAATATATGACTATCCCCGTGGCACAGTTTGTGATAAAGTGCCCATATTTGGCACATAGGTGTGTCTTGGCATGGGAAATAGTGGTGCCGAACCGAGTTTCCAAATTATTTTTCTAAATATCATTTTTCATTTTTAAGTTTCAAAAATAACATTTTTTGTGAAGCAAGTACCAAAAATATGTTTTTTTTAAAATGACACCCATTTAATTTTCAAGAAAAGTAGTACATATATGATGGATAATCTCCAAGTATTAGGAATTTTATCGTTTTCTACCTAATTTCTCATATTTAAATGACTTTATGTTGCTTTCCGAACGTAATAGAAATTTGAACTACAAGTGTGTGGTAGTTTGTATGAATTTAAAAAAAAATCATTTTAAGGTACAAAACTAGTGATTATATCACAGAAACGTCGATAGTTTTGAAAGATTCCACCCCTTTCGATGAATAGGCATGGGGCCATTTTGACCATTTTTTCAAAAAAGTAAAAGAAAGTGAAAAAAATACTCAAAAATGGAATCCTTGGCCATGGAGTCCTTTTATGTTTACTAGTTGCTATGAAAAATGATAAACTTGATTTTTGACATAGTTTCTAAAAAAATCCTTCACAAAAAGGTCTATGATTTACAAACATGTATAAGTTTCGAATAAATGACCAAGATATGACCATCCCCGTGGCATAGTTTCTGATAAAGTGTCCATATTCGGCACATGGGTGTGTTTTGGCATGGGAAATATTGGTGCCGAACCGAGTTTCCAAATTATTTTTCCAAATATCATTTTTCATTTTTTAAGTGTAAAAATAACATTTTTTGTGAAGCAAGTACCAAAAATATGTTGCAAAATGACACTGATACCCACAAGTATAGGGGATCGTTGAGATCTTCAATGTGTAAGTATAGTATCAATCCCACGAGGAGTAGAAGGTATAAGTATTTATCCTCTCAAATAACATTTTTTGTGAAGCAAGTACCAAAAATATGTTGCAAAATAACACCCATTTAATTTTCACAAATAGTAGTACATATATGATGGATAATCCCCAAGAATTTGGAATTTCCTCGCTTTCTACCTAATTTCGCCTACTTAAATGACTTTATGTTGCTTTTCAGAAAGTAATAGAAGTCTGATCTAGAAGTGTGTGATAGTTTGGTCTGAATTTTATTAAAAAATCATTTTAAGGTACAAAACTAGTGATTATATTACAGAACCCTCGATAGTTTTAAAAGATTCCACTCCTTTCGACGAATAGGCACGAGGTCATTTCGACCATTTTTTCAAAAAAGTAAAGAAAAAATGAAAAAATAATCAAAAAATTGAATCGTTTGGTACGGAGTCCTTTTATGTTTACTAGTTGCTATAAAAAATGATAAACTCGATTTTTGCCATAGTTTCTAAAAAAATCCTTCATAAAAAGTTATATCATCTACAAACATGTATAAGTTTCGAACAAATGACCAAGATATGACCATCCCCCTGGCATAGTTTGTGATAAAGTGCCCATATTTGGCACATAGGTGTGTCTTGGCATGGGAAATATTGATGCCGAACCGAGTTTCCAAATTATTTTTCCAAATATTATTTTTTCATTTTTTAAGTGTCAAAAATAACATTTTTTGTGAAGCAAGTACCAAAAATATTTTGCAAAATGACACCCATTTAATTTTCAAAAATAGTAGTACATATATGATGGATAATCCCCAAGTATTAGGAATTTTCTCGCTTTCTACCTAATTTCGCCTACTTAAATGACTTTATGTTGCTTTTCGAAAAGTAATAGAAATTCGAATTACAAGTGTGTGATAGTTTGATCTGATGATATGGATGTCATATTTTAATTCCTCTCATTTTTCTATTCAATTTAGACATTTTATTTGTTAAATTTCGCTTTACGGATTTAAAGATACGAATTATTTCATATTCATCGAAAAACAGAAAAAAAAATATCTATGCTGACGGCTTTGCCGTCGGCGTAGCCCCATACTGCGATGGAAATTTGTCTACGCCGATGGCTTTCTGTGTGGCGACGGCCAGCTCGACCGGCTGGCCTGCCATGAGGCTACGCCGACGGCCCCGACAAATTGCCGTCGCCGAAGCAAATGGCCGTCGGCACCTTAGCCCCATTCTTGTAATGTCATGGGTTCGAATTCTGCTCCCGCATTCTATTTTTTCGGTGATTTCATTTCTACCATAAGCGGACTGAATCGTGAGACACAATCGTTTACACGGGATGACAGACACCAACAGTGTGGTCGTCCGAAAAAAGAAGAAGAAGTCAGAGTTGACTTATAGCTGGGACTAGGCTAAACTGTTAGAAACAACTGTGATATACAACACGGATGAGATAGACAAATGTGGATGACAGGTGGGGTACATACACTAACGCTACAGTCGTTGGAAGAAAAAGGACTCAAACTTTAGCGCTTACGAAAATCCATTGTGTTTCTCCTTGAGCAACATCAGGAACGTCAAACGAAGGATGACTCCAGGGCTTGTGATGAAATCCATGACGCAAATGATCAGAAACGTCATGCGCAGGAGGGCCTCCAAGAAATCCGTGACTATAAGAAAAACGTCAAAGACGAATATTAATTTTCAGCCACCCGTGATGAAATCCGTGAAGGGTTCTGTTCTTCGCAGAAAAAACATCACGGATCGCCCGGATCCATGTAGTTAATGTGAATGCTAACTTCTGGAATAGATGATGATTGTGCTGATGAGTACATCCGGTACGTGGAAGCTACTAATATAAAGCTTTGCAAGATATTTTTATCAAAGTTTACGTAGTCTTTGGGGATATGTATCTCAGATCTCCAAATGAATAAGATACTGCAAGAGTACTTGCAATACGGAAGGAAAGAGGATTCCAAGATATGTTAGAGAGTATAGATTGCATGCACTCGGGTTCAAAAAAATTCCCCCAAAATGGCATGGCATGTTTAAAAAGTTGCCCCAAAACATGTTGAAAAAATTGCCCCAAAATTTTGTTTAAATTTTTTCCCAAAGGATGTTGAAGAACGACATTTAGGTATTGTTAAAACATGCAGGCAACTATAGAATATTAGTAGCGAATTAGAAGATAGATGCATACCTTATCTTGTATAGTTGTTCCGTTTTCATTTCTATTTATAATATGCCGCTCGTCTCTATTGAAACAACGGTGTAACGACAACCAATTGCATTAGCATTACGTTCCGGCCATGGTGATTGCTTGTGCGTGTTGTAGTAATCTGAAACTCTAACCCAATAAGAACTTGAATTTTGATCTGTCCGACCACCGCATCCAAACTAGTGTTTGCCCTCAAGACTAGACACACTAGTAGAAAAACCACCTTCGGTTCGGGGCTTTCGTCCCGGCCACATTACGAATCGGGACTAATGTGGCACTAGTCCGAGTTCAAACCGCTAGGACACTAGCCAGCTTCAGTCCCGGTTCGAATGGGACCATTAGTCCCGGTTCGCACTACAAGAAATATGCTCGTTTATGACTTTCTGATAATGACTATGAAAAAATTGGTCATACAGTTATGATTATTTTAAATTTATTAGTCATTAGGTGTTTGGGAGGGTCCAACCCGTAAAACTTAACGACCATTTTTTATCTAAAATGTCATAACAGCATTACACGAGATGGTCATAGAATGGGAGGCACGGTCTACGGCCTTTTCTGTGATTGATTACGACCAACTGAAAAGTCATAATATCAAAACCCATATTATAAGGTAGTAAATTTACACTCGGAAATGAAAGAAATGATTTTTTGTGTAATGAAATTGAAAACTTTCATCGGCAAAATTATTCTCCATTCCAAGATGCACTCTTGTGTAAAATACTGACACGTTTTAAAAACTAGGCCATGAATGTCCCACAAAACCCGGTTCCCGCTAAATCAATGAAAATTTGTTTAAATGGCTGAAAAAGGTTACAATCTCGTAAAATACGTACAACTTGGTGATAATAATACATAAAATGTGGTTTAACTTTTGTGAAATTTTTAGTGGTGCCATTTTGAAAAATATTCTTGGTAGCTGTTTCACAAAACACCCAGTTTTTATAAGCACTTAGAAACAATTTTTAAGGCACATGTCTGGAACCAATCAGAAGGCAGAACCACTCTTCCCCCGGATCACCCCTCTGTACCCGATCTGATCCGTCCATACCCCATCGATCCAACGTCCCACACACACGCCTCCTAGCGAAATCCTTGCAGCTGCCCAACGCAAACCCTAGCAGCGCGGCACCCTCCTTCATTTCGCGAGATCCAAATCCCCGCCTCTCCCCAACCCTAGTAAATCCCCACGCCTCATTTCTCGCCCCCTTGAGGCGCTTCCGCCACCCCTTGCCGTGCTGGCCGCCTCCGCCGCCCCTGCTAGCGTTCGCCCCGTTCTCCTGCACTGATTCCCCGCCGCCACGACGCCTCCTAGTCCTCGTGCACACACCCACGACTTACCCTAGCCGCCTCCGGCTGGTTTGGCACGGCCGCCGGCAGGGCCCCGCGCTCCAGCGCCCATGCTGCTCCCTTTGTCTACTACGGCTCTTCCTCGACCTCCCGAGCTCCCACCGTCGCCCGTCCAGATGGATTGGTTAGCGATAGCGTACACGGCGGAGGAGCTGCTGTGCGACAGCACCGAGCCCATCTCCCAAGCGCTTCATCCGTTCCCATGCGGCAGCACAGTCCCGCGACGTCCCTCAGCTCCGACAGATCCCCTTGTCTGTCTCCCCAGCAGCAAGTTTTAATGTGAGGCTATCTGATCCCTTCCATGCTGATGTTCCTGGCAGAGGTGCAGTCGTCTACTTCTCTTTCTGATTCGTACTTCAGTTCAAAATGTTGTTCAAGCTAGTAAGGCAGCGCTGTACTAACTTCTTGTTGCTGATGGTCAGTGTGCATGGTGACCCACCCAGAGATGGCAAAGTCTTTTGAGAGAGCTATTGATGGCTTGCGCACTCACTACAACAGCCATCTCTTCCAGGCAAGCGGAGACAAACTTGGTCTGTTACTAGTCCAGTCTGCTTGAGTGGTAGCTCCAGGCCTGGAATTTATTATAGCTTGCATGCATATGTGTATCCTGATTGATTGATGTCTTTGCGCGGTCTGCCTGCCATTAGATATTGCTATAAATTTTTAAATATTGTTCCTGATGTTTTCAGTTACCTATCTATCATGAATAAGTATTCTTATATCCAAATATCCACTAAACTGCATGCTTGTCCTTGAAGCGGAGAATTAACCATGATGAAACATTTGAGTCTTACTACTTTAGTTCACCTGTTGAAATAGTTTCTATACTGATTTTATTGGAACTGACCACCCAATGAGGATTCACCATCGTTATTAATTCCTTGGATAAATTCGATGGGAATGAATGCATGTCTTTTTCCCCGATGCCTTTGTTACTTTCATTGGTTAAATAAATGTACGTTATGCCTTAGATGTGTAATTTTTCCATGTAATATGTAGTGTTTAATTCTTTTCAGTAATTTGATTCACCTTCTATACTCCCTAATGCCAATTTGCAAGCAACCTGTAGCTTCACATCGTAGACAAATAAAGTTTATTAACTTGGTATGCATTGAAACTATTTCAGTGCTGGCTGGCTGCTGCATGCTTATCTCGGACGCTCGGGAATGAGGGTGGTCTGCTGTCTGCTGAAGTCTGCTCCTTTGACAATGACATGCAAGAAACTACTGCATGCTCTTATCCTCTGCTACCTCCTCTTGAAACTGTATCTGTATTTACCTTAGTCGAAAGAAAGCACACTGATAATGTACATGTCATTTGGAACTATATCTGCCCGCATTACCTACCCGCATTATCTACCATCGCAAGGTCCTGGTCGCTTTCTCTTGCTATTTCCGATGGATTTACCTTGTTGGTTTTGGGTTCTAGATTGATTAGGACTAATAGTTACTAGTAGTTAGTAGTTTCGGAAATCTGAGCCCCCAATTGCAGATTACGTAGCATGCTGATTCATTCTTAGTATTTACAAGAGCACAATTGTAAACAGAAATACAATGATGATTTGGTATACAAATATATGGTATTATATAAAGACTATGCTGCATGTATCCACGATGGTATTATATAAAGACTGTCTTCATTTTGGGTATACTGCAATAGTAACATATACTCATCCTTTTCTCCTTTTTGTTTAACTATTTCCAGGGGAGTACTTGGCAATCGAAGTGGATATGCTTGGACTTGGCCTTGCCACATACTATTCCATGGCTGATGTAAGATCTTGCTTACCAAACCATGTTTCGTTTTGTTTCATGTAGTTCTGCCTTGTTAGTCCTAGTCAATGAACCAACATTGTAAGTTCCATTTCTTTTAACAACCTTGTAAGCCCTAGGTGATCGTTTTTCCTTTTGTGTTGCTTCCTCCATCTTTGAATTGCCAATGTGAGATGTTGCATCATCAGATTGACCATTTGGTATACAATTGGACATGTACTAATCAAATAACACGTTTATAAGAAAATAAAATTCACTTAGTTAAATTACACGACTTGTATATTGAATTGATATCTGCATGCCATATTTTGTTTTCTACTTCAAATGAATGGTGTCATTAGCTTTTAGAGTAGTTGTTTGATGCTTGAGTGTACGCTCAGATGCTAAATTGATGGGATTCTTTCACCTGAATGCTATCCATATTTTCGTTCACATTCAGTTCGCATTATCATTTTTCTGTCTGCTGAATGCTGACAGCAGGAATCCCAAAGAAGCTTGCTCCCACCATTGGCATCTCCATGGACTAATTCCGCAAGAATCGACCACTTGAGACTATGTAGTCTAATGTCAACAAGCTTCAAGAGCTACATACCGAAGAAGTTTGAAGCTTGAAGAAATTCTAGGGTATCAATGAGAAGCTCTATTGTCCATGGGCCATGGGTATCTGTGTGAAGGGTTAGTATGGAATTTCATGGGTTCTCTATCTGTTCCATCAGGAATATTGTAACAGACTACTTTTGGCTGTTATTTGGAGATTTTCATGTGTTCTCCTTTTATGACTGGCATACTGTACTGAATTGTGAAATTTTGAAATTTGACGAATGGGACCCGCTGTCTAGAATAATCTGTAAGAAACACAAAGAAGCCAAAAATACACTGTTAAATGGCAAAGGCCTAGGAGCTAAATGGGCTGTAAAAGGCCACGGCACATCAAATAAGTGGCTGAAATGTTGATTTTAGCCTGTTAATTTGACCAGAAATTACAGAAAAAACATAAATGGGCTGCTTTGTTGGGCTCGGCCCATGTTGATGACCACGGTGGATTGGGCTGATTCAAATCTATGACCTTCTAATTTGGTCACAATTTTGCCACGTAGTATCTGACGTGAACTGGTCGGACAGCCAATGACCAAAATAATTGGTCATAGAGTTATGACCCTCTGATTTAGTCATAAACGGTTATGACCAATCCACTAAAAAGGTCATTATAGATCATTTAAGACGCTCGGTATGTGACCATCTATTTTTGGTCATAAAAAGGTCATAAATGAAAAATAATGACCTTTTTGTGACGAAAATGGAGGGTCGTTAACGAGCATATTTCTTGTAGTGTCGTATCACGAACCAGGACTAAAGGGTTGCGCAGAGGTGGGGACAGCGCGAGAACCTTTAGTCCCGGTTCACATTACAAACCAGGACTCCGGTTAGATATACAAATCGGGACTAAAAGTTTTTTTTATATTGGAATTTTTTTAGAATTCACATCGACGTCGACAAAGCGGTGGCGTCCTTAGTCCCGGTTGGTATCTTCAGCCGGGACTAAAGGTTTTTTTTTTGAAAATTTCAGGAGTTTTGCCTCTCATGCCTACCCCCCACCCACCCCCCCCCCCCCCCCCCCCCCCGCACGCAAACAAAAGTCCAAAACGAATAAACGACAACCTACTTTTAGAGGAAATTGAAAATTTTGAATTTTGATTATTTTTGCAAATTCTCAGTAAAATGGCAATAACTTTTGCATACGAAGTCGGAAATAATTGTTTAATATATCAAAATGTTCATCGCGAAAATATGCATCCGCTCGCAACAGGGTTTACCCGATTGGGATTTTTTTTTAGATTTCAAAATTCCAAAGGGAACTATGAAAGCAGGAAGATTTAAGTTTTTGACGGAAATTCAAATTATTTTTATTTTTTTGGAATTAATAATTGATTTAAAAAAAGATTAGTATTAATTAATCATTGTTGTTTACGTTAATATAGGTTTGGCATTCAAAAAATAATATCATGTGCAATCGTGCAGGAAAATTTAAGTTTTTCCCAGAAATTCAATTATATTTTTATTTTTTAGAATTAATAATTGATTTCTGCATAAAGATTATTATTACTTAATCAATGTTGTTTATGTTAATATAGATTTGTAATTCAAAAAATAATATCATGTGCCATCAAAGTGTAGGGGATAATAAGATTGATAGCATAGTATTATCAAGATGTACACAATGCAATCTTGGAAGCTAGTGGGAAGGAACTCAAAAGTAAAGCATTTTGGGGGTGGAGTAGTGTGAGGATGGGTGACCGATCGGGAAGTTTGCCTACAAGTGTGGGGATGGCCACCTGCAACACACGAGAGTTCAAACCTCACTTGTGCCGGGTCACGATGTCATAGATGTCCATGAGTAGTCCGTAGATTTGAACGACCCGACACATCCAGGATGTCGTAGATGTCGACGAGTAGTTAGATTTTTGCTAACCATAATAATAAAGTTGGGTCGTTCTCATCATAAATTTGGGGGACACTATTGTCCCCACTTGTGCCATATAATTCTAACCAAGAAGCTTTGACAAGCTTTCTTGATGTTGAAGAGCCATATAATTCCAGCCAAGAAGGTTTCACAAGCAACCTAGCTATGTTTTGATTGGTTAACGGATGGGCCCACCCAAAAGAAATACGTGGCAGCGCGTAGAAAATATTTCGGTATTAATTTGGTCCCTTTCAAGTGGCGAATTATTGGTCCAAGTTGTGCCATACACTTAATGGATTTGCTAGTCCTCAGGCGCCTTATTTTTTCTTATGTCTCAGTCACCCACAAAAATGTGCATGAGTTGGACTTTTAGAAATATGCAATTGCACTTTTCTGCCAGAAAAGTGCAATTCGTTCTAGTTGCACTTTTTTTTGAACTACAGTTACACTTTTTCTGAGGTGATTGAGACTTAAGAAATTCTCAGGCGTCTAATTTTTTTCTTATGTCTCAATCACCCACAAAAATGTGCATGAGTTGTATTTTTCTGTGAGAAATGTGCAATTGTACTTTTCTGCCAGAAAGTGCAACTCGTTCGAGTTGCATTTTTTTTGAACTGCAGTTACACTTTTCTAGGTGATTGAGACTTAAGAAATTCTCAGTCAACTAAGACATAGGCAAACCTTAGAGTTAATTCCAGTCGAGAAGGTTTCACAAGCAACCTAGGTACGCATTCGTCTTCCACCTCCCATGCCTAGAGAGCATATCCAAAGTATGAGCCTACCGGATGTACTCTGAAGGCCAGCCACTCATGGAGGTGCTCGGCGTCCGCTTCCTCCACGGCGAACAAGCCCCCAATGGCACCATCACTGTCTTCGATGGCAAGCATGGCCAGATTATCTACAGCGGCTGCAGCCCGGCCGACGACAAACCTTCCTCGGTCGCTGCTGCAAAACAGTGCTCCGGTGGCTGGCTCCCGCTGACGGGCCCGTACAGCACCGTCTCCGCCGACGGCTGCGTCGCCATCGTGCTCGACCTCCACCACAATCACGACACCGCACCACAACCTCGATACTCGTCGACGTCTACGACGAGGTCACATGGTACGACCAACTGATCACTTACTCCGACGGCCACGGAGCGGAGGTCACATACACCTGGCTCAGCGATGTGGCGGAGGCTGTTGTCGAGGTCCCGACGGAGATAGAATGGATCAAGTCGACGATAACATGTATGCTCTACTTACAAATAACATGTATGCTCTACTTATCCCCTATTGCTTATTTCTGCAAATGCAACGGTACAAAATCACCTATTCCCACACATCCATGGTGAAGGTATTCTTGAGTATGTAGTAAATAACATCATTATTTTGGACCAAGAACTTATGCGGCTACGCCACAAAAAAGCTGCTTGAAAATTAATAGATCCTAATATCAAATAGCAGAAGAAAAGGAAGCATAAGGCAATTAACAGTGTTGTGTCTGTGACTATGTGGCATGTAAAATCAACATCTAAATCTGTAATTTGCATAAGCAGTTTTAGCACATGAGTGGTCTTATATCATAAGCAATAGGTAGAGAGAAAAGCTGTCCTGTACATAAGTAGAAATAGGAAGAAAGGGGGTTGGGTGTTACTGATTTGAGGAAACAAAATATTAGTTTACTCGTTAAGTGGTGCC
The DNA here is from genome assembly GCA_012064385.1 of Puccinellia tenuiflora. Classification (NCBI taxonomy): domain Eukaryota; kingdom Viridiplantae; phylum Streptophyta; class Magnoliopsida; order Poales; family Poaceae; genus Puccinellia; species Puccinellia tenuiflora. The sequence goes on along the minus strand of QRDG01000571.1, from coordinate 832,029 downwards.
GTGGTGGTGGAAATTGGAAACACAAGATGGCTTATGGAAAAAGGTAGTGAAAGCCAAATATCTGAGAAATAAAACTGTGGCAACGGTGAAGCCGAGATTTAATGACTCCCCATGTTGGAAGTCGATCATGATGGGGAAGGACATATATTTGGCTGGTAGAGGTATAAAGTTGCATAATGGCTCTTTAATTCAGTTTTGGAAGGACCCGTGGCTGGACAATGTTCCTCTCACAGAATCTTATCCTTTGCTTTTTGACATTTGTCAAAGTCTAGACATCTCTTTCAAACAATGTGTTGAAAAAAACTTTGAAATTCCTTTTCGAAGAAGATTGTATGAGGGCCTTAACACCCAGTGGAATTATATTGTTGAAAAAGCTAGGGAGGTGGGGGGTTCTGAACTCGATGATGAGGTTTTCTGGAAACTGACATCTCACCATAGGTTCACTACTAAGTCGTGTTACTTGGCCTTGGAGTGTGATGTCTTTGGCCCAAATTATAAATAGTTATGGAAGGCGAAAATCCCTTTAAAAATTCAGATTTTCATGTGGCAGGTAATGCAAAATGCCATCTTAACCAGGGATAACATGAAAAAAAGAAAATGGGTTGGAAATCCAATGTGTTCCTTCTGTGATTGGAAACAAAAAGTCATATGTTTTTTGAGTGTGCTTCGGCTAAGGTGGTATGGGGATGTATTGGGTCTGTGCTGCACAAACTCGTATCCTTCGTCGATTTGGCAATGTTTCGTTTGGTTTTATGCTTTTTGGCCGGGAGGGGCCAAGTTTTATGCTTTAATCTTGTCGGCAGTTTGTTGGGCAATATGGACAACCCGTAACAAAATCACTTTTGAGGGATATAAACTGAGATCAGCAATATCGATTGTGTTTGCGGTGTGTTCCTTTCTTAAATATTGGGCAGGGATGTACAAGACGGAAGACAAGATGACGATTCGCATGGGAGCTGACTACCTGATTCAGAAGACAATGGTGGTGGCAAGACAGGATGGGACATCTTCATCGGCAACGCGAGCTTCTGGTTGCTTGCTGATCACGGACACTTGATGAGGGTTTACGAGCTAGCAGTTTCGTCGGTTAGATTGTTTGGTATTCTGACTTGTAATCGGTTGTTTGGGCTGTATTCTGGATATGTTTGGTCGTTTAGCTGTCGGACTTGAGTTTGTGGCATCAGGTTTTCGCCCCGTAGGTCAGTTTCGAGATCGAGCTGTCTCAGCGGGTTTCCTGATGCTGCACCAACTAGCCTTTACCCCCCTTGTTTTTTTCCTTTCTCTTTCTTTAGTCTTGGTGTGATGCCTGAGGTGTTCGAAAACGTTGTATTTCCGTTAAGAAATTAATGGAAAGGGGGTTGGCCCGGTTGGAAAAAAACATAAGTAGAAATATAAATTGACAAAGCTGGTCTAAGTCCGTGGTGCTGATAATCCCGTCAGAAGTTGTGTATATCTGATGCATGTAAAATGCATACATGAACTTTGCATTATAATTCTCATATTTCAATCATATTTGCATCATATAAGGGTTATATCATGATTTTATAATGATTTTGGGAATATTTCACAGTTTTCCTATTTTTCTGGAATTAACCCTACACTGGTAGAAAACCCTATTTTCTATATTTTGATGTTTCAGGGATCCAAACGACGTCCAAATGACCTGAAAATTTACGAGCATCAGTTTTAGGAAGGAAGAAGACTTGGGAGCGAAGGAAGCCAAACGAGCGGAGGTCTGAGGCCCAAAAGGGGGAGGCCCACGCGGCAGGTTCCTTGGCCGCATGGGGCCCACCTTCTGGAGCCTCGTGGCTCCGTTGCCGTCGATCTTTTCGCCCATGACTCCGTCTTGACCTAAAACCGACTATAAAAATAGCCCCCCGACGTAGATCGTGAGGAGGCGGCCGTAAACAGAGAAACCACAAAACAGAGACCTGGACCTGCAGATCGGAGGGGGAAAACTCCGGCGGAGCGCTGCTGGCGTGGTCTCCATCTCCCCCAACAACGTCTCCACCGTCTCCATGATGAAGAGGGAGTAGTCCACCCCTGGACTATGGGTTTGTGGAAGTAACTTATGTATCTCTCCTCTCTCTTGAGCTTCACTAATTAGCACCGTATGAGCTGCCGAACATGATTACGGTCATCTATGTAATTCCTATGTGATGGATCTCTATGAGTTAATATATCTTTGAAGATTGCAATTGTTTTGTTTCAGTTATGAAAGTAGATGCATATTATGTACCCCGTTCTTGTCTACTTGTTTTGATCAAGCTTGTTTATGAGAGCATGTGTGGGGAACGTGTGCATTAGTTGGAGTAATGAGGGGGTGGCTAGTGCGGTGAAAGTGAGAGAAGTTCCGCGATCCACTTGGGTATTCCAACCTTACTTTGTTACCTCACTAGGGATAAGCTAAAATACCATGCTACCAGAGATGTGGATTGACCATTGCCACTTCTCATGACTAGATCTAGCATGTTCTTATTTTCACTTCATGTCATAAAGATTAAAGCTATGCTCTGATTTATCTTAATACTAAGTTGTTATGATTTAGTTCGCATCTTAGTGGAGTATAACAGAGATTAATAACCAAAAGATTTTTATGTTAGGACGTGATGCCCATATAATTAGTAGCTTGTCATAAAACTTTGTGTTGCAATCTCATATGTCAATTCTTATGTTCCTTTGTCCACCACAACATTAAAGAGAGAGTGCATTTGTAGAACCATGAACCCCGGTCCATTTTTAATCATAAGAAACAACTTTCCAACCACTTTTAAGCATCATCTACATTCAGCCATTTTAAAATCAGAAAATACAAAAACACTTTTACTTCTTGCATTCACATATAAAAACCCCAAAAATATCATTCATCATTGTTCCCACCATCCCTTCATATTTATTTACCACCAGTTGCATATTTATTTGTTGTTTTGCATTTGTTTTATTTTGATATCATTCTCACAACTTGTGCTTGACAACCACTTGGTGAGGTTGGCGGCACAAAACAATTTACTTTGTTTGTAGGTTCTCAAGGGAAGGATAAGAAGATAAACCTTTCACTACTGATTCCCCGAGAGTTCGATATAAACCCTCGAGTCATCCCTCGTGGGGAAACCGTCTTTCCTATACTATACACTCTGCACTTGGAGTCTCAACCTAACCATTGTTTTTGACGCAGGTAACTTCACCATCAACAACGTTTTCTGGCGCCTTGCCATCAAGTGTTCTTTGGTGCCGTTGCTATGTTAAAGGCCATCAATATCACACCATCATTGGCAAGGTCCAACCTGAATAAGATCATATCAAATTGACAAAATTCATCCTTTGACAAAAGAACTGATATATAATATCCGCCAATCAAATAATCATAAGTGATCTTCTCATGCAACTTAACATAGTCCGATATGCTAATTGAACCTACTTCTGGACTGGAGCATCCCGTCAAAAACACCATGAAGTGGTATGGATTCCTAGCGACTTCCTCCGTTCCATAATGTACTATGTTTTGGCCAACTAATTTAGTTTGTGAAAACATTCTACATTATGGAACAGAGGATGTAAAAGAGAAGAACAAAGGAGTGTTAGAATTTAAACTGGGACTGATCATGTTATTCCAGCTGGATTCATGTTAATCATAAACTGGAGGTATACTGCTCCATGTCATGATTATATTTAAATGCAGTATTTAATAATAACAGAAATTTAACCTTTGAAACGTGGCCAGTACTGGAATGAATTAAAATGCAGTAGATAGTTGCATAACTGGACTGAATTTTAAATTCTACAGCACCTAGTTCTCTACAGTACCAAATTCTGTTGAAACTGAATCTGCAGTACAAATGCCAACTAAAGAGTTCACATATTGGTGCAGTTCACATAATTTGCAGTAGCAAAAACATGAGAAATGAGGGAACAAGACAAACACCTCCTTATATGTCTTACATTCGTATGCACAAGCCTATTTGTTTAGAGCACGCAGATCATGTTTTTAGCAAGGTTCCTACTTCAGTCAGAGGAATATAGTTGTGCATGGAGTAATGTGTTGCTAGTTGAAATAATGAGATAATAGGATAACTCCTAATCTGCAAGGCAACAATAGAAACTAAATAATTGCTAGCTGAAACTGAATCTATTGTTAGTTGAAACTGAATTTATTACAAGCACCAATAACAATGGCTAGTCCATCTCATAAACTAAATCTTGGGTAGAAGAGTAACTACCCTGGTCCACTGTATTGAAACAAGGTCACTGAAATCAGAATGGCATGATACTGCTACTATTAGAAGATGACCTGATACTATACAGATAAAAATACTCCACTGTCAAATTCGGAGTTGAAGGCTATGTTGTTTGAACCTAATAAAAAATTCAGGTTAAGTGCAGAAGTCACGACCAAGCAACAACATACTTGAGCAGCCTTATTCATCCTGATGTCATGACCAAGCAACAACATACTTCATGTCTAGACTTGTGCACTTAACCTGAATTTGTTAAGTCTAGACATCACGACAAGGCAACAACATACCTACTTCAACAGCCTTATTCAGCGTTTCTTGACCGCTGCCATAATGCCTCTGTAAAAGATGGTCACGCTAATAAGCAAAGGACCAATTACGACGACTACAGCTATCCAAAGGGTAGCCTGGCGGCGTAGTCGGGTGGTCCCGGGGGCCAGCGGGCCCGATAGGCCCAAAAGCCAAGTTTATCACTCAACTGCCATCCGCAACAAGAATCAGAAACACGTTGCCTCGTGCAGGACGGCCGGTGGCCGCCCGGTCTTCCACATCGTCCATCTACCTTTTTCTCCCTCCGTGGTTCTGCTTCTGTGCGAAGATGATGAAGCCCAGCAGCATGAAGATCACGCAACACACAAAGCCCAGATCACGTTCACCCGCCTCGTAAGCCTCCGCGGCCACGAACGGAAGCAGGACGAACTTGAGGGACCTAGGGGCGGAGCTCCTAGTAGGGCAAGGTAGGGCGGCTGCCCTACCTTGACTTTTGACAAAAATATTCAGATGCACGTGTTTTTTCTGAATAATTTGAGTGGTCGTACATTAAAAACAGACTCCGTATGAGGAAGTTAGGTTTTTTTTAGTCAACACTACAGAAAGCCGATTCCGAAGTGAAAAGAGGAAGCATGTCTAGTCTATATCGAAGAAGACCGAACTCTAAACAATGTTTCAGGTGGGGTTATTTGAGTTGGAGCTCTGTTTATTCTTGATTATTTTATAGTGTGGACACCTTCTATTGCTATAGACTGTATTAACACCGATTTTGACCATCGCTCAAATGAACTATTTTTAGGATTCCTTCAAACTTTTCTTGTCTCGAATATTTTCGAATTTTTTATTTTGAAAGTTGTTTTGCATTAACAAAACATGTCAATTGAATAATTGTCTGAGAAAATGTCAAACAATTTCCTTTGTTCCAACCAATAAAAGAACAAGATGTCGAACTGATGACTTTATTATATCTAGGAACCAAATAAAAGTGTTATCATAGCAATTTGATGTTTACACGTTTACCATAAATTCTGTTATATACATATGTCTTTACTTTATATGTTGTACATGTTTGAAGTGCGAGAAATCAATCCAACTAATTGACCATAAATTTCTGTTATCCAAGAATTTAAAAGGAGAGTTCAGTCTAACTTAAAAGGAGAGCTTCAGGACTACACCGTCCCGCCGCCTACGCCCAAGCGCAACAACACCGAGGGCAGGAAGAGGTGGTGGGGCATGCCCGGTCGCTCGCTGGCCTATGTCCTCGGCCACATCGAGGACGGCAACGAGACGCGGTTGCAGGACCCGCCGCGCATGGCCTTCGTTCGCCAGGGATGGACGCCGAGGAGGATGTCCGCGTCGTCGTCGTCCTACTTCGGTGCCTCCCGTTCCGTCAGCACCACCCGTTCTGTCGGCACCACCCATTCTGCCAGCTCGGTGCCTCGGACACCACTCGCCCGTGTCTATGACGAGCCAGTGGACGAGCCGCCGCGGACACGCTCCTCCCGCGGCATCGTCATCAGGGAGCGCGGCGAGGGCCGCCTACTGATGCCGAAGAAGGAGCCCGGCACCGGCGGGAGTTCCCCCGGCCGCGTCCTCAAGAAGGCCTTCAAGAAGGCCGTGAAGGTGGAGGAGGGCTACAACGAGGAGGAGGCCGTGAAGATCTCCATGGCGTATAGCCTCAATGACGTGCTCTCGACAAAGCTGGAGGACGCGCTGGACTGGTCAGCCCGCGACCACGCACGGGAGGAGGAGGAGCGCCAACACCGCATTGACACCAAGGAGGCAGAGATCCTCGCGTGCTACAAGCGCCTCCACCATCGTCGCGCCGAGCCGGATCTCGTCGTCCTGGACGACACCGACGAGGACGAGGCCGGACCCGAGCCACCAGTACCGCGGCGGCAACGACGACGCAGGATGCAGTGCTCCTCCCTCCGGTGGCAACGAAGACGACACGACGGCGGCGACTACTCGCAGCAGCTCTACCCAACTTCTGCATGTTCATGCCATAGTTTTTATTTTTTATGTTTTACATATTTTTATGTATGAATTCCGGCTACTTTTCGTCGAACTTTGTCAAGTTTAACGAACTATCCCCGAATTTAACGTACCTAGCTATATTTCCCCCAAATTTAGTTCGTGTCGTTGGAGCCGCGGCTGAGAATCGGCGCATCCCCAGGCCGAGTTTTTTCGCCGGTGCCCCCGAGCAGTCCCAAAAAAACGCCGGCAATTCGGCCGGGGGGCCAACGGTTGGAGTTGCTCTAAATGGTTGAAGCTAATAATACACATATTTGTACTATTTCACTTGCATGTACATCCTCCTCTAATATTACAATAATGATTTTTTTATGCGATAGAGAGGGAAGGAGAGTGAGATAATTTGATGCCGTTGAAACTTGAAAGTTACCGAAGTGTTGAATGAAGGATACACATGTCGCCATGAAACTATTGCAAATGTACTTGTTATCTAATGGTCGGAGTTAAAATACACATATGCATTTACTGTTCCTCCCGTAGCAACGCACGGGTATTCTGCTAGTTACTATATATAACCCTTCAACCCTGCAACGAAATTGTCCCATATAACCCTTTTATTAGATGATACGATACATTGAGAATGCGTGCAACATGATCTAAACCGGGACCATAGAATTAGTCTCCCGTCCGTCAGAATTACATCCCCATCTCCTTAGAGAGGATAAACCCGGAAACCCAGTGAGGTGATGTTCACTTGCACCTTAACTTGCTGTTCGCTGGTGCCTTGGCGACTTGCAGAAGCAGAGGAACCTCTAGTCCAATCCACAAGTACGAATAGGTCTTCATGTTGTGCCAGTCGGATTTCCTCTTTATGCTTGTCAATGTAGAAGTGGATGAAGCCTTCGAGAAGGACGTCGTCCTCCTTGGTGGGACTCGCAACATGCAGTCGCACATGAATGTCCACGGGATTATTGACGCTTAACACTGGCACCGAAAGCTCAGACCTCCCCAGTTCAAGTGGAGCCATCGAGTGGGCAGCGGAAGGAGCGAGCTCCAACTTCTCATCCCCTCGACGCTCGAAGAGCACAACTTCATTGAGCAGCAATCCTGGGTAGTATGTGTTGATCTTACCATAGACGCTGGTGATGCTAGGAAGGAGAAGGTTGACCTCCATGGTAGCCTCCACGGCGTCACTCCACACCGCGTATTTCACCTCCGCGAGGGTGTGCTGGCCGGTGCCTATTCTGCTGATGATGTCGCGGGTCAAGACCTTGTCGTACTCAATGTCGTCGGCGTAGCCAATCCCAGAGCATCTCACCAATGACTCTGCTAGATTCGTCGGTTCCGGAGACGATGCCGCAGACTTGAATGAAGAAGCAGCCGTCAGCCGAGATGGCTCTGTATGGTCCGGTGAGTGCCAACTTGCCACCATATGTAGGACCCTGGATGTCAAACATTAAATACACACGACCACGGGAAATAACAAGCATTAGATGCACACTATTTCAAGGCAGGGTGACAAAACGATCGCATGAATATATATACGTGTATTTTTCATACCTGAGACCCGTGCTTGTTGGAGTAGATGATCTGGCCCCGTTTTCCATAAAAACGATGACTGTGCTGATATCAACAATGTAGAAGTCGTTGAATTCCACGGAGAACACCTGAACTAGGGGCTTAGTGCGGACCCCCTTGCCGCCCATTTGCCCCGGCGGCTCCTGGACTCCGCTATCGCCGGTGCTGGAGGTAGTCCTTGGCACAGAGACAGCATGTGGGTTTTAGTATTATCCAGATCCTGCTGCCTTGAACCACTTGATCCTCCTCTAGCCGTCCGCCCTTGTTGATCCTGCGGTCGGGGTCTTTGAGGTGTATTAAGCACTAGATGAACAACCTCGAGGTAGCTGTTGTCCTCCGGACGTGGTCACTCAGCAGTTCCCTTGACATCTTCGACCAATCTTTGATGTTCGCCGCATGTCCCTCTGTGATTCTACTTTGGTTGGTGTTCCAACAGAGTATAACTGCGTCACGGTGAGGTGTCGACATCTGTGCACACTCACATATGATGACGCATAGACGAGCCAAGTGATGTCTTGTCTCACCATCGGGGGCCAACAGCTTGGTATCCTGAGAGACTACGGATGGCGCGTATCACGTCATACTTTGTCAGGTCCAAGCTAACCAAGTTGGCCGAGCCACCGACTAAGTCGGGGTAACCGACATCAAACCCTAGAGAGGTGGATCCTGCAATAATACCCGTCCCGTCGAAGCCCAACTCGTACCAATTATTATGTCGGTTCTTGAAGGCCTTTAAGTACACATTGTCATACCGGATGGCTATGGTGACCCGCGTTTCCTCCACGCCGTCTTCGTTCTGCAGGATAAGATCAATGTGTATCCACCTCGCAGGCTGTGGGGCTAGTTGCACGGGGAGCAAAGGATGCTCAATCAGCCAATCACCATATTTGTTGATGTAGTTCTCACGTTCCGGGTGCTCGGCGAGTGTCTTACAAAGTTCTTTGATAAATGTCTCGTACTCACCGTTCACATCAGGACCCTCACGGATGGGGAATTCAAAAACTATGGGGTCCATCCTGCAGGGCGTACATATATTTGAAGGGGTCGTTGCATAGAAAACAAAAAAAAATTCCTACGTAACAAGCGGAATAAACCCCAAGGATCTAGATCTATTAGATGAAGGTAGCGAAGATGAGATCCAATCTCTTACCCTCAAAGAACGTTCAAAGCTTTGTCGATGCAGGGGTTGGTTTGTCGATCCCCGCAACTAGACTCATCTAGTCGCGAGGAGATGTATTATCCACGCGATCCAATCCGATGGAGCACCGCACGAGCAGCGCCTCCGCGGTATCCACACATACAACTCGATGTAGACGTCCTCTCCTTGATCCCGCAAGCGAGAAGGCGTGGCTAATGGATTTTGGCACCACGACGGTTGTGGCTGCGTTGACGGTGTAGATCTACAAGCATGGCTTCGCCAAGCCAAGCAAGAGGAAAGGGAGTAGATGGCGGCAGCCCTCCGAGAGGGAGAGGTGGCGCGGCAATGGAGGAGGTGGAGATTGCGGTAGCCCTTCGGGAGAGGTGGAGGAGGTGCAGCTGGTGCAGCAACGGGGGGGGGGGGGGGCGGCTAGGGCATAGGTTCCCTCTCCCTTGGCCGCACCCCACCTTATATAGGTGGAGGCCAAGGGGAGGGGTGCGCCCCATCTAGGGCTGGCAGCCCTTGGGTGCCTTGGCCCCCAAGCCAGCACCTAGGGTTAGGGTTTGGCCGGCCCCCCCATATGGGCCCCTTTGGCCCGCATGGGCCTTTGATGCCCTGGTGGTGCGGCTGGCCTATGAGGCCAGTCCACCACCCCTTTATCCCATGTGGGCCCCATACTCCTATGGGCCCCACTTCTAAACTCCTCTAGAACCTTCTAGAATATTCCGGTACTTTACCATAAAATTCCCGAACCTTTTCGATACCTCCGGAAACCACTTTGCTTATATGAATCTTATTCTCCGGACCACTCCGGAACTCCTCGTGACGTCCGGGATCCTATCCGAGACTCCGAATCACCATTCGTTCATTCCATCAATTATCTCATCGCTAAACCCTAGCTACATCGAGCGTTAAGTGTGTGACCCTACGGGTTCGAGAATATGCAGACATGATCCGATCTATAATCAATAGCGGGACCGGGATGCCCATATTGACTCCTACATATTCAACGAAGTTCCTTATCGATTGAACCACGATGCCTGAGATTCTTAATATCGTATACGATTCCCTTTGTCTCACCGATATTCTACTTGCCGAAGATTCGATCATCGATATCTCCATATATAGTTTCATCTTGTTACCTGGCAAGTTCTCTTTACTCGTCCATAATATAGTATCTCCGTGATTACCACTTAATCACATGGTTGCAACCTTTCTGATGCTATATTACCGAGAGGGCCCAGAGATATCTTTTCCGTCACAAGGAAGGACAAATCCCACTTGATTCATGTCACCCAACAAATACCATCGGAGATACCTGAAAGCCACCTTTATAATCACCCTTACGAAGTGACATTTGATGTCCACAAAGCATTCCTCCGGTAAACAGGAGTGACGTAATCTCATGATCTAAGGAAACTATACTTGGCATACTAAAAGCGTTGGCAATAAAACTGTGTGACACGATCAATTGCAACTCTATTATTTGGGTCTTGTCCATCACATCATTATTCCTAATGATATGACTCCGTTATCAAGTGACTATAACAAGTCCATGGTTAGGAAACTCTAACCATCTCTTGACTAACGAACTAGTCCGGTAGAGGCTCACTAGGGACATCTGGTTGTTTATATTTCCACATATGTATTATGTTTCCGGTTAATACAATTATAGCATGGAGAATAAACTATTATCATAAACATGAATATGCTAATAAACTATTTTATTATTGCCTCTAGGGCATATTCCCAACACTCTCCCACTTGCACTAGAGTCAATAATTTAGTTTACATTTTCTCGATCCAACACCCATGGAGTCTCAGTGCTGATCATGTTTGCTCATGGAAGAGGTTCTGTCCATGCTCTGTACTATATAGTTTCTATGTTCTTTGCAAAACGTTAACGTCACCTACTTTGACATTACTTTATCATCACATGATAAACCTCATCATCATATGATGCATTAATATATTTGGTTACAGAGTGAGGCTTTCATTTCCCTTTTATGCCTACATGACTTATGATCAGTCAAAAGAACTTTCTCATAGCATGTGCACCCGGAACTCACTCAATGTTGAAACAAAATTTCTCAACCCAAAATATTATATCTTTTAATCCTTGAATTAATCATATACTCCTATATGTTGTAGATTCAACAAATCGACAGTGCAATACATGTCACTTCGATATTTCTGATCATGCTTTCCTGCGGTTCTACTATTATGAGATCCCTAATCTAGTTTGGTTTTATGACTTCAACCAATCTATCACTCTTTAGATTCAATTTATCTCATCTCCATGTTAAAATGACTCCTCATTTAACATGTTATTCTAACCAAGAACTTGGGTCACATATCGTCACCAAGTCTATCACTCTTTAGATTCAATTTATCTCATCTCCATGTTAAAATGACTCCTCATTTAACATGTTATTCTAACCAAGAACTTGGGTCACATATCGTCAAATACAAACACATGGTTCTTATATGTTTAGACCTATGAACCATTCATAGCGAATACCAACATATCCTCCAACCATCAATTTTGTACTGAGTTATCAACTCAATGTTTCACCTATTTCTCACAAGCAGATGAACCTTTCTTCTCTTGTTTTATTTTGAACTCCTTCAAAATCTTACTTAGGTTAAACATCCTGACATAACGCTTTATCAAACATATCTATCCTCCATAGATACATCCATCTCCATGGATATTTGATGTTCAAACTAACTTCATAAGTTATAGTTGGTTCCTGACTCATTTACAACATTTATGAAATCTCCATTTCACTTTACTCAAGATGTTGTAAACTCCCACTCAAATATACACCATACACATATTAAATTGTGAAACCACTTTGGCTCCCACTCAGAAATATGTTATCCTTATATTTGACCATGACTTAACTAGCTCCCACTCAAACATATGTCTCCACATATTTTGATCATGGAGATAGTTTCTGCTCT
>QRDG01000571.1:599204-818753 GCA_012064385.1 Puccinellia tenuiflora | reverse complement strand
ATCCTCTCAAATAACATTTTTTGTGAAGCAAGTACCAAAATATGTTGCAAAATAACACCATTTAATTTTCACAAATAGTAGTACATATATGATGGATAATCCCAAGAATTTGGAATTTCCTCGCTTTCTACCTAATTTCGCCTACTTAAATGACTTTATGTTGCTTTTCAGAAAGTAATAGAAGTTTGATCTAGAAGTGTGTGATAGTTTGGTCTGAATTTTATTAAAAAATCATTTTAAGGTACAAAACTAGTGATTATATTACAGAACCGTCGATAGTTTTAAAAGATTCCACTCCTTTCGACGAATAGGCACGAGGTCATTTCGACCATTTTTTCAGAAAAGTAAAGAAAAAATGAAAAAATAATCAAAAAATTGAATCGTTTGGTACGGAGTCCTTTTATGTTTACTAGTTGCTATAAAAAATGATAAACTCGATTTTTGCCATAGTTTCTAAAAAAATCCTTCATAAAAAGTTATATCATCTACAAACATGTATAAGTTTCGAACAAATGACCAAGATATGACCATCCCCGTGGCATAGTTTGTGATAAAGTGCCCATATTTGGCACATAGGTGTGTCTTGGCATGGGAAATATTGATGCCGAACCGAGTTTCCAAATTATTTTTCCAAATATTATTTTTTCATTTTTAAGTGTCAAAAATAACATTTTTTGTGAAGCAAGTACCAAAAATATGTTGTAAAATGACACCCACTTAATTTTTACAAATAGTAGTACATATATGTTGGATAATCCCCAAGTATTAGGAATTTCTCGCTTTCTACCTAATTTCGCCTACATAAATGACTTTATGTTGCTTTTCGAAAAGTAATAGAAATTCGAATTACAAGTGTGTGATAGTTTGATCTGATGATATGGATGTCATATTTTAATTCCTCTCATTTTCTATTCAATTTATACATTTTATTTGTTAAATTTCGCTTTACGGATTTAAGATACGAATTATTTTATATTCAACGAAAAACAGAAAAAAAATATCTATGCCGACGGCTTTGCCGTCGGCGTAGCCCCATACTGCGATGGAAATTTGTCTACGCCGATGGCTTTCTGTGTGGCGACGGCCAGCTCGACCGGCTGGCCTGCCATGAGGCTACGCCGACGGCCCCGACAAATTGCCATCGCCGAAGCAAATGGCCGTCGGCACCTTAGCCCCATTCTTGTAATGTCGTGGGTTCAAATTCTGCTCCTGCATTCTATTTTTTCGGTGATTTCATTTCTACCATAAGCGGACTGAATCGTGAGACACAATTGTTTACACGGGATGACATACACCAACAGTGTGGTCGTCCGAAAAAAGAAGAAGTCAGAGTTGACTTATAGCTGGGATTAGGCTAAACTGTTAGAAACAACTGTGATATACAACACGGATGAGATACACAATGTGGATGACAGGTGGGGTACATACACTAACGATACAGTCGTTGGAAGAAAAAGGACTCAAACTTTAGCGCTTACGAAAATCCATGGTGTTTCTCCTTGAGCAACATCAGGAACGTCAAACGAAGGATGACTCCAGGGCTTGTGATGAAATCCATGACGCAAATGATCAGAAACGTCATGCGCGGGAGGGCCTCCAAGCAATCCGTGACTATAAGAAAAAACGTCAAAGACGAATATGAATTTTCAGCCACCCGTGATGAAATCCGTGAAGGGTTATGTTCTTTGCAGAAAAAACATCGCGGATCGCCCAGTTTCTTGTAGTTAATGTGAATGCTAACTTTGGAATAGATGATGATCATGCTGATGAGTACATCCGGTACGTGGAAGCTACTAATATAAAGCTTTGCAAGATATTTTTTATCAAAGTTTACGTAGTCTTTGGGGATATGTATCTCAGATCTCCAAATGAATAAGATACTGCAAGAGTACTTGTAATACGGGAGGAAAGAGGATTCCAAGATATGTTAGAGAGTATAGATTGCATGCACTCGGGTTCAAAAAAATTCCCCCAAAAATGGCATGGCATGTTTAAAAAGTTGCCCCAAAACATGTTGAAAAAATTGCCCCAAAATTTTGTTTAAATTTTTTCCCAAAGGATGTTGAAGAACGACATTTAGGTATTGTTAAAACATGCAGGCAACTATAGAATATTAGTAGCGAATTAGAAGATAGATGCATACCTTATCTTGTATAGTTGTTCCGTTTTCATTTCTATTTATAATATGCCGCTCGTCTCTATTGAAACAACGGTGTAACGACAACCAATTGCATTAGCATTACGTTCCGGCCATGGTGATTGCTTGTGCGTGTTGTAGTAATCTGAAACTCTAACCCAATAAGAACTTGAATTTTGATCTGTCCGACCACCGCATCCAAACTAGTGTTTGCCCTCAAGACTAGACACACTAGTAGAAAAACCACCTTCGGTTCGGGGCTTTCGTCCCGGCCACATTACGAATCGGGACTAATGTGGCACTAGTCCGAGTTCAAACCGCTAGGACACTAGCCAGCTTCAGTCCCGGTTCGAACGGGACCATTAGTCCCGGTTTGCACTACAAGAAATATGCTCGTTTATGACTTTCTGATAATGACTATGGAAAAATTGGTCATAGAGTTATGACTATTTTAAATTTATTAGTCGTTAGGTGTTTGGGAGGGTCCAACCCGTAAAACTTAACGACCATTTTGATCTAAAAAGTCATAACTGCATTACACGAGATGGTCATAGAATGGGAGGCACGGTCTACGGCCTTTCTGTGATTGATTACGACCAACTGAAAAGTCGTAATATCAAAAACCATATTATAAGGTAGTAAATTTACACTCGGAAATGAAAGAAATGATTTTTTGTGTAATGAAATTGAAAACTTTCATCGGCAAAATTATTCTCCATTCCAAGATGCACTCTTGTGTAAAATACTGACACGTTTTAAAAACTAGGCCATGAATGTCCCAACAAACCCGGTTCCCGCTAAATCAATGAAAATTTGTTTAAATGGCTGAAAAAGGTTACAATCTCGTAAAATACGTACAACTTGGTGATAATAATACATAAAATGTGGTTTAACTTTTGTGAAATTTTTAGTGGTGCCATTTTGAAAAATATTCTTGGTAGCTGTTTCACAAAACACCCAGTTTTTATAAGCACTTAGAAACAATTTTTAAGGCACATGTCTGGAACCAATCAGAAGGCAGAACCACTCTTCCCCCGGATCACCCCTCTGTACCCGATCTGAACCGTCCATACCCCATCGATCCAACGTCCCACACACACGCCTCCTAGCGAAATCCTTGCAGCTGCCCAACGCAAACCCTAGCAGCGCGGCACCCTCCTTCATTTCGCGAGATCCAAATCCCCGCCTCTCCCCAACCCTAGTAAATCCCCACGCCTCATTTCTCGCCCCCTTGAGGCGCTTCCGCCACCCCTTGCCGTGCTGGCCGCCTCCGCCGCCCCTGCTAGCGTTCGCCCCGTTCTCCTGCACTGATTCCCCGCCGCCACGACGCCTCCTATCCTCGTGCACACACCCACGACTTACCCTAGCCGCCTCCGGCTGGTTTGGCACGGCCGCCGGCAGGGCCCCGCGCTCCAGCGCCCATGCTGCTCCCTTTGTCTACTACGGCTCTTCCTCGACCTCCCGAGCTCCCACCGCCGCCCGTCCAGATGGATTGGTTAGCGATAGCGTACACGGCGGAGGAGCTGCTGTGCGACAGCACCGAGCCCATCTCCCAAGCGCTTCATCCGTTCCCATGCGGCAGCACAGTCCCGCGACGTCCCTCAGCTCCGACAGATCCCCTTGTCTGTCTCCCCAGCAGCAAGTTTTAATGTGAGGCTATCTGATCCCTTCCATGCTGATGTTCCTGGCAGAGGTGCAGTCGTCTACTTCTCTTTCTGATTCGTACTTCAGTTCAAAATGTTGTTCAAGCTAGTAAGGCAGCGCTGTACTAACTTCTTGTTGCTGATGGTCAGTGTGCATGGTGACCCACCCAGAGATGGCAAAGTCTTTTGAGAGAGCTATTGATGGCTTGCGCACTCACTACAACAGCCATCTCTTCCAGGCAAGCGGAGACAAACTTGGTCTGTTACTAGTCCAGTCTGCTTGAGTGGTAGCTCCAGGCCTGGAATTTATTATAGCTTGCATGCATATGTGTATCCTGATTGATTGATGTCTTTGCGCGGTCTGCCTGCCATTAGATATTGCTATAAATTTTTAAATATTGTTCCTGATGTTTTCAGTTACCTATCTATCATGAATAAGTACTAGTTGAATTTTGGCGTGGCGTCACGCCACGCCCTTGGTGATTTTTTTCTATGCACTATATATATATTTTTTTGTTTTTTCTAACCAAAATGTTGGTTAAATTGGAGTGTTGAAATATTTGTTTGTTTTCTTATGAATAGGTAGCATTTTTTTGTGTGCATTTCTGATATATTGTGTACAATATTCAAATGTTTGAAGGTTTGAAGTGCTTAAACATGTTTGTATTTCAACGTCAATGTTTAATTGAAATCAGAACAATCCATTCGAATTTGATTCTACATTTGGGGAAAGTTTGTTCGTGTGGTGTATAAATGTCGGCCAAATTGAAATGTTGAAATAAATTTGATATTTGTTATGAGTATACTGCAGTTATTTTTTGTGAATATTTTTGGTTTTATTTTATGGAATATCGGAATATTGGCTCAAATGTTGGATAAATTGGAACTTGCAAATATGTTTTTTTTATTTTGTTATTGTTAAGTGGAACTGTACTCGTAGTTTTCAGATAAATGACATCATTATTAAGTGAGATGTGAAGCATTTGGAGTATTGTAAAAAAATGGCTCCATTATCATTTGTTTAAGAAATTGGAACATTGCATAAACAGTACTTCCTGTTTGATTTTTTTTATTGTTTAAACAAAACTCGGAATATTTCATAATTCTTTTATCTTTTGTAGATCATAAAAAAATATTTATTGAAATTTAATATAAATAGATCTTAATATTCCATCATTTAGTAGACCCCATCCAGGACGGTGTGATTTGAAATGTTAAAATTCGTCGTAATTTGTCGTCCGGAGTAACTCCATTTTTATTTTTTTAGCGAATTTAAATGCTCTGTTTGTAGTTTGACATAGATATTTGATTAATGTACTTAATCAGGAGAAATACAGTATATAAATATTTTGTAAATTGAAATCCATTTTTTTTAGAAGGGATGCATTTAGGTTTTGTCGAAATGTTTGGTAAGTTGAGTTGTTGAAAAATATTTTTATATTGTCGCAAGTAGGTAGCATATATTTTTTGGTCATTTCGACAATTTTTCCATATTTTTTTATGGCTATTTTTCTAATGTTATCTTCTACTCTAGAATGCATTATTTTTAAATCCTACAAATGTGTAATTGCATGCCATACGAAAGATACTGGCATATATTATGTATGGATAGAAACTAAAAAGACTCAGCAAGGCTATATATAGTTACAATTATAAGAAAAAACCAATTTCTCGGAATAAGAAGACCATGATTGTTTATTCTTGTGGAATGTGGGATATGCTCTAATTTTCTATACTTATTTCTTATCGTTCCAACTTTCTCCTAAGAGGTTACTCTACTTTCTTGATTGGAGAACACCTCCTAATACTCCTGCTCATATGAAAATATTAGTCACGAAATAGTAGAAATCTGAGCAAGCATAATAAATTGATAGCAAAGATGGTTATCAAATACGGGGGAACATCCAAATTTCCCAATGCTCTCAAATTAAATAACATGAAGACGAAGCTTTCACAAAGATTCACAGCATGGAAATAATTTGATCTGCAATTCCAGCAAAATTCATGGACCGAGCAAATGGCACATGGCTTCAGATCATTATGTAGACAATAAATTCAAGCTAAGCTACTATTTCACTATAGAAGCATTGGTGGGTCACAAAAGTAAGGCGTGAATCCTCAATGCATCCAAACGGAGAAAATACGGAGGATAAGTTTAACATATTTATTGCTTTTAAATCCTAGCTTATCTACACAGTCGTCGCTTGTAATTCTTGAAATCATTGCAGACTAACGAAACCGTTCGCATTATTAACATTAAGACGCAAAACCATAATTACAAAATTCTGTTCTTGGCACGGGGACATGCCGCACCCGTCTTGTTAACTCATCTGCCATGGTTAGAGATCATCAGCTGGAAATTACCATCGAGAAGGTCGAGAAACTCTAACAGTAAGATGATTTTGGTTCCTTCAATAAGGAAATACATGGAAGAGGCATTCACAACCTAAAATTTGAATCACTCCAATCATCATAAGGACATGGTTTTGTTAAGTAATATAAATCATATACCTTTTCATTTTGCATTGTTGTCTCTTCCCGCACAAATAGAGCTGCCAAAATCTGACAGTATTTTTTCGTCATATGCAGTACCAATGACAAAAATAAAAGGAAAAAATCTATAGCTCTAAGTCAGTAGTGGTAATTGGGTACTCAAGATCATATGAAATTCATAGCAAATACTTCAGCTTACTTTGTTCCGGTGGAAAGCATGGCTCCTTCCGTTATGTGATAATGAGGTAATCATAATGATCATATACCTGAAACAAAAGCATAAACTTGTATATTAGCTTAAGTAATTAACACCTCAGTTGCTTCTAGTGCTAGAGAACATGTACTGCTCCAGCCGAAAACTGACAGCCCTATTGTCTCAAAAACTCAAGTGTCATGACAGCTACACTAAAAATATATAAAGCACAAAAAGATTTTCTCAACTCCATCCAACATCAAGCCAAGGCTGTAAGAGCAGTACACAGTAACCCCACATGACTAAATCACAGGAAAGAGTGCATTTAACATAATTACATAGGAACATATAGGAAAAAAATTATCTAGTGTCCAGCAAATACAACTTGGTAAATGACACAAATATACTAACTAATGAAGAGGTTGCAAGGAAGTATAACTGATGCAAGCCTATATTATGAACATACCGGGAAGGCAAGTTACAAAGCACAGATAAGTGAACCTGATTAATGTTTTTTATGGAACTGTAGAACACACAACAAATACCTGGAGCAATTTGCAATGATTAGAAAGCCCACAACAGTAGGAGCATATTTCTCGTTGAATTTAGGAGCTCAGTTATATAAACTGTACAATAACTAACTGAAGTTCGATGCACGATAGAAAGATGTCCATAAAGAGAGGTACACTTTTTCCAAGTCCCTTGTGATTGCATTTACCACAGCCTCAATGCTAATAAGCTTATTAACATCCTCGGAATGAGGCCCCTGTGGTATAAGTGAGACGAATAATTTTAGTGAAACGATGCTTCATCATTAGCTAAATGCATATTAAACAAATAATATGACAGGCCGATAGACTGATGGTGATTAAACCTGTTTGAGGGTGCCATAAGGTATGCATGTCATAAAATGTCTTGGGAAATGAGCTTAATTTTCGATGGAAATATTGCTTGAAGTTTAGCTGAGATAAAATACATCTTTAGCTTCAAGAAACCCCATCCTCAATATCCCTCTTGTAAGGGCTTCAGCATATCACCGCTTTAAGCTTACAATTAAGTGGTCCTAAATCATAATTAAGCCCCTAAGCACCTAGATTCCTGAAGCTGTTGGAAAGAGTATACAGTCAAAGAAAGAGATGCATACCTTAATGAGATTCGAAAATGTCCAAGCAGCAGTCCTGTCTTGTTTCTTTTTTTTTTTTTACAATATCACTTTGTCACTTTGCTACAAAAGATGGCATCAACTAAAAGTAATTTAAACCTTTCGGAAGCATCATATTTATCAGCAAGTTTAGTACAGCCTTTCAAGAGAATTATAATGAGTAATTCAAGTTTGATTTGCTACACATTTTGGAATAAGGAAAAAGAATTTATGTAGTTTTGAGAAGGTAAATAACAAATGTGATAGCAAAAGTTAGTTTCTATTCACAGCCCACTTGCATGAGAGAAACCTCTTCCAGTATAAGATGTTTATAGCTGCTGTGGAACTGAATAACCAATTTCAAATTAGAACTTTATACTTATAATTTGTAGACCAAATGGACTGCTCCATGTTCTATTTAAGGACACCTCTTTGAGCAGTACAACGTGCATCACACTATTAATTTCTATCTTATTTCTGTAGAAATCTGGAGATACTATTTGTATAGAAAATATTTGTAGAGAAGACTAACTTGTCTAGCTAAGCAGGTCAATTACATTGCTGGCATCTTTGTTAGCCTAATTGGAGTGCACAGTTTAGGTACCATGACAGAGCAAAAACAATCCAATAACTAAGTTTATAGGCATGCATAAGGTACCATTTGTGGTCTGGATAGCAATAGTGGTGATGTCCCTCAAAGATTTCCCAACCTGATATTCAAACTCACTTGCTAAAATAATTATGGTCTCTCATGTGCCACTAAAAGACTAAATAATTGTTATGTAACTCAACCACAAAGTGAGATCTCCACTGCAATGTAACTCTTAATCTGACGACAGAACACAAATAAATTAGACACGCATGCTAAGCGCAATACTCTATTTAACAAATATAATGCTGCGTTGATGATAATAAATAGATGAAATCCCCTAAGCACCAATGGCAGCTGGCAAACACAGTCTCATTATCCAGAGAAACAGTCATACCCTTGATCCTAAAGCACTCACCCACTGCACGGACTGCACCCAGGATCATTCTGACCTCACATGCTAGGTAATGGAGCACGTATTAGCAAAGTTAATCATAAGTGATTTCATGGAAAGATGTGAGTGGGTGCTCTGTATTACAGGAGATGCAGAACTGGATAAGCTCCTGATAGAGCTTCTGCTGACAGATGTTCGAGGTGAGCCCTGCAAAAAAATTTCATTAGAACAGAGAGCCATTGAAATCCGTCTGAAATTCAAAAAGACATCACAGCAAATCATTACGAAGAAATTTTGAAGGGGACAATTATAGTTTAGAGGGGATTTGGGGAGAAAAGCTCACGAACCTGTGTCCACAAATGGATCGGAGGAAGGAGAGGGTCATGAAGGATCCTGGAGGAGCTACGGTTCGTGAGTTCACAATATGGAATCTTGTCTGGTCCTATTTGTGGACTTTTCTGGTCCTATTTTTCTCTAAAGTTCACAATATGGAATCTTGTCATGCAAATGGAAGCAACAATTGAATTTTTATTTTCTTAAATTGCGCACTACAGAAAGTGATGAAAAAGATTGTAAGAAGTGGCCAAGTGGGATTCTATGTTCTGAAGTCATGCACTAATAAGATAGATAGAGCAAAAAATAACAGGTTCTCACAAGTTTAATTGTACGCACACCTCTTCATAACTCTTAAGTAACAATTTCCCTAAGACACTAATTAAAGTACGAAGGGAGAGCCAAACATGCAGTGTTGGAACCACATATTACAATGAAGGGGAAAACAAAAAGGTTCCTTCCATGCAATTTTTTCTTAATAAAGAAAAGCACCGCTCTAAGAAGCTAGAAATCAGTAAAGTGAGTACATGTTACCTGCTGAAACAAACAGTCCTAGGTAATTATCATCTAAGATTGCAGTGAGTACATGTTACCTGCTGAAACAAACAGTCCTAGGTAATTATCATCTAAGATTGCAGTGATATTTGACATACGCAATAATTATGCTCGGTAGACCAAGCTTACTCCTACAGGTAAGGGGAATAAAGGATACCTAATAATTAATAGTCCTGAATCAGCCAGCTCGTTTCTGCGTGTGCTTTGCAATTGTAATCGGCGATTCTGAAACCATGGTAAAAACAATTCTTTAGCCTATTTCTAGTTACTCGTAGGTTGTCCATAAAAGTCCGATATGGTACTCTGTAGGTGGCTGACACACTTGTCCGATATGCGTCCTGCTCCAAAGTTCTTTGTGTTACCTGTAACAGGCATTGTGAATTGGTAGCAACGTTAGTGAATGCTAGATGATGCAAACATCTCAAATTCTGAACACAATGCAGTATGCAGCTCAATTAATAATGTTCTTCTTCACCTTCGCAGAGGGCGTCGCAGACCTCCTCCTTGGTAACATTCAGAGCGCGCAGCAAGATGGCAATGTTCTGTGCCTTCTTTGGATCCAGCAGCACCTTGTTATCTGCCTTGGGCGTTGGCATTGCTGGTCTCTTTGTCGCCTCCTTCGGTGCCGCATTCGCGGGATTGCAAATGAACAATGTCTCGATCATCTCCACATTCACCCTGATTTTTTTTTTTAGCAAAGTCAGATAACCAACCAGGAACAGATGTGGGCTGAAAGGATTGCAGTGGTCGGCGGGGGTGATGGAGTGGCGGAAGTGGCAGCGGTGGCCGTAGGGGCAGAGGGCGCCGCCGATGACCATGCGGCAGACCTGGGTCTTGTAGCGCAGGTGGCGGATGACGGGGCGGAGCTCGGCGATGCCGTGCGCGAACTGGCACCGGTCGCCGTAGGTGCACGCCCCGGTCTCCTCCCACCTGTTGCACAGCTCCGTCTTGAACATGCCCTGGTCGTACACCTCGAACTCCAGCCCGCTGATGGACTTGACCACCTGGCCCTTCTGCTCCTCCGGCGGCTTCGCGCCGTCTACGCCCACGAACACGCACTGCTGGGACACCGGCAAGCAAATGATCGAACAGGTGAGCGTCATGGATTTGCAAACGCACGGCACCGCAGGATTATTGGGTCGAAAGGGAGGAGGGGTTGGGCGTAGGTCTCACCGAGCCGACGTCCACCGGCTTCGTCACGCGATGCTTGCCGTTTCTTGTCATCTTCGTGTAGCCGCTGGAGCGGATGGAGATGCTCTTCGGCAGCACCGAGAGCTTCTCGGCCGGAGAGGCGGGACGCGCCATAGGCCGCAGCATCGGAGGAGCCGGGGAGGCGGGACGCGCCATGGGAAGCATTGGAGGAGCCGGGGAACCGGGGCGCGCCATGGGAAGCATCGGAGGAGCCTGGGAGGCGGGACGCGGCATAGGTCGCAGCACTCGAGGAGCCGGAGAGGCGGGACGCGGCATGGGCAGCATCGGAGGAGGCAGGAAGGCGGGACGCACCATGGGCAGGATCGGAGGAGCCGCCATGACCTGCATCTGCCCGGGGTGGAGGCGGCGGAGCTGCTGGGCCAGTGCGATGGCGGCGCACTGGTTGCCGCCCAGCATGACGAAGCGGCCGGCGAGGCCGCTGTTGGCGACGCGGAGGTCGGCGTTCTCGGCGCGGAGTTCGTCCGCCTCGCGCGCGGCGTCGGCGAGCTGGGAGACGCAGAGGTGGTAGCGGTTGGCGGCGTCCTGGTACTGCCGCGCGAAGCGGGCCGTCTTGGGTTGCGCACGGCTGCATCAGGCGAGGAGGAACGAATCGCCGGGGTAGGAATGAAGAGGACTGCGAGGCGCGTCGTTCGCGCCACAGCACGGCGGCGGAGGTGGCCGGACCTCGCCGGATTAATGGGGCGACGGCGGCGGCGACCAGAGGCGCGGGAGTGAGAGGAGGAGAGCACGGGGAGGAGTTGAGTGGGGGAGGGGGGATTGTGAGGGTAGTTTTGCAATTTAGTCCGTCTCGTTTTCATAATTTTGAATGGGTCCCTCGCCTCGCGATTCCGTGGACTGCGGGTTCTATTTTCGGGTTTGGGAAGGGCGTTTCTGTAAAACCGTCACGGACGCGTTCTCCGGGCCGTCGGATCGCCGTGCGACGGCCGGGATCGCGTCACTGCAGTACTGTAGCAAGCTACAGTGCTTACTGTAGCTAGCTACAGTCCACGAGCGCTGAGAGGCCGGCAAAGGTTCCGACTTTAAATATATAGATAGATTCTTATATCCAAATATCCACTAAACTGCCTGCTTGTCCTTGAAGCGGAGAATTAACCATGATGAAACATTTGAGTCTTACTACTTTAGTTCACCTGTTGAAATAGTTTCTATACTGATTTTATTGGAACTGACCACCCAATGAGGATTCACCATCGTTATTAATTCCTTGGATAAATTCGATGGGAATGAATGCATGTCTTTTTCCCCGATGCCTTTGTTACTTTCATTGGTTAAATAAATGTAGGTTATGCCTTAGATGTGTAACTTTTCCATGTAATATGTAGTGTTTAATTCTTTCTCAGTAATTTGATTCACCTTTTATATTCCCTAATGCCAATTTGCAAGCAACCTGTAGCTTCACATCGTAGACAAATAAAGTTTATTAACTTGGTATGCATTGAAACTATTTCAGTGCAGGCTTGCTGCTGCATGCTCATCTCGGACGCTCGGGAATGCGGGTGGTCTGCTGTCTGCTGGAAGTCAGCTCCTTTGACAATGACATGCAAGAAACTACTGCATGCTCTTATCCTCTGCTACCTCCTCTTGAAACTGTATCTGTATTTACCTTAGTCGAAAGAAAGCACACTGATAATGTACATGTCATTTGGCACTATATCTGCCCGCATTATCTACCCGCATTGTCTACCAGCGCAAGGTCATGGTCGCTTTCTCTTGCTGTTTCCAATGGATTTACCTGGTTGGTTTTGGGTTCTAGATTGATTAGGACTAATAGTTACTAGTAGTTAGTAGTTTCGGAAATCTGAGCCCCCAATTTGCAGAACACGTAGCATGCTGATTCATTCTTAGTATTTACAAGAGCACAATTGAAAACAGAAATACAATGATGATTTGGTATACAAATATATGGTATTATATAAAGACTATGCTGCATGTATCCACGATGGTATTATATAAAGACTGTCTTCATTTTGGGTATACTGCAATAGTAACATATACTCATCCTTTTCTCCTTTTTGTTTAACTATTTCCAGGGGAGTACTTGGCAATCGAAGTGGATATGCTTGGACTTGGCCTTGCCACACACTATTCCATGGCTGATGTAAGATCTTGCTTACCAAACCATGTTTCGTTTTGTTTCATGTAGTTCTGCCTCGTTAGTCCTAGTCAATGAACCAACCTTGTAAGTTCCATTTCTTTTAACAACCTTGTAAGCCCCAGGTGATCGTTTTTCCTTTTGTGTTGCTTCCTCCATCTTTGAATTGCCAATGTGAGATGTTGCATCATCAGATTGACCATTTGGTATAAAATTGGACAAGTACTAATCAAATAACACGTTTATAAGAAAATAAAATTCACTTAGTTAAATTACACGACTTGTATATTGAATTGATATCTGCATGCCATATTTTGTTTTCTACTTCAAATGAATGGTGTCATTAGCTTTTAGAGTAGTTGTTTGATGCTTGAGTGTACGCTCAGATGCTAAATTGATGGGATTCTTTCACCTGAATGCTATCCATATTTTCGTTTACATTCAGTTCGCATTATCATTTTTCTGTCTGCTGAATGCTGGCAGCAGGAATCCCAAAGAAGCTTGCTCCCACCATTGGCATCTCCATGGACTAATTTCGCAAGAATCGACCACTCGAGACTATGTAGTCTAATGTCAACAAGCTTCAAGAGCTACATACCGAAGAAGTTTGAAGCTTGAAGAAATTCTAGGGTATCAATGAGAAGCTCTATTGTACATGGGCCATGGGTATCTGTGTGAAGGGTTAGTATGGAATTTCATGGGTTCTCTATCTGTTCCATCAGGAATATTGTAACAGACTACTTTTGGCTGTTATTTGGAGATTTTCATGTGTTCTCCTTTTATGACTGGCATACTGTACTGAATTGTGAAATTTTGAAATTTGACGAATGGGACCCGCTGTCTAGAATAATCTGTAAGAAACACAAATAAGCCAAAAATACACTGTTAAATGGCAAAGGCCCAGGAGCTAAATGGGCTGTAAAAGGCCACGACCCGTCAAATAATTGACTGAAATGTTGGTCTTAGCCCGTTAATTTGACGAGAAATTACACAGAAAAAACATAAATTGGCTGATTTGTTGGGCTTGGCCCATGTGGATGACCACTGTGGATTGGGCTTATTCAAATCTATGACCTTCTAATTTGGTCACAATTTTGCCACGTAGTATCCGACGTGGACTGGTCGGACAGCCAATGACCAAAATAATTGGTCATAGAGTTATGACCCTCTGATTTAGTCATAAACGGTTATGACCAATCCACTAAAAACGTCATTATGGATCATTTAAGACGCTCGGTATGTGACCATCTATTTTTGGTCATAAAAAGGTCATAAATGAAAAATAATGACCTTTTTGTGACGAAAATGGAGGGTCGTTAACGAGCATATTTCTTGTAGTGTCGTATCACGAACCAGGACTAAAGAGTTGCGCAGAGGTGGGGACAGCGCGAGAAACTTTAGTCCCGGTTCGCATTACAAACCAGGACTCCGGTTAGATATACAAATCGGGACTAAAAGTTTTTTTTATATTGGAAATTTTTTAGAATTCACATCGACGTCGACAAAGCGGTGGCGCCCTTAGTCCCGGTTGGTATCTTCAGCCGGGACTAAAGGTTTTTTTTTTTTTGAAAATTTCAGGAGTTTTGCCTCTCATGCCTACCCCCCCCCCCCCCCCCCCCCCGCACGCAAACAAAAGTCCAAAACGAATAAACGACAACCTACTTTTAGAGGAAATTGAAAATTTTGAATTTTGATTATTTTTGCAAATTCTCAGTAAAATGGCAATAACTTTTGCATACGAAGTCGGAAATAATTGTTTAATATATCAAAATGTTCATCGCGAAAATATGCATCCGCTCGCAACAGGGTTTATCCGATTGGGATTTTTTTTTAGATTTTCAAAATTCCAAAGGGAACTATGAAAGCAGGAAGATTTAAGTTTTTGACGGAAATTCAAATTATTTTTATTTTTTATTTTTTTGGAATTAATAATTGATTTCAAAAAGATTAGTATTAATTAATCATTGTTGTTTACGTTAATATAGGTTTGGCATTCAAAAAATAATATCAAGTGCAATCGTGCAGGAAAATTTAAGTTTTTCCCGGAAATTCAATTATATTTTTATTTTTTAGAATTAATAATTGATTTCTGCATAAAGATTATTCTTACTTAATCAATGTTGTTTATGTTAATATAGATTTGGAATTCAAAAAATAATATCATGTGCCATCAAAGTGTAGGGGATAATAAGATTGATAGCATAGTATTATCAAGATGTACACAATGCAATCTTGGAAGCTAGTGGGAAGGAACTCAAAAGTAAAGCATTTTGGGGGTGGAGTAGTGTGAGGATGGGTGACCGATCGGAAAGTTTGCCTACAAGTGTGGGGACGGCCACCTGCAACACACGAGAGTTCAAACCTCACTTGTGCCGGGTCACGATGTCATAGATGTCCATGAGTAGTCCGTAGATTTGAACGACCCGACACATCCAGGATGTCGTAGATGTCGACGAGTAGTTAGATTTTTGCTAACCATAATAATAAAGTTGGGTCGTTCTCATCATAAATTTGGGGGACACTATTGTCCCCACTTGTGCCATATAATTCTAACCAAGAAGCTTTGACAAGCTTTCTTGATGTTGAAGAGCCATATAATTCCAGCCAAGAAGGTTTCACAAGCAACCTAGCTATGTTTTGATTGGTTAACGGATGGGCCCACCCAAAAGAAATACGTGGCAGCGCGTAGAAAATATTTCGGTATTAATTTGGTCCCTTTCAAGTGGCGAATTATTGGTCCAAGTTGTGCCATACACTTAATGGATTTGCTAGTCCTCAGGCGCCTTATTTTTTCTTATGTCTCAGTCACCCACAAAAATGTGCATGAGTTGCACTTTTAGAAATGGCAATTGCACTTTTCTGCCAAAAAAGTGCAATTCGTTCTAGTTGCACTTTTTTTGAACTGCAGTTACACTTTTTCTGAGGTGATTGAGACTTAAGAAATTCTCAGGCGTCTAATTTTTTTCTTATGTCTCAGTCACCCACAAAAATGTGCATGAGTTGTATTTTTCTGTGAGAAATGTGCAATTGTACTTTTCTGCCAGAAAGTGCAACTCGTTCGAGTTGCACTTTTTTTTGAATTGCAGTTACACTTTTCTAGGTGATTGAGACTTAAGAAATTCTCTGTCAACTGAGACATAGGCAAACCTTACACTTAATTCCAGCCGAGATGGTTTCACAAGCAACCTAGGTACGCATTCGTCTTCCACCTCCCATGCCTAGAGAGCATATCCAAAGTATGAGCCTACCGGATGTACTCTGAAGGCCAGCCACTCATGGAGGTGTTCGTCGTCCGCTTCCTCCACGGCAAACAAGCCCCCAACGGCACCGTCACTATCTTCGATGGCAAGCGCGGCCAGATCATCTACAGCGGCCGCAGCCCGGCCGACGACAAACCTTCCTCGGTCGCTGCTGCACAACAGAGCTCCGGTGGCTGGCTCCCACTGACGGGCCCGTACCGCGCCGTCTCCGCCGATGGCTGCGTCGCCTTCGTGCTCGACCTGCACAACCACCGCCGTCACGACACCGCACCACCAACCTCGATACTCGTCGACGTCTACGACGAGGTCACGAGGTACGACGAACCGATCACTTGCTCGGACGGCCACGAAGCGGAGGTCACATACACCTGGCTCAGCGATGTGGCGGAGGCTGTCATCGAGGTCCCGACGGAGATAGAATGGATCAAGCCGACGACGAATTTTTTAAAGCGCGCACAAAGATAACATGTATGCTCTACTTATCCCCTATTGCTTATTTCTGCAAATGCAACGGTACAAAATCACCTATGCCCACACATCCATGGTGAAGGTATTCTTGAGTATGTAGTAAATAACATCATTATTTTGGACCAAGAACTTATGCGGCTACGCCACAAAAAAGCTGCATGAAAATTAATAGATCCTAATATCAAATAGCAGAAGAAAAGGAAGCATAAGGCAATTAATAGTGTTGTGTCTGTGACTATGTGGCATGTAAAATCAACATCTAAATCTGTAATTTGCATAAGCAGTTTTAGCACATGAGTGGTCTTATATCATAAGCAATAGGTAGAGAGGAAAGCTGTCCTATACATAAGTAGAAATAGGAAGAAAGGGGGGTTGGGTGTTACTGATTTGAGGAAACAAAATATTAGTTTACTCGTTAAGTGGCGCCGTGGTGGTGGAAATTGGAAACACAAGATGGCTTATGGAAAAAGGTAGTGAAAGCCAAATATCTGAGAAATAAAACTGTGGCAAGGGTGAAGCCGAGATTTAATGACTCCCCATGTTGGAAGTCGATCATGATGGGGAAGGACATATATTTGGTTGGTAGAGGTATAAAGTTGCATAATGGCTCTTTAATTCAGGTTTGGAAGGACCCGTGGCTGGAGAATGTGCCACTCACTGAATCTTTTCCTTTACTATATGACATTTGTCAAAGTCCAGACATCTCTTTCAAACAATGTGTTGAAAAAAACTTTGAAATTCCTTTTCGAAGAAGATTGTATGAGGGCCTTAACACCCAGTGGAATTATATTGTTGAAAAAGCTAGGGAGGTGGGGGGTTCTGAATTCGATGATGAGGTTTTCTGGAAACTGACACCTCACAAGAGGTTCACTACTAAGTCGTGTTACTTGGCCTTGGAGTGTGATGTCTTTGGCCCAAATTATAAATGGTTATGGAAGGCGAAAATCCCTTTGAAAATTTAGATTTTCATGTGGCAGGTGATGCAAAATGCCATCTTAACCAGGGATAACATGCGAAAGAGAAAATGGGCTGGGAATCCAATGTGTTCCTTCTGTGATCAGTTGGAAACAAAAAGTCATCTGTTTTTTGAGTGTGCTTCGGCTAAGGTGGTATCGGATGTATTGGGTCTGTGCTGCACACAAACTCATATCCCTCGTCGATTTGGCAATGCTTCGCTTGGTTTTATGCTTTTTGGCCGGGAGGGGCCAAGTTTTATGCTTTAATTATGTCGGCAGTTTGTTGGGCGATATGGACAACTCGTAACAAAATCACTTTTGAGGGATATAAACTAAGATCACCAATATCGATCGTGTTTACGGTGTGTTCCTTTCTTAAAAATATTGGGCAGGGATGTACAAGGCGGAAGACAAGATGGCGATTTGCATGGGAGATGACTACCTGATTCAGAAGACAATGGTGGTGGCAAGACAGGATGGGACATCTTCATCGGCAACGCGAGCTTCTAGTTGATTGCTGATCACGCACACTTGATGAGGGTTTACGAGCTAGCGGTTTCGTCAGTTAGATTGTTTGGTATTCTGACTTGTAATCGGTTGTTTGGGCTGTATTCTGGATATGTTTGGTCGTTTAGCTGTCGGACTTGAGTTTGTGGCATCAGGTTTTCGCCCCGTAGGTCAGTTTCGAGATCGAGCTGTCTCAGCGGGTTTCCTGATGCTGCACCAACTAGCCTTTACCCCCTTGTTTTTTTCCTTTCTCTTTCTTTAGTCTTGGTGTGATGCCTGAGGTGTTCGAAAACGTTGTATTTCCGTTAAGAAATTAATGGAAAGGGGGTTGGCCCGGTTGGAAAAAAAACATAAGTAGAAATATAAATTGACAAAGCTGGTCTAAGTCCGTGGTGCTGATAATCCCGTCAGAAGTTGTGTATATCTGATGCATGTAAAATGCATACATGAACTTTGCATTATAATTCTCATATTTCAATCATATTTGCATCATATAAGGGTTATATCATGATTTTATAATGATTTTGGGAATATTTCACAGTTTTTCTATTTTTCTGGAATTAACCCAGCACTGGTAGAAAACCCTATTTTCTATATTTTGATGTTTCAGTGATCCAAACGACGTCCAAATGACCTGAAAATTTACGAGCATCAGTTTTAGGAAGGAAGAAGACTTGGGAGCGAAGGAACCAAACGAGCGGAGGTCTGAGGCCCAAAAGGGGGAGGCCCACGCGGCCAGATTCCTTGGCCGCATGGGGCCCACCTTCTGGAGCCTCGTGGCTCCGTTGCCGTCGATCTTTTCGCCCATGACTCCGTCTTGACCTAAAACCGACTATAAAAATAGCCCCCCGACGTAGATCGTGAGGAGGCGGCCGTAAACAGAGAAACCACAAAACAGAGACCTGGACCTGCAGATCGGAGGGGGAAAATTCCGGCGGAGCGCTGCCGGCGTGGTCTCCATCTCCCCCAACAACGTCTCCACCGTCTCCATGATGAAGAGGGAGTAGTCCACCCCTGGACTATGGGTTTGTGGAAGTAACTTATGTATCTCTCCTCTCTCTTGAGCTTCACTAATTAGCACCGTATGAGCTGTCGAATATGATTACGGTCATCTATGTAATTCCTATGTGATGGATCTCTATGAGTTAATATATCTTTGAAGATTGCAATTGTTTTGTTTCAGTTATGAAAGTAGATGCATATTATGTACCCCGTTCTTGTCTACTTGTTTTGATCAAGCTTGTTTATGAGAGCATGTGTGGGGAACGTGTGCATTCGTTGGAGTAATGAGGGGGTGGCTAGTGCTGTGAAAGTGAGAGAAGTTCCGCGATCCACTTGGGTATTCCAACCTTACTTTGTTACCTCACTAGGGATAAGCTAAAATACCACGCTACCAGAGATGTGGATTGACCATTGCCACTTCACATGACTAGATCTAGCATGTTCTTATTTTTACTTCATGTCATAAAGATTAAAGATATGCTCTGATTTATCTTAATACTAAGGTGTTATGATTTAATTCGCATCTTAGTGGAGTATAAGAGAGATTAATAACCAAAAGATCTCTATGTTAGGACGTGATGCCCATATAATTAGTAACTTGTCATAAAACTTTGTGTTGCAATCTCATATGTCAATTCCTATGTTCCTTTGTCCACCACAACATTAAAGAGAGAGTGCATTTGTGAAACCATGAACCCCGGTCCATTTTTAATCATAAGAAACAACTTTCCAACCACTTTTAAGCATCATCTACATTCAACCATTTTAAAATCAGAAAATACAAAAACACTTTTACTTCTTGCATTCACATATAAAAACCCCAAAAATATCATCCATCATTGTTTCCACCATCCTTGCATATTTATTTACCACCGTTGCATATTTATTTGTTGTTTTGCATTTGTTTTATTTTGATATCATTCTCACAACTTGTGCTTGACAACCACTTGGTGAGGTTGGCGGCACAAAACAATTTACTTTGTTTGTAGGTTCTCAAGGGAAGGATAAGAAGATAAACCTTTCACTACTGATTCCCCGAGAGTTCGATATAAACCCTCGAGTCATCCCTTGTGGGGAAAACCGTCTTTCCTATACTATACACTCTGCACTTGGAGTCTCAACCTAACCATTGTTTTTTTAACGCAGGTAACTTCACCATCAACAACGTTTTCTGGCGCCTTGCCATCAAGTGTTCCTTGGTGCCGTTGCTATGTTAAAGGCCATCAATATCACACCATCATTGGTAGTGTCCAACCTGAATAAGATCATATCAAATTGACAAAATTCATCCTTGGACAAAAGAACTGATATATAATATCCGCCAATCAAATAATCGTAAGTGATCTTCTCATGCAACTTAACATAGTCCGATATGCTAATCGAACCTACTTCTGGAGCATCTCGTCAAAAAAACCATGAAGTGGTATGGATTCCTAGCTACTTCCTCCGTCCATAATGTGCTATGTTTTGGCCAACTAATTTAGTTTGCGAAAACATTCTACATTATGGAACAAAGGATGTAAAAGAGAAGAACAAAGGAGTGTTAGAATTTAAACTGGACTGATCATGTTACTCCACCTGGATTCATGTTAATCATAAGCTGGAGGTATACTGCTCCATGTCATGATTATATTTAAATGCAGTATTTAATAATAACAGAAATTTAACCTTTGAAACGTGGCCAGTACTGGAATGAATTAAAATGCAGTAGATAGTTGCATAACTGGACTGAATTTTAAATTCTACATCACCTAATTCTCTACAATACCAAATTCTGTTGAAACTGAATCTGCAGTACAAATGCCAACTAAAGAGTTCACATATTGGTGCAGTTCACATAATCTGCAGTAGCAAAAACATGAGAAATGAGGGAACAAGACAAACACCTCCTTATATGTCTTACATTCGTATGCACAAGCCTATTTGTTTAGAGGACGCAGATAATGTTTTTAGCAAGGTTCCTACTTCAGTCAGGGGAATATAGTTGTGCATGGAGTAATGTGTTGCTAGTTGAAATAATGAGATAATAGGATAACTCCTAATCTGCAAGGCAACAATAGAAACTAAATAATTGCTAGCTGAAACTGAATCTATTGTTAGTTGAAACTGAATTTATTACAAGCACCAATAACAATGGCTAGTCCATCTCATAAACTAAATCTTGGGTAGAAGAGTAACTACCCTGGTCCACTGTATTGAAACAAGGTCACTGAAATCAGAATGGCATGATACTGCTACTATTAGAAGATGACCTGATACTATACAGATAAAAATACTCCACTGTCAAATTCGGAGTTGAAGGCTATGTTGTTTGAACCTAATAAAAAATTCAGGTTAAGTGCAGAAGTCACGACCAAGCAACAACATACTTGAGCAGCCTTATTCATCCTGATGTCACGACCAAGCAACAACATACTTCATGTCTAGACTTGTGCACTTAACCAGAATTTGTTAAGTCTAGACATCATGACCAGGCAACAACATACCTACTTCAGCAGCCTTATTCAGCCTTTCTTGACCGCTGCCATAATGACTCCGTAAAACGTGGTCACGCTGATAAGCAAAGGACCAATTACGATGACTGCAGCTATCCAAAGGGTAGCCCGGCGGCGGAGCCAGGTGGTCCGGGGGGCCAGCGGGCCCGGCAGGCCTAGAAGCCAAGTTTATCACTCGACCGCCATCTGCAACAAGAATCAGAAACACGTTGCCTCGTGCAGGCCGGTCGGTGGCCGCCTGGTCTTCCACATCGTCCATCTCCCTTTTTCTCCCTCCGTGGTTATGCTTCTGTGCGAAGATGATGAAGCCCGGCAACATGGTGATCACGCCACACACAAAGCGCAGATCACGTTCACCCACCTCGTAAGCCTCCGCAGCCACGAACGAAAGGAGGACGAAAATAGAACGAGCCTGAGGAACCAAGGGGCGGAGCTCCTAGTAGGGCAAGTTAGGGCGGCCACCCTACCTTGACTTTTGAAAAAAATATTCAGATGCGCGTGTTTTTTCTGAACAATTTGAGTGGTCGTAAATTAAAAACGGACTCCGTATGAGAAAGTTATGTTTATTTTAGTCAACACTACAGAAAGCCGATTCCGAAGTGAAAAGAGGAAGCATGTCTAGTCTATATCTAAGAAGACCGAACTCTAAACAATGTTTCATTTGGGGTTATTTGAGTAGGAGCTCTGTTTATTCTTGATTATTTTATAGTGTGGACACCTTCTATTGCTATAGACTATATTAACACCAATTTTGATCATCGCTCAAATGAACTATTTTTAGGATTCCTTCAAACTTCTCTTGTCTCGAATATTTTCGAATTTTTTATTTTGAAAGTTGTTTTGCATTAACAAAACATGTCAATTGAATAATTGTCTGAGAAAATGTCAAACAATTTCCTTTGTTGCAACCAATAAAAGAACTAGATGTCGAACTGGTGACTTTATTATATCTAGGAACCAAATAAAAGTGTTATCATAGCAATTTGATGTTTACATGTTTACCATAAATTTCTGTTATATACATATGTCTTTACTTTATATGTTGTACATGTTTGAAGTGCGAGAAATCAATCCAACTAATTGACCATAAATTTATGTTATCCAAGAATTTAAAAGGAGAGTTCAGTCTAACTTAAAAGGAGAGCTTCAGGACTACACCGGCCCGCCGCCTGCGCCCAAGCGCAACAACACCGAGGGCAGGAAGAGGTGGTGGGGCATGCCCGGTCACTCGCTGGCCTATGTCCTCGGCCACATCGAGGACGGCAACGAGCCGCGGTTGCAGGACCCGCTGCGCATGGC
The DNA here is from genome assembly GCA_012064385.1 of Puccinellia tenuiflora. NCBI lineage: Eukaryota > Viridiplantae > Streptophyta > Magnoliopsida > Poales > Poaceae > Puccinellia > Puccinellia tenuiflora. Next base: position 795,984 of record QRDG01000571.1, on the reverse strand, counting down.
ATTCGTTCGCCAGGGATGGACGCCGAGGAGGATGTCCGCGTCGTCGTCGTCCTCCTCCGGTGCCTCCCATTCCATCAGCACCACCCGTTCTGTCGGCACCACCCATTCCGCCGGCTCGGTGCCGCGGAAACCACTCGCCCGTGTCTATGACGAGCCAGTGGATGAGCCGCCGCGGGCACGCTCCTCCCGCGGCATCGTCATCAGGAAGCGCGGCGAGGGCCGCCTACTGATGCCGAATAAGGAGCCCGGCACCGGCGGGAGTTCCCCCGGCCGCGTCCTCAAGAAGGCCTTCAAGAAGGCCGTGAAGGTGGAGGAGGGCTACGACGAGGAGGAGGCCGTGAAGATCTCCATGGCGTACAGCCTCAATGACGTGCTCCCGACAAAGCTGGAGGACGCGCTGGACTGGTCAGCCCGCGACCACGCACGGGAGGAGGAGGAGCGCCAACGCCGCGTTGACACCGAGGAGGCAGAGATCCTCGCGTGCTACAAGCGCCGCCACCGTCGTCGCGCCGAGCCGGATCTCGTCGTCCTGGACGACACCGACGAGGACGAGGCCGGCCTGAGCCACCAGTACCGCAGCGGCGACGACGACGCAGGATGCAGTGCTCCTCCCTCCGGTGGCAACGAAGACGACGACGACGACGGCGACTACTCGCAGCAGCTCTACCGCCACTTCTGCATGTTCATGCCATAGTTTTTATTTTTTATGTTTTTACATATTTTTATGTATGAATTCCGGCTACTTTTCGTCGAACTTTGTCAAGTTTCACGAACTATCCCCGAATTTAACGTACCTAGCTATCTTTCCCCCAAATTTAGTTCGTGTCGTTGGAGCCGCGGCTGAGAATCGGCGCATCCCCAGGCCGAGTTTTTTCGCCGGTGCCCCCGAGCAGTCCCAAAAAAACGCCGGCAATTCGGCCGGGGGGCCAACGGTTGGAGTTGCTCTAAATGGTTGAAGCTAATAATACACATATTTGTACTATTTCACTTGCATGTACATCCTCCTCTAATATTACAATAATGATTTTTTTATGCGATAGAGAGGGAAGGAGAGTGAGATAATTTGATGCCGTTGAAACTTGAAAGTTACCGAAGTGTTGAATGAAGGATACACATGTCACCATGAAACTATTGCAAATGTACTTGTTATCTAATGGTCGCGGAGTTAAAATACACATATGCATTTACTGTTCCTCCCGTAGCAACGCACGGGTATTCTGCTAGTTACTATATATAACCCTTCAACCCTGCAACGAAATTGACCCATATAACCCCTTTTATTAGATGATACGATACATTGAGAATGCGTGCAACATGATCTAAACCGGGACCATGGAATCCGTCTCCCGTCCTTCAGAATTGCATCCCCATCGCCTCAGAGAGGAGAAACCCGGAAACCCAGTGAGGTGATGTTCACTTGCACCTTAACTTGCTGTTCGTTGGTGCCTTGGCGACTTGCAGAAGCAGAGGAACCTCTAGTCCAATCCACAAGTACGAATAGGTCTTCATGTTGTGCCAGTCGGATTTCCTCTTTATGCTTGTCAATGTAGAAGTGGATGAAGCCTTTGAGAAGGACGTCGCCCTCCTTGGTGGGACTCGCAACATGCAGTCGCACGTGAATGTCCATGAGCGTATTGCCGCTTAGCACTGGCACCGCAAGCTCAGACCTCCCCAGTTCAAGTGGAGCCATCGAGTGGGCAGTGGAAGGAGCGAGCTCCAACTTCTCATCCCCTCGACGCTCGAAGAGCACAACTTCATTGAGCAGCAATCCTGGGTAGTATGTGTTGATCTTACCGTAGACGCTGGTGATGCCAGGAAGGAGAAGGTTGACCTCCATGGTAGCCTCCACGGCGTCACTCCACACCGCGTACTTCACCTCCGCGAGGGTGTGCTGGCCGGTGCCTATTCTGCTGATGATGTCGCGGGTCAAGACCTTGTCGTACTCAATGTCGTCGGCGTACCAATCCCAGAGCATCTCACCAATGACTCTGCTAGATTCGTCGGTTCCGGAGACGATGCCGCAGACTTGAATGAAGAAGCAGCCGTCAGCCGAGATGGCTCTGTATGGTCCGGTGAGTGCCAACTTGCCACCATATGTAGGACCCTGGATGTCAAACATTAAATACACATGACCTGAGACCCGTGCTTGTTGGAGTAGATGATCTGGCCCCGTTTTCCATAAAAACGATGACTGTGCTAATATCAACAATGTAGAAGTCGTTGAATTCCACGGAGAACACCTGAACTAGGGGCTTAGTGCGGACCCCCTTGCCGCCCGTCTGCCCCGACTGCTTCTGGACTCCACTGCCGCCGGTGCTGGAGGTAGTCCTTGGCACAGAGGACAGCATGTGGGTTTTAGTATTATCCAGATCCTGCTGCCTTGAACCACTTGATCCTCCTCTAGCCTTCCGCCCTTGTTGATCCTGCGGGCGGGGTCTTTGAGGTGTATTAAGCACTAGATGAACAACCTCGAGGTAGCTGTTGTCCTCCGGACATGGGTCACTTAGCAGTTCCCTTGACATCCTCGACCAATCTTTGATGTTCGCCGCATGTCCCTCTGTGATTCTACTTTGGTTGGTGTTCCAACAGAGTATAACTGCGTCACGGTGAGGTGTCATCCGCGCACACTCACAGATGATGACGCAAAGACGGGCCAAGTGATGTCTCGTCTCACCATCGGCGGGGCCGACAGCTTTGTATCCGGAGAGACTACGGATGGCGCGTATCACGCCAGACTTTGTCAGGTCCAAGCTAACCAAGTTGGCCGAGCCACCGACTAAGTCGGGGTAACCGACATCAAACCCTAGAGAGGTGGATCCTGCAATAATACCCATCCCGTCGAAGCCCAACTCGTACCAATTATTATGTCGGTTCTTGAAGGCCTTTAAGTACACATTGTCATACCGGACGGCTATGGTGACTCGCGTTTCCTCCACGCCGTCTTCGTTCTGCAGGATAAGAACAATGTGTATCCACCTCGCAGGCTGTGGGGCTAGTTGCACGGGGAGCAAAGGATGCTCAATAAGCCAATCACCATATTGGTTGATGTAGTTCTGACGTTCCGGGTGCTCGGTGAGCGTCTTACAAAGTTCTTTGATAAATGTCTCGTACTCACCGTTCACATCAGGACCCTCACGGATGGGGAATTCAAAAACTATGGGGTCCATCCTGCAGGGCGTACATATATTTGAAGGGGTCGTTGCATAGAAAACAAAAAAAAATTCCTACGTAACAAGCGGAATAAACCCCAAGGATCTAGATCTATTAGATGAAGGTAGCGAAGATGAGATCCAATCTCTTACCCTCAAAGAACGTTCAAAGCATTTTGTCGATGCAGGGGTTGGTTTGTCGATCCCCGCAACTAGACTCATCTAGTCGCGAGGAGATGTATTATCCACGCGATCCAATCCGATGGAGCACCGCACGAGCAGCGCCTCCGCGGTATCCACACATACAACTCGATGTAGACGTCCTCTCCTTGATCCCGCAAGCGAGAAGGGCGTGGCTATATGGATTTTGGCACCACGACGGTTGTGGCTGCGTTGACGGTGTAGATCTACACGAGCATGGCTTCGCCAAGCCAAGCAAGAGGAAAGGGAGTAGATGGCGGCAGCCCTCCGAGAGGGAGAGGTGGCGCGGCAATGGAGGAGGTGGAGATTGCGGTAGCCCTTCGGGAGAGGTGGAGGAGGTGCAGCTGGTGCAGCAACGGGGGGGGGGGGGGCGGCTAGGGCATAGGTTCCCTCTCCCTTGGCCGCACCCCACCTTATATAGGTGGAGGCCAAGGGGAGGGGTGCGCCCCATCTAGGGCTGGCAGCCCTTGGGTGCCTTGGCCCCCAAGCCAGCACCTAGGGTTAGGGTTTGGCCGGCCCCCCCTTATGGGCCCCTTTGGCCCGCATGGGCCTTTGATGCCCTGGTGGTGCGGCTGGCCTATGAGGCCAGTCCACCACCCCCTTATCCCATGTGGGCCCCATACTCCTATGGGACCCACTTCTAGACTCCTCTAGAACCTTCTAGAATATTCCGGTACTCTACCGTAAAATTCCCGAACCTTTTCGATACCTCCGGAAACCACTTTCCTTATATGAATCTTATTCTCCGGACCACTCCGGAACTCCTCATGACGTCCGGGATCCCATCCGAGACTCCGAATCACCATTCGTTCATACCATCAATTATCTCATCGCTAACCCTAGCTACATCGGAGCGTTAAGTGTGTGACCCTACGGGTTCGAGAATATGCAGACATGATCCGATCTATAATCAATAGCGGGACCGGGATGCCCATATTGACTCCTACATATTCAACGAAGTTCCTTATCGATTGAACCACGATGCCTGAGATTCTTAATATCGTATACGATTCCCTTTGTCTCACCGATATTCTACTTGCCGAAGATTCGATCATCGATATCTCCATATATAGTTTCATCTTGTTACCTGGCAAGTTCTCTTTACTCGTCCATAATATAGTATCTCCGTGATTACCACTTAATCACATGGTTGCAATCTTTCTGATGCTATATTACCGAGAGGGCCCAGAGATATCTTTTCCGTCACAAGGAAGGACAAATCCCACTCTTGATTCATGTCACCCAACAAATACCATCGGAGATACCTGAAAGCCACCTTTATAATCACCCAATTACGAAGTGACATTTGATGTCCACAAAGCATTCCTCCGGTAAACAGGAGTGACGTAATCTCATGATCTAAGGAAACTATACTTGGCATACTAAAAGCGTTGGCAATAAAACTGTGTGACACGATCAATTGCAACTCTATTATTTGGGTCTTGTCCATCACATCATTATTCCTAATGATATGACTCCGTTATCAAGTGACTATAACAAGTCCATGGTTAGGAAACTCTAACCATCTCTTGACTAACGAACTAGTCCGGTAGAGGCTCACTAGGGACATCTGGTTGTTTATATTTCCACATATGTATTATGTTTCCGGTTAATACAATTATAGCATGGAGAATAAACTATTATCATAAACATGAATATGCTAATAAACCATTTTATTATTGCCTCTAGGGCATATTCCCAACAGTCTCCCACTTGCACTAGAGTCAATAATCTAGTTTACATTTTCTCGATCCAACACCCATGGAGTCTCAGTGCTGATCATGTTTGCTCATGGAAGAGGTTCTGTCCGTGCTCTGTACTATACAGTTCTCTATGTTCTTTGCAAAACGTTAACGTCACCTACTTTGACATTACTTTATCATCACATGATAAACCTCATCATCATATGATGCATATAATATATTTGGTTATAGAGTGAGGCTTTCATTTCCCTTTTATGCCTACATGACTTATGATCAGTCAAAAGAACTTTCTCATAGCATGTGCACCCGGAACTCACTCAATGTTGAAACAAAATTTCTCAACCCAAAATATTATATCTTTTAATCCTTGAATTAATCATATACTCCTATATGTTGTAGACTCAACAAATCGACAGTGCAATACATGTCACTTCGATATTTCTGATCATGCTTTCGCTGCGGTTCTACTATTATGAGATCCCTAATCTAGTTTGGTTTTATGACTTCAACCAAATCTATCACTCTTTAGATTCAATTTATCTCATCTCCATGTTAAAATGACTCCTCATTTAACATGTTATTCTAACCAAGAACTTGGGTCACATATCGTCAAATACAAACACATGGTTCTTATATGTTTAGACCTATGAACCATTCATAGCGAATACCAACATATTCTCCAACCATCAATTTTGTACTGAGTCATCAACTCAATGTTTCACCTATTTCTCACAAGCAGATGAACCTTTCTTCTCTTGTTTTATTTTGAACTCCTTCAAAATCTTACTTAGGTTAAACATCCTGACATAACGCTTTATCAAACATATCTATCCTCCATAGATACATCCATCTCATTTATAAGTTGGTTCCTGACTCATTTACAACATTTATGAAATCTCCATTTCACTTTACTCAAGATGTTGTAAACTCCCACTCAAATATACACCATACACATATTAAATTGTGAAACCACTTTGGCTCCCACTCAGAAATATGTTATCCTTATATTTGACCATGACTTAACTAGCTCCCACTCAAACATATGTCTCCACATATTTTGATCATGGAGAATAGTTTCTGCTCTAACTTAACATATGTCACCACATATTTTAATTAGATCCCACTCGGTTTCTTATGCACTTTCTCAATATTTTGGACTCTTCGAAAATTCTTAACTCTCAAAAACGAGAACTCATATACGAAACACTAGTACTTTGCTAGCATCTATCCACTTGACTTTAAGCACAACTACACCATGTAGTTAACAACATTGAATATGTTAAAGAGCTTTACCTCTTGTGCTTTTGTCCAGTAAGTTTTATTTATTCCCTACAAACCCTTTTGAAGAATAAATATGTGAAACAGCGCTTTCACAAAATCAAGTAACAATTACTTCGTGATTCAAACTTAATATAGAATGACTCTTAGTCACTTTCGTATTTAAGGCTTCTATTTCTTCTTTGTAGTTTCGTAGGTATGTCTTGTTTCTCAAACATGACAAGTAAATCATGAATATTATTTTGTAACCTGACAAAATACAATATTCTTGAATCCTACTTCTCTTTAGAAAAACTCAACTCGAAATTCAATGATCACTATAATTAATTTCTCTTTTAAATATCAAGTCTAAACCATTAATGCACTTTTCAAAATGTGCCACTTGATAATTAAAAGCAAGATCAACCATCTTGATTTAAGTCTCTTTATTCCATCAATCCTCTTTATTAATGAAACTCTTTTCACGATAAACCACTAAAACTTTTAGCACAACCAACAAATTGATTTGCACCTTTTAGTCTTATATTGTGGAATCTTATTCATAGTCACACTTATGAATATACTACAACATTATTCGCAATAGGCTCTAATTATCTCATAATTAATGAAACCACTTTTCTCATAACTCATATGAAAAATATATGCGAATCATACATAGACCCTTATTTCTAAACGGAGTGTTATCAAATAAATCTAAATGTTACAAATAAACCCTAATAAGGAAAAACCCCTTTTATTTTATCAGACTAAACAATATCTAATACAATGTGATTACAATATTTAGGGCGTATCAAAACATCTTTTGAATAAAATCTAAATATTGCAATTTGCGAAAACACTTTTCACAAGTCTTCATACTAAAACAATAACTCAAATATTTTGTCTCTTTTGATCAAATCGAAAAGACTCAATTTTCTTGTTAACTTAACATCCTCAACTCCAAAATTTTATTTGATCTTATCAAATATCATAACTTGAATAAATACATCTATTTACTCATATCATTTTTTATGGAGCGCACAAAATAATGACATCTAACATTTGCTGAAAATACAACCAACACTTGTGTTTATTTTTGGCAACTCATGGCACTCTTCCAAAGGGTGGCATCTTATTCACACTACTTCAAATAAGGCGCATGTGTTAAACATCAAAATGTTCTTCACAATACTTAGCATTAACAAAAAAATGTCATTATTGAGTTTTAGATATTTTTAGTATGTTTCATATTTATAAATGTTCAACCAATTTATCATCTAGATTATAATAAGAACAATACACTTATAATCGAAACTTGTGATTTCCAAAAAGGATCACTCATGAAAATAGAACAACCATTGTCCTTAACATGAATAACCGTCTCACATAAGCAAGACACACTGATTAAAATCACACTTAATTCGATTACAAAACTTATTCAAATCCTCTAATAAAAATGATAAATGTAGAGACAGATCAGTTGCCAGCATGAACTCCTTGATTGCCATCATTCCGCAACGTCTTCCCATATCCTTTATGCAAATCTCAAGCAGCAGGTTCTGTTTTCATAAAACAGAATGAATACTTATCGAAACCGCCACAATTGCAATTTGGACTTAAACACTTATAACTTGTATATCAATATATACCTTCTGCATTGTCAACTTCTCTTGTCAACATTATTCGTAAACATGTAAACATCAAATTAATCTATGATAACACTTTTATCTGGTTCATAGATATAATAAAGTCACCTGTTCGACATATCATTCTTTTATTGGTTGCAACAAAGGAAACTCCAGACATTTTATCAAAAAATTATTGATTTCACATGTTTTGTTAAATGCAAGAGAACTTCCAAAAGAAAAAGTTCGAAAAAATTCGAGACAAGAGAAGTTTTCAAGGAATTTTAAAAATAGTTCATTTAATCGATTGTCAAAATCGGTGTTAATATACTCTATAACAATAGAATGTTTCCAAACTGTAAAATAATCAAGAATGAACAAATGTCTTGGTCTTTTCTTGATTTTCCCTTTTTTGTTACCATTCCATCAAAACTTATAATTATTATGCCATTTTTACGCAAACTGACATTTTATAAAAGAGCTGTCAACCAACATTTTTCTAGTTGAGTAAAAACTGTCCTCACTTGATAAAAATATTGACTGAACTAACACAACTAAAAATTTAGATCAACAAAGATACAAATTCAAAGCATCGTAAAATATAATTCCATATATAACTAAAGCTGATTGCAGCCTCCCCATAAGCTGGCCAAAACACTCTCAAGTCCTACTTAAATAACCCACTGGAACATTGTTTAGAGTTCGGTTTTGTTACATATAGACTAGACCTACTCCCTTTTTTCACTTCAAAATCGGCTTTCTATTGTGTTGACTAAAACAAACATAGTTTTCTCATACGGAGTCCTTTTTAATGCACGACTATTCAAATTGTTCAGAAAAAACACGTGCATCTAAATATTTTTGTCAAAAATCAAGGTAGGGCGACCGTCCTACCTTGCCCTACTAGGAGCTCCGCCCCTGTTCGAGACGACACTAGTTTATTTACATTCGATTCAAAGATGGATGAGAAAATTCATGTACACAACAACTAGTATTAGCGGTAGAAGCATGCGTTCATTAAAAAAAACAAGCAAAATCTACAGTGGAAGTGTTCGTTCATTTATATTCGATTCAAAGAGGCTTAATTTAGGAATGGAAAGGTTCGAAATGGGAGGCAGGAGCACTGATTGACTTTATTTTTCTAACAGTATAAGGCCCCTTGTGAGTTGTGACCCATGTCTGCTGCCATGTGTCGATCTTAAGGTGACACACGACCTAGTTCCCCTTTCACGTCACTGTCGGACTGAATATATAATTACTAGCTGCTCGATCATCCTTGCTAGTAATTTATGCTCACCGAAATTTATGTGGGTCACGACGTTCCTTGATACGACATGGTTCCTCCGTCCAGGGCGACCGTCCTACCTTGCCCTACTAGGAGCTCCGCCCCTGTTCGAGACGACGCTAGTTTATTTACATTCGATTGAAAAATGGATGAGAAAAATTCATGTACAGAACAACTAGTATTAGCGGTAGAAGCATTCATTCATTAAAAAAAACAAGCGAAATCTGCAGTGGAAGTATTCGTTCATTTATATTTGATTCAAAGATGCTTAAGAAATCTAGGATGGAAAGGTTCGAAGGCAGGAGCACTGATTGACTTTCTTGTTCTAACAGTAAAGGCCCCTTGTGAGTTGTGACCCATGTCTGCTGCCACGTGTCAATCTTAAGGTGACACATGACCTGGTTCCCCTTTCATGTCACTGTCGGACTGAATATATAATTACTACTAGCTGATCGATGATCCTTGCTAGTAGTAATTTATGCTCACCGAAGTTTATGTAGGTCACGATGTTCCTTGATACGACATGGTTCCACCGTCCAAGTCCTTGGTTTGGATCAAGTTGGATACGTTCATTCAAGTGTCCAAATAGGTTGCTATAGGGTTTAGGGAGTATGATAAATTTCCCCACATAATAATCTTGTAGATCGAGGAAAATGGTTCAGATACAACATTTCACGCCGAGAACTTCTGCGGACTAATGGTAGCCGTGTAAAAGCGCATAAGGGCCAGGTTCCCAATTTGAGTTCTCACTTCTGTCTTAATGACAAAGCCAGGGTTGAGTCCCCCCTCCGATCTTGTTGTTTTAGACTGTGGCGATCCCAAAAAGCGCTCCGCCAATGTCGGACTTACCCTTTATGCCGAGTGGGCCATGAAATACCTGGGCCCAACGGTGTAACATAGTACAACGCTTCAACATAATAAATTAAACATAACTAAATAGACTTTTGACTACGCACATGCTCTAAGTTGCGGACATACAAAAAATCGTATGCCATGGATAACGTCACCTATCCAGGTTTTGGACGCTTTGGCTGCAACGACCGGGGCGACATCGCACACCATCGTAGTTCACTTGGAGCCCACGACCACATGTTGCTGCAGTGTCCATCCGTTTCCTAATGTGAACCCGGGGCACTTGCACGTTTTCGCCTCTGGAATCTTGATCACCGTTTTTTCACGTTTTCGGCTACCATATAGATTGGCCGTTTCGCGTGGAGTTGAGCACCTCACCTGATCGATCAACAGATTGGGAGATGGAGATCGGCAGGTCGCCCTAGACTACAGATTCCTAAGCTACTTTTACCCAGCAGAGATTTGAACTGCCTATTCTGCTTGTTGGAGTATATCAGAGATGTTACCCACTAGTAGAAAACAGGGCAACAATACCGGTTGTGTAGGGCCATTAGTACCGGTTGTGCAACCGGTACTAAAAGGTCGGCACTAAAGGGGTACCCCTTTAGTACCGGTTCTATATACTACCGGTACTAAAGGCCCTCCATGTGGGCGAAGCTGCGCGCGCGCAGCTGAGGACCTTTAGTACAGGTTGTTTATACCAACCGGTACTGAAGGGGTACCCTTTAGTACCGGTTGGTATACCAACCGGTACTAAAGGTTTCGGGAATTTTTTAATTTTATTTTCAGTTATATTCTCAATTCTATTCTCTATACTATTCTTAATTCTATTCCTAATTCTATTCTGAAATTTCTTACTTAACTACACACTTAAACTAGTTATACACTTAATCTAGCCACACACTTAAACTAGTTATACACTTAATCTCAGGTCAAAGCACATACTCTGGTCAAACTTCCCATTCGGTCACCCATCCTCCAACTACTCCAGCCCGAGCACGCTTAACTTTTGAGTTCCTTACAAATTAGCTGTCAAATGAGAAGTTAGAGCTTACTGGTAATAGTATACTATCAATTATATTAACCTCTAAGTCATGATGTTACACTTTTTTATTGTTTAATGTTTCAAAATTTATTTAAATAAATACAATGATTATGTACTATATTTTGAATAAATAATAATGATTATGTAATAATATTTTTTAATAAATAACAGTGATTATGTAATAATATTTAATATGGAATAATTCATATCTTTAAATCCGTTATTGTTTAAATCTTCAAAATTTATTTGAATAAATACAATGATTGTGTAATATATTTTCTGAATAAATAACAATGATTATGTAATAATATTTTTGAATAAATAACAGTGATTATGTAATAATATTTAATATGGAATAATTCATATCTTTAAATCCGTACATCAAAATTTGACAAATAAAATGTCTAAATTGATTAGAAAAAAGAGAGGAATTCAACTATGCCATCCTATCAATGATATCTAGGAATGAAAATTGATTAGTTACCTAAATATATACTGTCAGTCTTATCTAAACAGTGTGTGCATGCATTGTATCCCTTATTTGACTGTCATGAAATGTTACTAAGAGCAGACCAATCATTGATGGTTACAAACAGCAACGCTTGTAGTCCAAATTCCTCTTGTTTATACTCATCACAAACACGTACACCTTGGTCGGACCACAACTGTAAAAGTTTATCAACTAATGGTCTCAGATACACATCAATGTCGTTGCCGGGTTGTAAACTATGTCAGAACTCAAGTTTATCATTTATCCTAGCAACTAGTACACATGAAAGTGCTTCATGTCAAAGGATTTCATTTTTTGAGTATTTTTTCACTTTCTTTGACTTTTTTGAAAAAACGGTCAAAATGGGCGCCGTTAGTATTCATTGTAAGGGGTCGAATTATCCAAAACTTTCGACGGTTTTGTGATATAACCAATACTTGTGCACCTTAAAAAAAAATTTAAAAAATTTCAGAGCAAACTATCACACACTTGTAGTTCAAATTTAAATTACTTTCGGAAAATAGGCATAAAGTCGTTTAACTAGGCGAAATTAGATAGAAACCGAGAAAATTACTAATATTTGTGTATTATCCATAAAATATGGTCTACTTTGTGTGATAATTGGATGGGTGCCATTTTGCACCATATTTGTTGTACTTCCTTCACAAAAAATGTCATTTTTGACAATCGAAAAACAAAAAAATGATATTTATATAAGTAATTTGAAAAAACTCAGGTCTGCAACATTGTTTGTCGTACCAAGATACAGCTATGTGTCAACTATGGGCACATTTTCACAAACTATGACACGTGGATGACCATAACGAGGGCCATTTGACCCGAAACTTATACATGTTTATAGATAATTGACATTTTTGTGAAGAAGTTTTTTGTAAACTATGTCAGAACTCAAGTTTATCATTTATCCTAGCAACTAGTACACATGAAAGTACTCCATGCCAAAGGATTTCATTTTTTGAGTATTTTTTTCACTTTCTTTGACTTTTTTGAAAAAATGGTCAAAATGGCCGCCGTTAGTATTTATTGTACGGGGTCGAATTATCCAAAACTTTCGACGGTTCTGTGATATAACCACTACTTGTGCACCTTAAAAACATTTTTGAAAAAATTTCAGAGCAAACTATCACACACTTGTAGTTCAAATTTGAATTACTTTCGGAAAATAGGCATAAAGTCGTTTAAGTAGGCGAAATTAGCTAGAAACCGAGAAAATTACTAATATTTATGGATTATCCATAAAATATGGCCTACTTTGTGTGATAATTGGATGGGTGCCATTTTGCACCATATTTGTTGTACTTCCTTCACAAAAAATGTCATTTTTGATAATCGAAAAACAAAAAATGATATTTATATAAGTAATTTGAAAAAACTCAGGTCTGCAACATTGTTTGTCGTACCAAGATACAGCTATGTGTCAACTATGGGCATATTTTCACAAACTATGACACGTGGATGACCATAACGAGGCCATTTGACCCGAAACTTATACATGTTTATAGATAATTGACCTTTTTGTGAAAAAAGTTTTTTCTAAACTATGTCAGAACTCAAGTTTATCATTATCCTAGCAACTAGTACACATGAAAGTACTCCATGCCAAAGGATTTCATTTTTTGAGTATTTTTTCACTTTCTTTGACTTTTTTTGAAAAAACGGTCAAAATGGCCGCCGTTAGTATTCATTGTAAGGGCTCGAATTATCCAAAACTTTCGACGGTTCTGTGATATAACCACTACTTGTGCACCTTAAAAACATGTTTGAAAAAATTTCAGAGTAAACTATCACACACTTATAGTTCAAATTTGAATTACTTTCGGAAAATAGGCATAAAGTCGTTTAAGTAGGCGAAATTAGCTAGAAACCGAAGAAAATTACTAATATTTGTGGATTATCCATAAAATATGGTCTACTTTGTGTGATAATTGGATGGGTGCCATTTTGCACCATATTTGTTGTACTTGCTTCACAAAAAATGTCATTTTTTACAATAAAAACAAAAATGATATTTATATAAGTAATTTGAAAAAACTCAGGTCTGCAACATTGTTTGTTGTACCAAGATACAGCTATGTGTCAACTATGGACACATTTACACAAACTATGACACGTGGATGACCATAACGAGCCATTTGACCCGAAACTTATACATATTTATAGATAATTGAGCTTTTTGTGAAAAAGTTTTTTGTAAACTATGTCAGAACTCAAGTTTATCATTTATCCTAGCAACTAGTACACATGAAAGTACTCCATGCCAAAGGATTTCATTTTTTGAGTATTTTTTCACTTTCTTTGACTTTTTTGAAAAAACGGTCAGAATGGCCGCCGTTAGTATTCATTGTAAGGGGTCGAATTATACAAAACTTTCGACGGTTCTGTGATATAACCACTACTTGTACACCTTAAAAACATTTTTGAAAAAATTTCAGAGCAAACTATCACACACTTGTAGTTCAAATTTGAATTACTTTCGGAAAATAGGCATAAAGTCGTTTAAGTAGGCGAAATTAGCTAGAAATCGAGAAAATTACTAATATTTGTGGATTATCCATAAAATATGGTCTACTTTGTGTGATAATTGGATGGGTGCCATTTTGCACCATATTTGTTGTGTTTGCTTCACAAAAAATGTCATTTTTGACAATCAAAAATGTCATTTTTGACAATCAAAAAATGTCACCATATTAGGTCGCTTGGACAGGCCAAAGGCCGGACCAGAACATACATCACAATTAATATCGGCTCAACTGGTGTGGTAATTAAAATAAAATAATTAGTCAAACTAACTACTGAATGAGGAATTACTTTTTTTAATTATAAAATTACTGTTTGAGATGGATGCGAAAAGTACTTTTTTAATTCATGATTAACGGAAGAAGCAAATATAGGGAAACCTTTAGTACCGGTTGTTATTACCAACCGGTACTAAAGGCTACTCTTTAGTACCGGTTGGTAATAACAACCGGTACTAAAGGTCTCGCCGTGGGGCCACCAACTGCGGCCGCATGTGCCGCGGGGCCTCCAACCCTTTAGTACCGGTTGGTATTAACAACCGGTACTAAAGGCACCAACCGGTACTAAAGGGTTGGAGGCTGGGGCCCCGGCTGGCACACAAATACAACTGGTGCTAATGCCCCCTTTAGTATCGGTTTTTATGCAACCGGTACTAAAGGGGGCGCACCGTTGCCCCCTTTTCTACTAGTGACCTATTATGATAAGACAAAGAATCTTCTTTTCATCCATTAGCATGATCAATAGCTTTCTGCAAAAGTGGTTTAGGAATAACCGTGGTGTGTAGTGAGTGGGTAACTTATTTGTGTATGCTTGATAGTTATGTGTCATCATCTTTTTTTTAACCAACTCTATGATTTTTCATTTTCCAGAAACCTGATGGGATTATTGCACTTCTTCACAAAGCCGGTGAGTTTGACGTATTCCTTTTATTTCGCTACATTTACCCAGCAACATGTAAATAGTTATTTTTTTTGTTAAGATCGACATCAGTTGGTTTCTTTATTTGATTTCTTTTTTGCAAATGAATATATGAATTGATGGTTCTCTTTTGCAAAATGGTCATTACATGAGGCTAGGTAGAGAAGCTATATGCTAGTATGCAACATATTATTCTCTCGGTGGGTTCTTTTCATATTTACCATCTTTTCCATCCACTTTTTTACACTATTAATACTTTTTTCTTCATATTCATGCGTATTGGAGTAAAGGAGTAGTTCGAAAATCATTATTTGTTGTTGAAAGTATGTTTTTTTAAATATAAAATGTTTTGGCTATTCCACTATGAACTACATACAGAGTGAAATACACTAAACATAATCTAGATGCATACGAATCTAGAAAAAGTGGGAGAAGCTAAAACATCATATATTAAGCAACGGATGGAGAATTTTGTGAGGGGTGCATGTGTAGATAACGAGTAGCCCGCGTCTCGTCTTGTCTAGCGGTTATAATCACTCCACTCACAGTCACAGGTCACAAGCACTAACAAGTCACAGTCTCGGTTGTTATCGCTAGAGGTGTCCAGTGAAATCTGATGGGCGCATATCAGGCCGAAAGCGCTTTTGTTAAAAGTGACCTCAGGCTGCAGCAACGACGGAGACCAGCTGAGCGTCGATCGTGAAAACGAATGCCCATTCTATACAAGAAAAAGGTGATCGACCGTGTGGTAAGGCACACAATGTACCTTAACAGGAAATGCAGCCTCTGTTAAATTGGGAGCCGAACGACGCACCAGACATCGCACTCCCCACTGTCAATGCACAGACCAGCTGCCCACTCACCCAAAGATGTCTGTGTGTGTTGGTTCACTCTTCTTCCTCCTCTGGATCGTGGCCGTGGAAGCATACCAAGCCGGTGAACATGAGCTCCTCTGCGTGTTCGTCTGTGGCCTACTTGTCTGCTTCGTGATCTTGCTGCTCGCGTTCATGCTATTCTCACACAAGCAGGGGCGGAACCATGACAGGAACGGGAAACGCTCATGGAGGGACGACGACGTCGAACACTCTCGTGTCGGAACCGGTCGCCCTGGGCCCGTCGGCAGTCCTGGGCCGGCCGGCCCATCTGGACCCGCCGGGGCCGAAGGGGAAGCGCGCGGAGGTACTAATGTTTTGCTTTTCCTAGTAGCCGAAGGAGGTCGGGTCATAAACCTGGCTGCCGGGCCTGCCGGCTCCGCCTCGAAGGCCATGGTTTGGATTGCGTCGGTGGCCGTAATAGGCCCAACGCTGATCGGGGTCACAACATTCTACTTAGGCATTCTGCAACAGCTCAAGAAATAAGGCTCCGCCGCTTGTGGTGGATGTGCACAATTATCGAGTCATGTTGTAGTAATTCTAGGCAAATGGGCTAAATATCACTGATTTTATAGTAAAACGGGCCAAAAAGTACTAAATTTTGTCAAAATTTTCCTGGGCTGGGGGGGGGGGGGGCAGTGGCCCCCCTGACTCCTTCATAGCTCCGCCACTACGTGTCTCCATGCCACCCTGTCAGGCTGCTACGTTCCACCGTGTTGCCCACGACGATGGCCCGAGCATCATTCGTCCTTTTTGACCTTATCATGGTTTGGTGATCTCCTAGTCATGATGACCCTCTTCCCGCCGCACCGTGAGACGTCTCCAACGTATCTATAATTTGTGATCTTCCATACTTGATTATATATCATTGCCACATGTTTTTATAATATTTTATATCATTTTGGCATAATTCATGTAACTAATCTATTAACCCAGTGTCCAGTGCCAGTTTCTGTTTATTATGTCTATGCATTGCAGGAAAGGTCCAAAATCCAAAGTGCTCGGAAAATTTCCAAAAAATTGCTGAAGAAGGACAAGTCCGGGAGGAGCCCACAGCCTCCAGGTGACCCCTAGCCGTGGTCCAGCCTGGACCGCGCCTGGGTCCCACCTGGACCGCGCCTGGGTCCCACCTGGGAGCCTCCTCCACCGCCTCGCGTCGCCTCTTCGCCTATAAAGTCTCTTGATCTAAAAATGACGGAACCCCAATCATATTCTACAGAAACACATCTGAGCTCCGCCGCCACCAAAAACCCTATTTCGGGGGACAGAAGTTTCTATTCCGGCACCCTGTCGGGATTGGGAATTGCACCCGGAGTCATCTACATCGCCGTTGCTGCCTCCCACGATAAGAAGGGAGTAGTTCTTCATCGGGGCTGAGGACTCTACTTGAGGCTATGTGATTATCTCTTTATCCCAAACATGCCCAACGTGTACATGCACCTACACGGTACACACATGGCACTCCACGCACGACACGTTGTATAGGGATCCGTCCACGAGCCGTTCCTACTTTACATAATTCAAAGATGAAATAAAAATGAAATTCACATAGTAGCTCGTGGCATTCGCTGCAGAAGTAAAAAATTTATCGCGACTAGTAGGAACACATTATTATAGAGAATTCAATCAGTGAAAACACAGCACAACCCTATGATCACCGCTAATGTTCATGATACTTGATTCATCAGCTACATGTTGATTTCATCTTTCACGAGTAAATACCTCTACATGTTGATTTCATCTTTAAATGATCATCTTTCATCTTCCTTATTACAACGGTTACTCAACTATGTCATGATTCGAGATAAAATATATGCGCGTCGACGAGTAGGTTGGAATGATCGGTTTTGAGTTTCGTTGAATCTAATTTCTTAATTTGTGATTGAAATTTTGCTTGAATTTCAATCACAAATTAAGAAATTAGATTCGACGAAACTCAAAACCGATCATTCCAACCTACTCGTCGACGCGCATATATTTCATATCAAAATATTGCTTGAATTTCTATCACAAATTAAGAAATTAGATTCGACGAAACTCAAAACCGATCATTCCAACCTACTCGTCGACGCGCATATATTTCATCTATATTTTATCTTAAATCATGACACGGTTAAGATACTATTGTTTAATTCAACAACGGTTAAAAAGGAAAAGGAACGTGTAGAGTGGAAACCTGGTCGGCTTTAGCGAAGCCGACCAGGTCTGATCGGTGCGGCCAAAGCCCACTTGTAGCTCGTCCACGGCCGACCATCTGATCAACTTTGCCGTGGCTGATAGATCGCCGTAGTATTTTTGAAATTTCTTTAAAAAAACGTATTATTTCTAAAAATTGTATAAAAAAGTATAAATTTAAAAAATGTGCCATTTTTTTGCCACTGAGAGGGCGAAAAGTATGTATTACGAACGAAATGACAAAGCAAAAGCAAAATGTCAAAATTTACAGAGGCAAAAGCAAATGGACAAAAATATGTGTGGCATTTTTTTTTTGAAAAAACAATTATACTCATCACATGAGTACAAAAAGCAGGACAAGTTTGAACAATTTCATCCATAGAAATCGTAGTACAAGTTGATCAGTATACATATCTAATTTAATGGTTTGTTATATTGTGCTCCATTTAATCATTATCTGAAAACCGAGATTAGCTAGCTGCACAAGAATGGTCAAAATTATCGGTGGACGGTTGACCGTAACATTCACATGTGGGCGTGTACGAGATCTTTCTGCCGCTTACAGCGATCGGGAGTGTTAATTAACCATTGACCACACCTATTTCAACGCTAATGTCATGGATTTTATGGAAAAAATAGCACGCTATTTCAACGCTAATAGCACGATATATAGCATATTCGGAGGATCCATGCTAAATTTTAGTGATTTTTCTCGCTAGCGCTATTCGCGAAATATCTTGCTATATCGCGCTAAAACGTTATAACTTTAACGCGCTATTGTTTTTCCAGCCTATCTTCCAATGGACAGAGTTTTCCACGATAGAAAGAAGAAGTTTTTTTTATCGTGGTGATGAGGTGCAATCTGTCGTTTCCTCTTCTAAATCGAAAAATGACATCGGTAATACTCATGATTCTCAATACGTAATTTATAATATGTTGTTTCCGTGTGAGATGTTGATGTTAAGCTTCTAGACAATCGGAAAACTATTTTTCTTTGTGGTTATACATATAGTGTTCTTATATTTCTAGACTTTATCTTTTATTCTTGTTGAAATTCTTTATTTTTAGGTATATCACATATTTTTTAAAATGCTATTTAAATATAGCACGATATTAACACGCTATAACTTGTATAGCATTTGGATCTGGAGTAAGCCGTCACTATTTCTCTTAGCATGCTATTTTAAACCTTAGTTTTAGTTTTACTTTAGTACTCCGTACCAGCTTTAAAGAGAAAACCCATAACTTTTGTTGTGGACATTGTGTGGGATTGGAGTGCGTGTTGCAATTTTTGCCTGCGCTAGAGCGGCGAGCTTCGTACGCATGCGAGAGTGCTTAATTACATGTAAGTAAATAACAAGTCCGCCCTGGAGTCCAGCAGGCTACACAACGTGTAGCTCAAACCGAAATGAATAATGCTGTCAGGCAGTCATAGTCAGCCCGTTTCCTGACATCACTCTCTACTTTACTCTTTCTGTTAACAATTTTTAATGCTAGTTCCCATATAAAATCACTTGCCATCTTATAATATTCCACGCAAGCCAAACTAGTAAGTATTATTATCTTTTATCACAAGGAGAATGATTGTTTTTATATAGTTAACGAACATGGAAGGTATCTTTGGGACATTACTTATTTGTTGTTGAATTAGTGGATAAGGAAGAACCAAAATATTCGCCGGATCTCCCTTGGTTGGTTGATTGCAAACAACGCGTATGCTACATACTTGCACGGGCGAGCATTAGCAACCGATCTATGATCCGGAGTATATATGTTTTTTTATCGGTTGTCAGTACCGATTAATATAACCATACAGTAGGCAAATCCAACCATGGTGGTCATCTGCAGCGGCCAGCGTGTCTAGCTACCTTGGGCTTTTGTGTTGGTGTGTGCTTAATACACCAAGAATTTATCATTTACCTTTTTGTGTTGAGGTGAGCATGTCAATCCGGTATTCGGACACGCTTCTTGCAGCTCCGCGTCGCCTATTGGGGGCCGCCACACAACCTCACTTCCCGTTGCCCCCCAGACAACATATGACCTCTTCCGTACGGCAGCGATTTCCTACTCATCTCCTAGTGGTGGGATAGACTTTCTGACTGATAAGAATGAGTGAACATGTATACTTTACAAATCATGGTAGCTTACGGCATACAAATTGCTTCTTCTTTAGATTTTGGTAATTTCTTAGTCGCTTGAGAATTACATTATGTCATATCACAGGCGAGAGCTGTCGGTTCGGTGTTGTGATATTTGTAAACTTCCATATACTATTTGAAAACGTGAGAACAAATACTACATTTTTGCCGCATGCACAAGATGAACAATCCTCTATTACTAAATTATCGCAGCCCACTTCAATTTTTTCCTAGCTATGCCATGTCACCAATTCATGCATGTCAATATCTGAACTCATTGATCAATTCTAGATTTTATTAATTTGTGAAAAGCGGCTATTACAACAGATATAAATTGTTTCCCCTCTAGACGGACAAATTATTACAACACGGTTTGATTTGACCATGTTGTATCAAATGCTCGAGACGATACTAGTTTATTAGATTTTGTGAAAAAAGGGTATCAAATTCATTTATAAAACCGCTCGGGGTAGTATATTTTCTTTTACGTGAAAACAAGAGATGGTAGAAATTAAAGAGGTGAAAAGGTAGTATTCGAGGCGACACTAGTTTATTTACATTCAATTCACGTACACAACAAGTCAACAACTAGTATTTGCGGTAAAAGCATTCGTTTTTTTTTAAACAAGAGAGAAATCTGCAGTGGAAGTATCCGTTCATTTATATTCGATTTAAAGTTGCTTGCGAAATCTAGGAATGAAAAAGAATGCTTTTACCGCAAATACTAGTTACCATACTTCCACTGCAGATTTCTCTCTTGTTTTAAAAAAAACGAATGCTTTTACCGCAAATACTAGTTGTTGACTTGTTGTGTACGTGAATTTTTCCCATCCATCTTTGAATCGAATGTAAATAAACTAGTGTCGCCTCGAATACTACCTTTTCACCTCTTTAATTTCTACCATCTCTTGTTTTCACGTAAAAAAATATACAACTCCGAGTGGTTTTATAAATGAATTTGATAACCCTTTTTTTTTCAAAATCTAATAAACTAGTATCGTCTCGAACATTTGATACAACATGGTCAAATCAAAACGTGTTGTAATAATTTGTCCGTCTAGAGGGGAAACAATTTATATCTGTTGTAATAGCCACCGCCTTATTTTGCACATCGTGTGGGGCTGGAGTGCACCTAGCAAACTTTTGCCTGGTGAGCGCTGAGCCGTGTGCGCGTTCGAGAGAGCTTATAATCACAGCGAAGTAAATGACGAGACTGCCCCTAGAAGACGGAAAGAATAATTCTGTCAGTCAGTCGTAGTCAACTTCACTCTTTCCTTTTCTTTCCAACATTTTTTAATGCTAGTGGCACGGCATATCCAGTCACTGTACACCAGTACAAACCGAACTATATTTTTTTATCACAAGGAGCATGCATGGTTTCTTATACATAAAATGAACGTGGAAGATATCTTAGGGACATATTTTATTTGCCCGTACTGTTGATTGATTAGTGGATAAGGAAGAATAACAATCTTCACGGGATCTACGTTTGTTGGTTGGTTGCAAACAACGCGTATACTGTATACTTGCACCGGCAAGCAACCGATTAATGTATTATCTGGGGTGCATGATGTTTTTTCCTCATTGGTTGCTACTCCTACTTGGCAGTGCTAATTAATTAGCCATCCAACATGCAAATTAAACCATGGCCTGGGGTCATATGCAGCGGCCGGCGTGTCTAGCTACCTTGGGTTTTTGTGTTGGTGTGTGTGCCTAATACACCTAAAATTTTTCCATTTACAGTTTTTTTGTGGAGGCAAGCATGTCAATCCGACAAGTTCTTTAAGCTCGAAAGAAATCGGGTAAGTACACCCTTCCAAACCGGAGTCACCAACCCCGCGATCATCTCCAGTCGCGGCCCTAATAAACCTCCTAATAATTGTTCAATACATGAGCAAATTATTATAGGATTTAATCTGAATAAATAGTAAATAAATCATGACGACAATAATAGAAATTAAACTAATCATGTGGACTAGTATAGTAGACGAATTGATCAAATCTACACATACTAGATAAAAAATTATAGTAGTATCTCAAACAGTAAAAGTAGGGTCACATACGGTGCAGTGGAGCGGAGACGACATCGGTGTTGTCAGCCATGTCGATGTAGAGGTTGAGAAGAAATCGTCGTTCGAAAGTTGTCTATGCCAGTAGTCACGAATGCGCTCCCCAAAAACCTGATCACACCTCGCTCGTATAGGACCACAAGAGGCGGGATTTCAGAAGTCTATTGTCAGACTTGGACGACGACACAATGTTCTGGAAAGAGGTGGAACCATATGTTGTGGCGGCGGCTATCGGCTTGTCTGTATGTTGCATGTCGGGTAAGACGTGGGAGTAGACCTGGCCATGGGCCGGGCCAGGCTTCGGGCCTAGATTTCAGGCCCAATTGCCCGGCCTGACCCGCCTGTCGGGCCTAGATTTCAGGTCCAAGCCCGGCCCATCGATGGAAAAAAGAGACAGCCTATGGGCCTTGGGTCGGGCCTCTCCTTAAATCGCCCATATGGGAAGCCCAAGCCTAGCCAGACCAATCCTTTGGGATCAAAACATAGGCCCAGGCCCGCCCAGGAGCCTCAAAACACAGGCCCGGGCCCTAAAATTTCAGGGCGGGCCTGGGCGGGCCGACCGGGCCGGGCATCCCATGGCAAGGACTGCGTGGGAGTAATCCCATGTCCGAGTTGGCAACAGCCACGATCCAAAAAAAACTGCTCAGCAATTAACGCGTCGTTAATGACTCGTAATTTCCCCGAACAACAAAAATATATACAACATGCATGGATTTGTCCCCGGCTCGGCTCATTTCCAAAACGTGGCGTGGCAGGCGGCAGAGGAGGAGCGGACGTATGAGTCTCCTCTTCTCATGCTCACACAACATGTGAAAGAGTACCTTATAAGATGATGTAACTCCTTAAAAAAAAGTCCTAGTTGAACTTTGGGCCGGGTCGGCTGGTCAGCCTCACGACGAGCACCGACCTACGACCTTTCAGCCAACGATGCACTCCTAGCCTTAATTAGCCAAGTCGTGCCTCCGACATCGTTAATTTGAAGAAATCAGAGTGCTCAAAGTACTAACATGGGATAACATCATAAGATTCTGGTACTATTGTGTTGGCCAAGGTTTTGGTTCCTGAATGAAAAAAAATCCCGAGGGTGGTCGGGCTTCTCGGTTACGGAGAAATCCCGAACAGTTGCCAAACAAAATCAAAATCCGAATTTGAACTCAGTGGTTAGGTGGACACTAGTAGAAAATAGGGCTTCCATTTTGCCCTTTTGTCCCGGATCAATAAAGAACCAGGACCAAAGGGGGCATTGGTCCCGGTTCCATCGGCCGGGGCGCCGGGGACCTTTGGTCCCGGTTCTATTTGGACCTTTGGTCCCGGTTCGTGGCTGGAACCGGGACCAAAGGGTCTGCACATGCGGCAACAGCCGTGGGACCAAGGATTCATTGACATATAAACGTGCGCAGTTTCCACTGGATTCTGCTAATCATTAGAGTTGACCAAGGAGTCGTTCAAGTCATGGACTCGCTAAGGAAACCAATGGAAAAGTACCAACGCATTCAAGATATGCTCCAGATGTAATTTCAATCATTATCGCTCTATATCGACCTCTGTCATTCATTTTTAGATATCAACTAATCAATAACTTCTTTAATCATTTTTCTATTGGCGGGCAGTGTTTGGAAACGGTTCATCAAGATTGTTCCAGGGGAGTGGAAACCGGAGCTGTATTTTTATACCACCAACATAAGTAGTACTATATATATAGGTCCATTATGAAGCAACTCTTTAATTCTAGTTTCAATACCATTATGAAGCTTCACTATTATTTGATTAAATTCTATTTTTTTGTAAAGTGGTGTCTGAGGCAGGATATTGGGACAAATTTATGTGGATTCTATGTTTGCGAGTACATACGCTCTTTTGTCTTTGAGCGGAATAGAGAACAAAGAACGCGTGATGTATGTATACACTCTTCTCACTTTTTATTACCATGCATATTTTGTTGACTTCCATCCATAAATTATTTTATTATGATTTCATATATATATATAGTTATAAACAACTCACATATTCATATTGATCTAGATGGAGAGAATGCGGGACCAGCTCATACCATCGAAGCGCCTAAAAGCACTTCAAGAGGAAATTGCGGGATTTTTTAACTCCGCGGTCCTGAAGAGAGATGGAGAATTTTTTCACTCGGCAAATTTTGTTTTGCCCGAGGACATGTAATTGACATCATCTCGACGTGTGAGAAACATTATATCGGCGTGTGACGTTATGTATGTATATATGAAACATGATCTTGACGTGTGAGAAACGTTATGTATGAAACATGATCTTGACGTGTGAGAAACGTTATGTATGCATCGGACACGACGACACGGCACAACACGGCACGACACGGCACGACACGGCGACACGGCACCTATTGATTTAACCCCCCCCCCCCCCCCCCCAAAAAAAAAGCATTTGGTTAAAACAAAAAAATGGAAACCCCTAAAAAATAAATTAGCAGGAAAACAAAAAGCAGGAACTCTTTGGTCCCGGTTGGTATTACCAACCGGGACCAAAGGGGTGCCCGCCATGCGCGCCCAGCGCAGCCCACGTGGAGGCCCTTCCATCCCGGGTCGTGGACACCCGGGACGAAAGGCCACCCCCCCTCTAGTCCCGACCCTTTAGTCGCGGGTGCACAACCGGGACGAAAGCCCCTCTGGACCCGCGACTAAAGGCCTTTTTTCTAGTAGTGGGAGCAACATATTTTTAGCATTTAATATTTATGTTTGGTTGATCAAATCTGAAACAAATTTAATCCTTAAAACAAAAACTAGCTGCATTGCTAGGACTCGAACCGTAGACGCCCACAACATTACCATGCGGTGCTACCATAATCCTGTGCCGTCAACTAAGACACATAATGAGATACGTCTTATTTATCTACGTTTTGGCATTTAAATTCAAAAATTTCAAATAAATTCGGATTTTTTTGCTCGGCTAGCCTGTTTCCCGTGGGTGCTCGGAAAACCCGGTTACCGACCGGTAACCAAAACCTTAGTGTTGGCCTTCGAGGCTGGAGTAATAATTAATATGGACAGTTGGGGACATTTTAGAGGTGAAAATTTTGGATTTATGAAAGAGGAACACATATATAGAGATATCGATCTTCTTAACAGAACATATTAACCCGATCATCATCGTATATGTTAGAATATAGAGCTTAGCCTCATCCAAACAGCACTTAACGATTCACCCGACCTGATCCACGGGGTACACAGAGTCTCACGATCCATGGCGATACGGTGATGGATGGTGATGGGCATGACATCATAGCCGCAGACCTGTAACTTCCCCTCAATGTGGAGATGTTCTTCAAGCGGCACGGCCAGAATAGATCTCGTCAAAGGAACCATCATGCAGCTGTAACCGTCCTCAACATCGTCCTCCAGCGCAACCGCCTCCTTGAAATCCTTGCTGAACAACGTGCTCCCAATGTCAAACTTGTCGAAACGTGCCGTGATGAGTCCATAGACTTTGGCACCCGCATCGCCTCTCCAGTGACTGGGTAATTGTAACAGGACCTTGACAAAGCCTTCCATAGCCTCAGGCAGTACCGAGTATTTCACGTACAGACGGCCTCTGTTGGTAACGATGGTGCGGGTCTTGAGTTTGTTGTGCAACCGAACATTATCCGTGCCGCATGACAGTTTACAGATTTCACTGGATTTCTTCCTTGTCGCAGGGATACAAACTATGATACCAAACCCGGCGTATGCAGTTGTGGCGCCGGATGGTCCAGTCAACTCCAATTTATGCTGCACATGTACGATGCATATGAGTCAGCCAGTATAACAGGATTCACAAGGACACATGCATTAATATTGTATCAAGCTAACTAGCATGATCATTGTCAGAGCGTGGCAGTTTCCTAGAGCCTAAGTCGAGCAAATGCGTTGAGAAATTAAGTGTTTTGAATCCAACTGAAAACAAGGCAAAACCGACAAGATTTTCCAGATGTATAAACTGAACCAGGAGCTCCACAACCTAATCTCACTTTTTCCAGAACAGACATGCAACAAATCATCACAGGGGTACTAGCAAGAATGGGAAGAAGCAACTAGTAGCGAGTATATATGGGACATAATTTTCTAGACGCTCCACTAAGTGAACTGAACCATACAAGACAGGCCATGGAACAAACCCATTTGAGAAAAGATTTAGGCATAAATACTTGCGAACACATACTTAAAATTGAGGAGAAAATAAGGAGCTAAACTGTGAGGTATCAAATTCATCGTAAGAGAACAACAACAATATATGATTCTGTATATTATCGTACCTTATATTTAACTGCCGCATTTCCGCTCGATACCCATTTTTCTCTTCCCGAACAGAAGTCATAGTATGGTTGATCCCAGTCGTGATTTTTATAGATGGTCTTGCCCGAATACTCGTCACAAACCATGATAGTTCCAACGAAGGGGTAATTGGCAGACACCTCGAATATCTCAACCATGAACTGACCTATCAAACTCTCCGTGTCGTCGGGTGGAGTTGAATCTGTCGTAGGCTTGGATCCATTTGGGAGTATGCCAAGCCCTAATGGTAAAGAAACGGAACATTGTCTGCTGTAAACTGTCGTAGGCTTGTTTACATGTGTGACGAGATCAAACAGCCCCCGTGATGGTGTCGAGAAAACTGGTTTTCCAAAGATTTCATTCTTCATGACTTGAACACCTGTTGGGGCATCCTGCAATTTGGTAAAACTAAAACATGTTAAAGTACTTTATCTTATATTTCATAAAGTAACCTGGCAATAACTGGGGCACTAATATTTCTTGCGAATAGATATCACAAAGGGGAAAAAGGAGATTCCATATAAAATATTAAAATTTCCGCGTTAAACAGAGAAATTAAGCATGGCCGCATACTAACTTGTCTATTTCCCTAAGGTATTCTTTGCTTACCAACACACAATTGTGAACCTGAGCTTATATGATGCTAGAGAAAAGTAGCGGCGTTCAGATCTCCCTCTCAATTACATACCAGACCAGGAGTGAACAAACTAGTCGAAATTGTTTCCTCAAAATATATGCTCCGTGCTGGAGGCATGAGGCTTGAGCTGAGCAGAACACTACATATACTTTGCCCTTAATTTGCCGTCGATCCAAGCTATTCCAGAAATTGGCACAGTGCTTGAATGGATTTTTTTTTAAATATTGTACAATCAGAAGTTGCTAATTTAGCTACTGATTCACAAGTACAATATGTAGACTATCCGTCAATGCTGTATGCCTACAGTGTTTATAATCAATCCTCGATGATGAAACGGAAAACATTGAGCTTACCGCCTTGTCCTCTCTAGCCCTGACGACGGGGAGTGCTGCAGGGCTCCTTGAGGTGGCGGCGGGCTGAGTCTTGCGTAGAGGCATGAGGTTCGCCACGGCGAGGGACGACGGCGGGCGGCGCTAGGGCTCGGGTACAACTCGGGCGGCGTCGTCTCTCTCTAGTCCAGACCTATCGACAAAGAGGGACATATATATACTGTACACGAAACAAAAACGCATTTGGGGCCTATCCGTGATGACTTAGGACTCGTGTTTTCCATTAAGCGGCAACTGTAATAATGTGCTGATTCGAAGACGCTTTTCATTATTTAGACATTGTACTGGAATTCCAATCGGAAAGAACAAGGTATAAAGGGGTCGTGCTGAGCGTCCCACCAGGGGATGGAAAGCCGTGATCCCACCGCCAACATTGCTTGGCGCTAATTTTTGAAGGATCAAAACAATTCCATTTGAGCCCTTTTACGGTCATTGGCAGTGGCAGGTACTTTTCAGTACTTCCCAGTACTTCCGGTCAAATTAATTCCGTCCGTTGATTTGGCACAGTTAATATGAGCGTTTTTTCCTAATCGACATAGCGCTGCGGAAGTCGTGAGGCTGGCCTCATGCATACACGGATGAGCCTCATCAGCTGACACATTTTTATCCTCCCGTTATTTTAGGAAGCATGCAGTTAATCTTGGGAAACAAAATTACGGGTGTCAGTTAATTTGTGCATATGCTCGTCGTTGCCGCTGATGCTTATCGATTCAATCTGAATGATAAGCTTGAACAACTCAACCAACGGACAAATTCGGACGCATGCATGTGCAAGCCATGCATGCACATGTACATGCGGGTGAAAACACCAATCGATCAAACCATGCATGCGCAATCTTGGCCATAAAGAACTGATTGACTACAACAAAATCTGGAAGAAAATCGACAGGCCGTTCATGTGCAACTCATGGAAAGAGATTTTTTATAAAAAAAACTCTCCTAGTCTGATCCTTATAAATCATCAGATATCTGATGAGTTTGTTAGCTTCGGACGTACAGGTCGCATACTCGCATCCCAGATACTCCCTCCGTTTCTAAATATAAGATGTTTTAGCATTTATCTTTTCATTTTTATCTAGATATGTTTTAGTGTAAGGTTCAAATGAATCTTGTACTAAAACATGTCTAGATACGGATAAAAAGAGAAATGCTAAAACATCTTATATTGTGGAACGGAGAGAGTATGTTGGTTAGCGGAACTGCTCATTATCAGGAATACACGATCTCTTCCCAGCTTTTTCTAACCGTTATAATAAATAAATAAATCAGTACTTTCGAGTACTTCTCACTACTTTCTTTTTAATACTTTTTAGTACTTCCTATTTTTCTACCGTTGGATTGACTTGGTTCGACGGTTGCTAAATTCTCCAACCATAGTAAAACTTGTAATTCCATTTTAGTGCGAAAAAAGAAAAAATACTGGATCAAGAGAATTCCCTTTTTGGGCTAGTGATTTTTCTAGGGTAAAAATAAATGGGTGGGAGATCCCACTTCCAACTAATATAATCCCACTTCCAACTAATATAATTTTTTTGAATAAATAAGAGCTACCACTTCCTACTAGTATAATTTTTTAAAAGAAATAAAAGTCCCATTTTTGCTGAAGGAAAACAATGATACACCAAAAAAGAAAAAGAGTTTGATCAGCCACAAAAAAAAACCTCACTGACTGTCCAAAAAACCTCACTGACTGTCCAAAAAAATCTCCGGCATCGTGGTTCAATCGAGAAAAGGTTTTCGTTGAGTGTATAGGAATTAATATGGGCATCCCGGTCCTGCTATTAATTATTGATATGATCATGTCTATGCATTCTCGAACCCGTAGGGTCACACACTTAACGTTCCGATGAAATTAGGTTTTGCGATGAATTAAATGATGAAGTGAACGAATGGTGATTCGGAGTCTCGGATGGGATCCCGGATGTCACGAGGAGTTCCGGAGGAGTCCGGAGAATAAGATTCATATATGGAAAGTGGTTTCCGGAGGTTTCGGAAAAGTTCCGGAAATTATTTATAGGGTACCGGAAGGTTCCGGAATGTTCTAGAAGGTTCTAGAAGTGGGACCACATATTGTATGGGGCCCACATGGACCAAAGGGGTGCTGCTGGCCACTTGGGCCAGCCGCACCACTCAATGGTCTATATGGGCTGCGGCATAGAAAGGGGGGGAATCCCACTCCTAGTTGGACTAGGAGTTGGGCCCTCCACCCTTTAGGAAAGGGAGCCCAAGGAGGAGTCCTAGATGGACTCCAACTTGGGGGGCAAGGCAAGAGGGGCCGGCCGGCCCCTACCCTAGCCCTAGCCGCCACCTATATAAAGGGAGGGGAGGGAGGGGTGCGGCACACCCTTGTGCTGCCTCCCCAAGTTGCCTAGCCGCACCCCCCCTCTCCCATCTAACCCTAGCCGCACCCCTCCTCTCCCGGAGGGCTGCCGCCGCCTCCTCTCCACCAAAGGCTGCCGCACCCCCTAGCCCTAGGGGCTGCGCCACCATCTCCTCTCCCTCTCCTCTTGCTTGGTTTGGTGAAGCCTTGCACGTGGAGATCGTCATCATCACCGGCACTACCGTCGTGCTGCTGAGATCATCAAGGCCACGTCTTCTCGCTTGCGGGATCAAGGAGTCGACGTCTTCATCGAGCCGTACGTGTGGACGCCGCGGAGGTGCTGCCCGTTGCTGCACTTCACCGGATTGGATCTCGAGGATAATACATCTCCTCGCGACTAGACGAGTCTAGTTGCGGGGATCGACTAGCCAACCCCTGCACCGACAAAACGCGTTTGTTGATCTTCAAGGGTAAGAGATTGGATCTCACCTTCGCTATCTTCATCTCGTAGATCTAGATCCTTGGGGTTTATTCTGCTTACCGTGTAGGAAAATTTTTTGTTTTCGATGCTGCGACCCCATCAGTGGTATCAGAGCCTAGATCTATTCGTAGATGTTGGTGCGATTAGAACACAAGGAGTTGTGGGCGTTGATATTTTATGTTGCTACCTTCTCGCGTGCACTTTGCATCTTAGCGGTATTGTGAGATTGAAGCGGCCCGGACCAACCTTACTCGTCCACGCACGAGAGACCGGTTCCACGACTGACATGCAACTTGTTTTGCATAAGTGGCTGGCGGGTGTCTGTTTCTCTTGCTTTAGTGAGGATGCAATTTTCAATGGAAGGCCTTTCAAAAGGATGAGTAAATAAGCAACTACTATATCACCATTGTGGTTTTGCGTAGATTAGAACGGTTCTATCTCGTTGACCCAAGCCACGTAAAATTTGCATAAACAAAGTAGAGGACGTCTAACTTGTTTTTGCAGAGGGGGGTCAAGTGATGTGATATGGCCAATGTGATTTGTGATAATGTATGCAATGATCATGTTTGTAATATTTCGCGACTTGCATGTCGACGAGTACGGCAACCGGCAGGAGCCATATGGTTGTCTTTTATTTTATGTGACCTGCGTGTCAATGAATCACCATGTAATTGCTTTACTTTATTGCTAAGAGTAGCATTAGTTGTAGTTGCAATAGTTGGTGGACAACCATGGTGATGGCGCCAAGATGATGGAGATCATGCCGGAGATGGAGATCTTTCCGGTGCTTTGAAGATGGAGATCTAAGAGCATAAGAAGAAAGGCCATATCATATCACAATTATGAATTGCATGTGATGTTTATCCCTTTTATGCACCTTATTGTTATGCTTAGATGTGATCATGACGGTAGCATGATAAGGTGATCTCTCATGTTAATATCAAGATAATTAAGTGTTCTCCCCTAGTATGCGCCGTTGCGAAAGTTCGTCGTTTCGAAGCATCTCGTGATGATCGGGTGTGATAGATTCAACGTTCACATACAACGGGTGCAAGCCAGTTTGCACATGCGAAAATACTACGGTTGTCTTGACGAGCCTAGCATGTACAGACATGGCCTCGGGAACACGGAACCGAAAGGTTAAACACGAGTCATATAAATGATATGATCAACACTGAGTTGTTCACCATTGAAGCTACATCATCTCACGTGATGATCGGTGGTGGTGTAGTGGATTTGGATCGTGTGTCACTAAACAACCGGAGAGATGTTGAGTTTAGTGGGAGTTCATATATTAATTTGATTAAGTTGAACTAAAGTTGTCATAAACAAAGTGTCCTAAAGATGTCTTTGCAAAATCCTTGTAGATCATGGGCGACTACAGTAGTATGTTTCTTGCTGAGGAGCTGCGTCTCGATGGGTCAAACTTTGCTGAATGGTACATGCGTCTGAGAGAAGCCCTATACGCCAATGACGAGCTCTACGTGATAGATGAACCTTTAGAAAAACGCCCTGATGTTACTGCTGACTATGAAGGGTATATGGAGTGGTATGATCAAAAGACCACCTACTTGAGAGTCGAGTGGCTGATATGCACCTTCATGGATTCTAACCTTGGTAGACAATTTGGAAACTTGAGCGTAATGGAGATTGTCGATGAGCTGAAACGAAGGTTCATAGCACAAGTTAGAGTTGCAAGGTTTGAATGCTTGGATGATTTTCTTTCAACTAAGATGGAAGAAAACACTTGCTTGGAACAACACCTAAGTAAGATGCACCGGCTGTATTATACTATGGTGGATGTTTGGAACCATGAAATAACTGACGAGATGGCAATAGATGGGGTGTTGCGCTCGCTTCCCCCCAGCTATAAGGATTATGTCAGGAACTATATCATGGGAAGGGATTCGATCACTTTCTGTGAGTTTATTTCCCAGCTTCGTCAAGTTAAAGTGGAACCCATAGCAGGAGAAGTAGTCAACGCAGAAGGTATATTCTGATATACTAGTTATAAATGTTTAAATGTCCCATTTACACTTGTGGTGAGCTAAGTATTTGATACTTGTGCTGTTTTATGAAAACAGGGCCAACCGTTTGAGAAGTGCATGGAGGGACTGAGTGGATTTCGCGGGAAGATGGCAATCAAGGAGTTGATGCTGGCGATGTTCTACTTCTATATTTATCGTTTTAAATTAGAGGATTTGAATGAGTTTTGTAATCAAATTAAGTGTGATCTTAAATTAGTGTGTCTCGGTTTGTGAGACGGTCATTCATGTTAAAGACAAGTGGTTGTTCTGTTTTCATGAGTAATCCTTTTTGGAGATCACGTTTCGATTATGAGATTATTGTCCTTTGCTAGATTTAAACGATAATTAGTTAAACACTTATAAAATAAGGACATACTAAAAAAAATATCCTATACTTAATGATGAGAATTGTTTTAATTGTACTATTGGTGTCAAAAGCATCTTGATGCGCATCACTAAATAGTGTGGTTAAAAATGCCATTTTCTGAAAATGCCATGAGTTGCTGAAAATGAACACAAGTGTTGGTTGTATTTTTCAGTAAAAAAAAAGGACATCATTGTTTCATCGTGAATAAGTAAATAGGAGTATTTATTCATGTCATCATGAGACCTTGGAAGTAAAGGATATTAAGTTAACAAGATAATTGAGTCTTTTCGATTTGATCAAAAGAGACAAAATATTTGAGTTATTGTTTAGTATGGAGACTTGTGACAAGCGTTATCACAAATTACAATATTTAGAGATTATTCAAAAGGTGTTTTGATAAACCTAAAGTATTGTAGTCACATTGTGTTTGACATTATGTGGTCATAAAGAAGGGTTTTAGTTTTAAGGTTTTATTTGTATCATTTAGATTTATTTTTGATAACACTCTGTTTTAAATAAAGGATCTATTTAATGATTTGCATTTCGCATATGAGTTATGTGAAATAGTGGTTTCAATAATTATGAGATAATTAAAAGACCAAAGCAAATGGAATTTTGTAGAATATTCATACGAGATTATGAATAGAGATCCCACAATGTGAGACTAAAAGGAACAAACCAATGTGTTTGGTTATGTTGTGTATTTTAGTGGTTTTATCGTGAAATGGTTTCATGGATAAAATAATTGTTGGAATAAATTTAGAAAGCTTAAACCTTGCATGTTTATGTATCAAGTGGCACATTTGTAAAGTGTTGTGTTAGTTAAAACTTGACACATAAAAGGTTTTAATGATGGTGATCATTGAATTTTGGTTTGGCTTGTCTAAAGAGAAGTAGGGTTCAAGAATATGAATTTTGTCAAAAGTTGCAAAATAATATTCATGATTTACTTGTCATGTTTGGGAAACAAGACATACCTACAAAACTACAAAAGAAGAAATAGAAACTTTAAATACGAAAGTGACTAAAAGTCATTCTACTTTAAGTTTAAATCATAAAGTAATCGTTACTTGATTTTGTGAAAAGAATGTTTCACATATTTATTTTGCAAAAGGTTTTGCGTGGAATAAATAAAACTTAGAGCTAGCAAGGTGCTGGCGTTTCGTATATGAGTTCTCGAATCTTAAGAGTTAAGAATTTTGGAGGAGTCCAAAGTGTCGAGAAAGTGCATAAGAAACTGAGTGAGATCCAATTAAGATATGTGGTGACATATATTAAGTTAGAGCAGAAATTAATTTCCATAATCAAAATATGTGGTGACATATGTTTGAGTGGGAACTAGTTAATCAGTGGTCAAATATAAAGATAACATATTTCTGAGTGGGATCCACAGTGTTTTCACAATTTAATATGTGTATGGTGTATATTTGAGTGGGAGTTTACAACATCGTGTTTGAATGAAATGGAGATTTCATAAATGTTGTAAATGTTGTCATGGACCAATGCATAACTTATGAAGTTAGTTTGAACGTCAAATGTTCATGTAGATGAATGTATCTATGAAGGATAGATAAGTTTGATAAACATTAAAGTCAGATGTTTAACCTAAATATTTTGAAGGAGTTCAAAATAAAACAAGAGAAGAACGGTTCGTCTCATTGTGACATATAGGTGAAACATTGAGTTGAGAACTCAGTACAAAATTGATGGTTGAAGGATATGTTGGAATTCAATATGAATTGTTCATAGGTCTCAACATATAAGAACCATGTGTTTGTATGTGACGATATGTGACCCAAGTTCTTAGTTGTAAGAACATGATGAATGAGGAGTCATTTTTCATGAAATTGAGATAAATTTAGAAAATGGTAGACTTGGTTGAAGTCATAAAGCCAGACTAAATTGGAGATCTCTTAATATCGGAGTAGCACAGCGAAAGCATGATCGGAAATATCGAAGTGCAAAGTTACACTGTCGATTTGTTAAGTCTACAACATATAGGAGTATATGATTAATTCAAGGATTGAAATAAGATATAATATTTTGGTTTGAGAAAGTTGTTTCAAGATCGAGTGAGTTCCGGATGCATATGTTATGAGAAAGTCCATTTGACTAATCATACATATGGGCATAAAAGGATATGAATATCTCACTCTATAACCAAACATATTATATGCATTATATGATAATGAGTTTTGTCATGGGATGATAGGAAGTTTATCATGTGATGATAAAGTAATGTCAAATTAGGTGACAGTTACAATTTTGCAAAGGACACAGACAGCTGTAAAGTACAGAGCACGGACAGAACCTCTTCCACAAGCAAACATGATCAGCACTGAGACTTCATGAGTGAGACTCCATGGGTGTTGGATCGCGGATATGTAAACTAGATTATTGACTCTAGTGCAAGTGGGAGACTGTTGGGAATATGCCCTAGAGGCAATAATAAAATGGTTTATTAAGCATATTCACGTTTATGATAATAGTTTATTATCCATGCTATAATTGTATTAAATGAAAACATAATACATGTGTGGAATATAAACACCCGGAGTCCCTAGTGAGCCTCTACAGGACTAGTTCATTGATCAAGAGATAGTTAGAGTTTCCTAACTATGGACTTGTTATAGTCACTTGATAACGGAGTCATATCATTAGGAGTAATGGTGTGATGGACATGACCCAAGTAAAGAGTTGCAATTAATCGTGTCACAAAAGTTTTGTTGTCAACACTTTTAATATGCCAAATATAGTTTCCTTAGACCATGAGATTATATCACTCCCGTTCACCGGAGGAATACTTTGTGGACATCAAACGTCACTTCGTAACTGGGTGATTATAAAGGTGGCTTTCAGGTATCTCCGATGGTGGGTTGTTGGGTGATATGAATCAAGAGTGGGATTTGTCACTCCATGTGACGGAGAAGATATCTCCAGGCCTTCTCGGTAATATAGCATCAAAAGTCTGCAGACATGTGATTAGGTTGTAATCACCGGGATCCTATATTATGGACGAGTAAAGAGAACTTGCCGGTAACGAGATTAAACTAGACATGGGGATGTCAACGATTATATCTCGGGCAAGTAAAATATCGTGAGACAAAGGGAATCATATATGAGATTAATTGAATCTCCGGCATCGTGGTTCAATCGAGAAAAGGTTTTCGTTGAGTGTATAGGAATTAATATGGGCATCCCGGTCCCGCTATTAATTATTGATATGATCATGTCTATGCATTCTCGAACCCCGTAGGGTCACACACTTAACGTTCCGATGAAATTAGGTTTTGCGATGAATTAAATGATGAAATAAACGAATGGTGATTCGGAGTCTCGGATGGGATCCCGGACGTCACGAGGAGTTCCGGAGGAGTCCGGAGAATAAGATTCATATATGGAAAGTGGTTTCCGGAGGTTTCGGAAAAGTTTCGGAAATTATTTATAGGGTACCGGAAGGTTCCGGAATGTTCTAGAAGGTTCTAGAAGTGGGACCACATATTGTATGGGGCCCACATGGACCAAAGGGGTGCTGCTGGCCACTTGGGCCAGCCGCACCACTCAATGGCCCATATGGGCTGCGGCATAGAAAGGGGGGGAATCCCACTCCTAGTTGGACTAGGAGTTGGGCCCTCCACCCTTTAGGAAAGGGAGCCCAAGGAGGAGTCCTAGATGGACTCCAACTTGGGGGGCAAGGCAAGAGGGGCCGGCCGGCCCCTACCCTAGCCCTAGCCGCCACCTATATAAAGGGGGGGAGGGAGGGGTGCGGCACACCCTTGTGCTGCCTCCCCAAGTTGCCTAGCCGCACCCCCCCCCCTCTCCCATCTAACCCTAGCCGCACCCCTCCTCTCCCGGAGGGCTGCCGCCGCCTCCTCTCCACCAAAGGCTGCCGCACCCCCTAGCCCTAGGGGCTGCGCCACCATCTCCTCTCCCTCTCCTCTTGCTTGGTTTGGTGAAGCCTTGCACGTGGAGATCGTCATCATCACCGGCACTACCGTCGTGCTGCTGAGATCATCAAGGCCACGTCTTCTCGCTTGCGGGATCAAGGAGTCGACGTCTTCATCGAGCTGTACGTGTGGACGCCGCGGAGGTGTTGCCCGTTGCTGCACTTCACCGGATTGGATCTCGAGGATAATACATCTCCTCGCGACTAGACGAGTCTAGTTGCGCGGATCGACTAGCCAACCCCTGCACTGAAAAAATGCGTTTGTTGATCTTCAAGGGTAAGAGATTGGATCTCACCTTCGCTATCTTCTTCTCGTAGATCTAGATCCTTGGGGTTTATTCCGCTTGCCGCGTAGGAAATTTTTTTGTTTTCCATGCTGCGACCCCGTCACTAGAGTCGATGCCGAGGCCACCCCTCCTCGAGCTGCCGCATCAGGCGTCTCTGCCAGCTCTGCCGCGCCGCAGCCACGTCCAGCCAGGCCTAGATCAGGCCCGCAAAGAGCCCGCACGCCACCGCCAGCCCTCTCGAGCTCCAGCCATGGCACCGTTGCACATCTCCCCACCCAGCTCCGTCGCTCCACCTCGCTCGCAGATGGAAATGATGTGCCGCCATACGACCCACCTAGCCCCTGCCTCTCCGCGCGTAAAGATGGTGGTGGTGGTGGTGCGCTCTCTACTCCCTGCTCCTGCCTCTCTCATCTTGTTCCTCTGGAGGCCCCCGCGCAAGGGACCCAGGAGGGCTATGTTGTTTTGGTGTTGAAAAACCATATCACCTACTGTACAAGTTACTCTCTCATCTTGTTTGTGAGGTTTCAGATGTTGTATTAGACGAGGTAGAACTTAGTTCATTATATGAATTGACAGACTCCGGCCGTAAATCTAAAGCATCCTCATGAAAAAAGAGTCAAATTAAAATCCACGTAAAAGGGCGAAAGTGTCCAAAATGCCGATCGTTTTCCAATGAATAGCATGCTTTCGAATGACAGAGGTCTTGGTGACTTGGCGAAACATTTACACATTGTATTCAAGATTATCATTTGGAGTGTGTTCCAATTTTGGAGTCTGGCAGAAGTACGGGTTGGCAAGAGCTGAACGGTAGTTAGTAGGGATCGAAGGGAGAGGGGCTATCACAGCTAGGTTAAATAAGCCGCGAGGCTGAAAAAAATACCATCTTGGGCACGGGTTCATATCGGGTGTGTGGGAAACTTGAACATGTCGTGTAGCAAAGGTGTGTGCGAGACTTACTCGGGGACGGTGGAGGTGAAGAACCAGGTCATGTCCAGCTAAGTTGTTTTCTGCCTATAGCCAAGCTAACCCCTGCCTGCAGCCGAAATTTCCCCCACACATCTACCCATCGCCCCCCTTGTCGATGAGCTGTGAACTCTCGTGATGCCGCTCTTGACTCTCGCGCGACCCGGGCAGACTACCAGGAAGTGAGATGGAGGCCCCTTCTAACCTCCCGGAGGTGAGGGCTGCTCGACTCGCGGAAGCACATGCATGTAAATCCCGACCACTAGTCAATAGCCCGATCCTCCTCCCACATAAGAGCATCTCTAACCCATCCCCTTAAAGTTAGAGGAGCAAAAGGATCCCAAAAACTTAGATTCTTATATTTGCTCCTCTAAATTTTGACTGCCGGATTCGATCCCCAAAAACTTAGAGGAGTAAAAAATTTTCATCACTAATTTCAAATCTCAACACCACATGTCAAGTAGCCATATTACAAACATGCATAAATATTGTCCAAAATACATCAAATCGATTATTTTAACTCCAAAAGTGAGGCCTTCACCATCTCGGCCACCTCAAAGATCACCTCGGCCACCATCACCACCATCAACACCGCCACCACCACCACTCTCTCGGGCCAAAATCCTCGCACGCGCAATCTCCCAATAAGCTCTAGCCTTGTCATCCAATGTGCTCGGGTTCATGAACATGATGTTGCGGTCGGCATCCTCCCTCTCCTTGGCCAACTTCTCCCTCTCAAGTGCCATCTTCTCTTCCTCTAGCTTCTTCTCCTTCCTCATCCTCTCTTCTTCGAGTGCAAT
Organism: Puccinellia tenuiflora; assembly: GCA_012064385.1. NCBI lineage: Eukaryota > Viridiplantae > Streptophyta > Magnoliopsida > Poales > Poaceae > Puccinellia > Puccinellia tenuiflora. The sequence continues at coordinate 757,158 of QRDG01000571.1, read as the reverse complement.
CCTTCGCTCCTCTACCGCCAACTTGGACCGCCACTTCTCCTCCTCCAACACCTTGAGTTCATTCCACCTAGCCTCCTTGTCGCCCTTGCGTTCGGCCGCCAATGCTTTCTTTGTCTCGATGATGGCATTGAACTCATCTTTGTAGGCGCCGACACCACCCCTCTTCTTCTTCTCCTTTGCAAACTTGACACCCTCCGGCCTCTTGTTGAGGTCTTCTTCATCATCATCGGCCTCATCCCTTTGGCTTATCCTAGCCCTCTTTGGTGTGGTCTCATAGTTTCTCCGAACCCACTTCTCATTGCCTTGGAGCTCCTTGTAGCAATGGTGCAAAGTGAAGGGCTTGTGTCCACCCTTTTTGTTGCGGTGCTTGTACACATCTTGTTGGAGAGGCCCCCACTCGGTGATTGGCACCCCACTCGGTGGTGCATTGGTCACATACTCCACGGCCCCGGCCCAACGGTTGCAACACTCAAGAATTGCGCCCCAACGATGACCAAGTGAACCTTGGGTTCGGTAGGAGGGCACGGTGACCACATTGTGGTAGTACTCTTCAATCCTCTCCCAAAACCTGTCCTTCGATTGATCGGTGCCAACCGAAGCATCGAGGGAAACGTTCATCCATGCGTGGCACAAAGCAATATCTTCTTCCTCGCTATAGTTAGCGGTTCTCTTGCCCGGGGCCTTGGGCGTGTTCTTCCCCTTCTTGCTCTTCTTCTTGCCGTTCGTCGGCGCCTCTACCTCAGTCAACCCCTCTTCCGCCTCCTCGGTGGCCTCATCTTCCCCTTCCGCCTCCTCGGTGGCCTCATCTTCCCCGGCCAGGTAATTGCCGTCTTGGTCCTCGGTGGCTTCCACTTCGTCGCTGCTAAAGTTGAGGTCGTCGAGGCCTTGATGGTGCGAATGATCGAGTTGAGACATGAACTCGTCGATGCCAACGTCGGTGGCACTCCGAGGCGGCCCGGGCATTTCAACGATCACCTCGCGGGCGGTGTGTTGAGGTGCGACTATGGCCGGCGAGGAGGGCGACGGTGTGGCCTGGGTGGTCGCCTTGGGCTTGCCCTTCGTCGCCGTGGTCGCCGGCTTGGGTGTGGAGGCCGCAGCGGCCTTCCTCTTCCTCTTCTCCTCCGCCGCTTGAGAGATAGCAAGCATGGCCTCCGTCGGCTTCCGCGCGCGTGGCCCGCTCACCACCGGCGCAAGGGGCGGCCGGCCCAGCTTCCCCGCCGTCGCCGTGGCCTTGGAGGTCGCCTTCACGGCCGAAACCGACGACCGGGCCACGCCGGAGGTGCCCAACCGCTTCCGCGGCATCGCCTCCGTCGCGGGAGTCGTCTCCGGCGGCGTCGCGTCCGCGGAGAAGTCCGACGGGGCCGCGGAACCGAGCTCCGGTGCGATTCCGGCCATCGCTTCGGCGAATCCCGGCGCCGGCGACGCGTCGGGGATGATTTTGCCGGTCAGGGTTGACGGCGGCGCGGGATAGGAGTCGAGCACGAGGGGGAGGAAATTTGGGAGAGGAGGGGAAAATTATAGGGGTCACTTTCCCATATTTGCTCCTCTAAAGGATTTTGAGGGTTCGGTTAGAGCCGGTTTCGGCCGTTAGAGGAGCAAGTTTGCTCATCCTCTAACTTTAAGGGGATGGGTTAGAGATGCTCTAAGCGTGAGTGACCATTTTTCTCATAAAATGAAGTCTACTCACTAGTTTAACACATTTTGGAGTTCAGTGATCAAAGTGCTCATCTAAAGTAAGTTGAGTGACCAACGTTGCGTTCCTCTCTTGTACATACTAAAAGGCATGCACCATTGTTTCTTTTCTAAGAAACCATTGGCCCAAAAAGGTACACAGCGAGACAAACCCCCGCATTCACGCAACACACCTCTTGTTCCTCCAGATACCTTCTAATCTTTCCTAAAAAATGAATATACTCCATCAATTCCAAAATATTTGATGTTTTTGATATTTCAAAGTGAGCCGCGTACGATATAAAATGACTAAACTTACACACTAAAAAGCGTCTAAATATATGCAATTCAGAAGAAAGGATAGAATATTACATATTTTGGAATGGAGGGCATGGTAGAAAAGAAGAAGGAAAAATAAGCAGAAAAAAGAGTAAAAAGAAGCAGAAAAAAAAGAAGAAAACACTCTCACCCGTTCCGCAAGCCTTTCCGCGCGCGCCTTCTCTCCGTCGTTCCTCCCCCTTTTTCTCACTTTCTTCATCCCGCCCCTTCATACCCCGCTGCGGCAAGGAGACCGCCTCCGGCAGAAGATCCGCAAAGGCCAGGAAGAATAGCTAGCAGCTCGCTTGGATTGTGGGGCTGTAATTGACTTGTGTTGGTCTCTATTTGCGTATATAATCATGGGGAAGAACGGCTGCGCGTAGGTTCATGACGATATAAAATCTATTACTACCTCTGTTCCATAAATTCTTGCCGTGTGGGGACTGGGGAGTAGTTCAAACTATGAAGAATTATGGAACGGAGGCAGTATCGTGCAAAACTTTCCTGGATTTATTAGGAAAGGTGCCGTAGCTAGGCTCTGGATCGATGGCATGCATGAGTAGTTTGAACGTCCGTCCGTACATGCATACAAATGCAGCGACCAATTCCTATATGGTATAACTTGGTCAGTTAATGTTCAAGTCACGAGACTGGTTTTCACGGTAGGCATCGTGTGAGTGTTGCGTGTGCGTGTGTGGTGAACGTGAATGTTGTAGAAAGAAAAAAGAAATGAATACAATGCCAACAGCACGTTGCAGCTTATATCGCGCCGGGCAGTACAGATTTCCCGAATTTGAGATGGAAACCCGGCGAGGTGAGGTTCACTTGGACCTTAACTTGCTGCTTGCTGCTGATTTGCCCAGTGCCACTGCCACTGGCAGAACCGGAGGCACCCTGGCCGCCACGAGAAGCGCCACTGCCTGCTGCAGGGTCAGAGCCCTTGGTCCAACCCACAGGCACGAAAAAGTCTCCATATGCTCGTTCAACACGGATCTCCCCCGTATGCTTGTCAAGGTAGAAGTAGACGCTGCCGCAGAGACGGACGTCACCCTCCTCCTTGCTGCTGGGATGCGCAACATTCAGATCCACATGAATCCTCACGCGCGAATAGCGGCTTGGCAGTGGCACCGCAATCACAGACCTCCCTAGTTCAAGTGGAACCATCGAGTCGGCAGCCGAAGGGACCAGCTCCACTTTCTCATCCCGTGGTCCACGCTCAAAGAGCACTACTGGCTCGAACGCCAATGGTTCGTACCCCGCGCTGATCCCACCGTTGACGTGTGCGATGCCAGCGGGAAGGAGAAGGTTGACCTCCACGGTGGCCTCCACGGCGTCACTCCACACCGCGTACTTCACCTCCCCGAGGGTGTGCTGCCCGGTGCCTATTCTGCTGATGATGTCGCCGGCCAAGAGCTTGTCGTACTCAACCTCGTTGGCGTAGCTATCCCAGAGCATCTCACCGATGACTTTGCTAGATTCGTCGGAGTCGTCGTCGGCCCCGGAGGTGTTGCCGTACATTTGAATAGCGAAGCTCTGTATGGTCCGGTGAGTGCCAACTTGCCACCATATGTACGACCCTGGATGTCAAGCATATTAAATACACATGACCAGCCGACGGGAAAATAACAAGCATTTGATGCACACTATTTCAAGGCAGGGTGTCAAACGAGCACATGATGCATATATATACGCGTGTCTGCTTCTTACCCCAGGCTCATTCTTGTAGAGGATCTGGCCCCGTTTTCCGTCAAAGACGACGACTGTGCTGATATCAGTACGGAGTCCTTGCACGGAGAGCACCTGAAGTAGGGGCTTTGCCGCCGCCGCCGCCGCTGCCGGAGGCAGGTGGCCCGGACGACGTCTCCGAGCGCTGCGGATTACTACCGCCCGTCCCCTGCTGCTGACTTGGCCCACCTGCCCCAGGCGTGCCCGAATGCTGCTGTTGGGCTCCCTTTCTATCACCAGGTGAGTTGAGCAGTAGGTGAACTACATCGAGTAGACCTTCTCTCTCCGGAGTTGGTTCCCGGCTCAGCAGTTTGCGTGACATACTCCTCCAATTCTTGGTGTACTCTGCATCTCGATCGCTGATTCTTATTCCAAAACTTCTCCAACCAGCGTTCACCGCCTCACAGTGTGGCATCATCCGAGCAGACTCACAGATCATGACACACATGCGTGCTAAATTCAGTCTTGTTAAGTCATCAGCTGGCACTACTCGCTCATATCCCGAGAGGGTACGCACCGCGGCTATAAAGGGGTACTTTCCCACAAGCAGGTTTTGAATTGACCCACCAAGTAAGTCTTGGTAACTCACGTCGCACCCTAGAAAGGTGGACCCTTCAATAAAATTCATGCTACTCCCCTCTTTGCCAAACTCGTACCACTTTCCCTTCCCGTTCATGAAGCCTATAAGGTACACGTTATCGTCACGCACCGCTACGGTTGTGCGCGTATCAACTCTGGTCTTTTCGTCTCGCACGGCAAGATTAATATGAAACCACCTCGCAGGCTGTCGAGGATGCACTTGCAAGGGGAGCAAAGGATGATCCACAAGCCAAGGACCATGTTCGTCAATGTACCTTCTTCGTAGTGGATGGTGCGCGAGCTTCTCACGGAGCTCGCGGATGAATAGTCCATAATCATCATCGTCGAGGTTCAAGTTCACATCCACAATTTCAGGCGCCATCCTGCAGAGCGTGTGCATTCAGTAAACATTTGATTGTAGCTGTATTTCGTGGGATTTCTTACTTGACAATGACGCTACAGAGACTCCTAATTATTATATGAAACTAAAGGGTCTCCCATGTATGTCTTCCTACCGCCACTAGAGCGCCTGCGGTCCCCCCTCTTCCTTGCTGGGCATATGGATACAAATTGGTGACCCCCAAGGTACCAAATCACTTTTAAAAAAATTAGTTCATTTGATTTAAATAGAGAATGTCACATGGTACCCTAAGTGTCCGAAATTTGCACCTGTACTACCGCGACAATGGTTTGTGTGGGCTCGAGGATGGCATAAGATAGGTGGCAGAGTGGTCTTTTGACATCAATTGGAGCTCTTGGTTGTGTGGTTGTTTACTACGTTCGGGCATCAAGGACCGGTTGAGTCTGTTTCTCTATTGGTCCTTTGCTAGTTTTTCTTGTTATCTATTCAATTCATTTTCTCCTCTTCAAAAAGGTAGAACTTAGGATCTTTATGAGAAATATTTTTTAATCTAAGAATGGCACCATTGGGCTGACTAGTATTATGCATATAATACTAGTATATGATAATAGACTCCATAGTGATTAGTAATATATGTGTGATATCATGTAAGGTTTATTTATTAGGTTATAGGCCCATTTTCTTCGCGTACGTTATGTTAGGATAACATATCATGTTACCACAAGCATCTTTCTCTTTATTTATTACTTGCCACATTAGTTTATTTTTATCTATATGACATGCATGTTAACACATATGTTACCACCACTATGAGAGGTCTTAGGAAAAAGCAACAACAATGTAGTTCTACATGGATTGACTACCCATATATTAAATGTTTTTTGTACAATCAGTCATTTTTTGCACCCATGTGTTAATCCTCTAAAGATTATTCATTTAGCAAGAAGGTTATATCGGTAGGTGAACTTCCGATTTTAAATCATTTGTGGAAACCATGGTATTGAGTTCAGAACAAAATACACCAATGAGAACATGCAGTAGATACAATAATTTGAGTTGGATGTGATATGCAACTCAAGATATTAAAAATACTCAGTAGTCAAAACCACAACATGTATAATGTTATGTCAATCTATAAGGGGAACAAATAAAATTGTGTGGTCATTTAGAATATACATATCTCGGACTTTAACTTTAAAAGTAAAATCAGTCGAAATATAGGAACACATAATACATAATTTATGAACATTTATCCAAATTAAAAAATAAGCACTTGTATATTCTTGAAGCAATATGAAATAAGTAACAAACTAGCTTGGCAATCAACGTAAAACATAGAAATGCATGTAATGATAATGTGAATAAGTGTTACAAATATTACTATAAATAATAAATTCTAATTCAATACTTGTCTAGTTAAACCAATATGTTCCTCTCAAAATAAAAGAATTATGACTAAAACATATAAAATTTAGAGGATGCTACGAGTTTAAGGTATACTATCATAATGAACAATGCTAAAAAGATTAAATAAAATTAAAAATTTCCACACAATATAAAACACAAATGAACTGCCATATCAATTATTACAAAGTGAAGAAGAAATTGATTTATGTAAATTGTATTGCCGATTCCAAAATACAAAGCATATAATTTAGTCATAAGTCAACATCCTCTATGTTTGACCAATCCTAGTAGATACTGAATGCAAATAATAAATAAGGATTCATCCCCGGAAACTCAAGATGGAGCCCTAGCTCAACATAGACTTTAAAAAAAAAATATCTACATTTTTTTGTTTCAAAAAATTGATTTTTTTTGGTTGTAGATAATGTCGAGTTCTACCTGCATCCAAATTTTCAATGCAAACCTCGTATTATTTTAGGCTACAAAATTTTACTAATTTGAAATAATTTCAAGTTTTTTAAACACTGATCGAGATCTACACATTTGTCATTTTTGTCCAGCCTAAAATGCAATGAATTTTACATTGATATTTTGCAAAGTGATAGATCTAGACATTATCTACAACTAGGAAATTTTCACCAATTTTTTTGAAAGTTCAAAATATCGGTTTTGAATTTTAGAAAAACCAAGGTCCATGGAGCCCGGCCTTCAAAATATCATACTCTTCATTTCTTCCCCTCTTTTCAACATGTCTCTAAAAATATTTGAGTTCTACACTTTTCAAGGAAATCTTAGTAACTGTATTATCATTTTCCCCGACATACATGTCATAAAAAACAAAATTTTAGACATGAAATTTATAGTTTACTCCTAGTATTGTATTTGCATTTTCTCTAGGAAAGATAAGCATCTGTGAGGAAAAATAGATAGGGAATCTTGGCTTCAATTTCATCCACGCTTTTAAATCTTGTGTCGAACTCTAAAATGTCATCTATTTTGAAATAGAGGATGCACGAACTTTGCTAACTTTATTGGGTCAACGTTGATAGTGAAATAATGCTAGACCTGCGCTCACTATAAATTCGTGGAAATGAGAGATAAACTTCTCATTGATCGAGGACAAAGTACTACCTGGGTTTATTGAACATTAATTGCACATTTTCAAACCCCCAAAGTTGTCACACTTGTCTCTTTTTTATAGCCCGGAAGTATTTTATATTGAGATTTTGCATGCTTGCAGCACACATCGTTAATTACATCTAGACATATTTTTCAAACTTTGAATACCATTTTTCACATTTAAAAAAACAGGCTACATGTAGCCAAGAGCTCCAAAACGAATTTCTGAACTACAGTGGGGCTACATGATACAGAAACCTCTTGATAAATTATTACAAAAAAAAAACAATCGAATTGTAGAAGCTAAGAGAACACATAGGCATACAGAAGTATAAAATGGAAGAAAACATGAAAGTATGTGCATGTATAATTCTCTTTACCTGAGATAGCTGCAGTGAGATTGCTGCACGTACGTATATGTAATTAGGATGGACAAATTTGAGAGAGGCTAAATGGCAAATGGAATGCTCATGGGATGATATGACCATGGAAGCTCAAGAGAATAAATACATGGCAGAGGGAAGGAGTATGGTGGCCGAGTTGTTAATTTTCTTAGGAACGGGCTCCTTAATTAGTATACACCTATGCTCAATGATCACGCAACATGATATTTTCAAAAATAAGTCGACCAAAGACCTACTGACCCGATGCGCATAATCGATTTGAATCTGTCAAATGAAGTTGTTAAATATTGTTCTCGCGCAACAACCATTTTTATCAAGAAGAGGAAATGAACAAGCATAGTACTGACGAATTTATCAGACTAGTTAGCGTTGACATCGAGTAAACAGAATAACAAGTTGTAGCAAATACCTATAACAACAGCTCTTTTAATTTAAAGAACCCACAACTAGCCTAATGGGGTGAACATTCACTATAAACAAACTGTGCATCCAGATCCGTTTGGTGAAAAATATACTGAACAGAAAATCTCATCCAGTGAGGCAGTGACCAATCATGCATGCACTTGGTACATTTGACTCCGTCAGAACAAGTTGGTAAATGCCAACTAAACAAGGCTGTACCAACTGGAGCCAGGAACCACTTGCAATAATTAGATGTAGCAACACTGACAGTGGTGCTTTAATATTAACAACCTGCAATTTTCTAAAAAAAACATTTTAGTTACGCAAAGTCATGGAGTCGTTAGCAGAAGAGTCGTGGATGGTGTTGCGTGATGGTAGAGTAAGCCGACGTGTGCTTAAGCGAGGTAATAGCACTATGTACGGATATCTAGATCTGAGAGCATAGACAAAGTCTCTGTGGTTGATAGTTTGATACTAAGGATATCCCTGGTTGGCAACAACACATATAGGAGCCATGACTAAAAAAAGGCACGAGCATGATGATGCACACCATGTTGTTGCCCAGTATACCGCACTCGTCATCATCGGTCCTTTGTCGAGCGCCTTGTTTGCTAAGTGTCTGACCTAAAAAACACTCGGCATATCACCTCCTTTGCCGAGTGCCTCTTTTTATCGAGTGTTTTTTATGGTGCTTGACCTACGCTAGGTTTTACCGAGTGTCCAATAGAATACACTCGGTAAATATCGAGACACTCGACAATGAGACCGATCCGGTAGTGAGCAAAACTCTAGAATTTTCAATAGTAGAGCGACATGTGAAGATTTTCTCGGGGACAAGATTATAGACGAAATTCAGTTCTGGCATCTACGGGTCACAAGATTATGGCTGCGCTCACTACGGGAAAGACACAAGACGCCGACGGCCAGGACATACGCCGACGGCTAAATATTGGGGCCGTCGGCGTAGACCACGACCAGGCTAGACTTGGTCTTTCCTTTTTTATTTTAGCTACGCCGACGGCAATGCCGTCGGCCTATTTTTTTTTTTTTGAGATACACCGACGGCAATGCCGTCGGCCTATATTATATATATATATATATATATATATATATATATATATATATATATATATATATATATATATATTTTTTGAGATACGCCGACGGCATGCCGTCGGCCTAGATCTATTTTTTAGTTACTCACCGTTTTGAGCATAACTTTTGCGTTGGAAGTCGGATTTCGATGTTCTTTAGCTCATTTCGAAGAGGATAAGTAGATCTGCATCATCATACACATTGCTCAAACTATATTCTTCAAAAAAAATCATGAGCAAGGACAAAAAATTCCATGTTCAAATGGGTTTAGCCGAAAAGGGGCTCCGGAGCGTCGGAATCCAACCAAAAGTTAGGTGGTGCAATACCAAGTGGGTACAAGTATGTTTTGGGTTGTAAATGTCCAAGATTCCACTCCGGGATGTTAGAGGCTTCACCGTCATCAGTTTCTCTCTAGTGAGTTTCTAGACTTACACCTGGAAACTCCCACTTCGGTCGAATTGGAGGGAATCTTGTGCAGAGTTGGGGTATAACTTTGTTTTGGGACTTCCTAGGGTCCACCCTAATACAACCAAGCAAAGAGTTGCACTTTTCTACCCAATTTTGACGCCGGTGCCGGCTGTAATCGTATAAGCCTGGTTTTTCTTTAGCGGGGCTAGGTTTTCTCTAGCACAAGCTAGGGGGTGCCATACCATATGTGTACAAGTTTGTTATGGGTTCTGGATAGCCAAGATTGCACTCCGGGGTGTGACCTACTTCACCGGCATACACCTCCCTCTAGTGAGTTTCATGACTTATAGCCTGAAAGTCCCAGATCGGACAAACATGAGGAAATCTTGTCAAGAGCTGGGTTATACCTTTGTCTTGTGACTTCCTAGGGCCTAGCCTACGACAACCAAGCAACTAGTTACACTTTTCTACCTCATTTTGACGTCGGTACTGACTTTAGTCGTATAAGTCTGGTTTTTCTCCAGTGGGGCTAGGGTTTCACCGGAGAGGGGCTCCGGAGCGTCGGGTTCCCACCACAAGCTAGGGGGTGCCATAACATGTGTGTACAGGTGTGTTATGGATTTTGGATGGCCAGGATTGCACTCCGGGGTGTGACCTGCTTCACCGACATCCACCTCTCTCTAGTGAGTTTCATGACTTATAGCCTGAAAGTCCCAGATCGGACAAACATGAGGAAATCTTGTCAAGAGTTGGGTTATAACCTTGTCTTGTGACTTCCTAGGGCATGTATTCTATCCTGATTGGTTGGGAGGAAGTAGGTGTGGATCGATGACATGGCGTCTTATGATTGGTCAGAACACCTCACCACCCACACCATCTGCACTCCTCTCTCCTTATCCTCTCACGCTGTCACACACCAGCACCACACGCACCATATCCTCTCCTCTCTCCTTCTCCTCTCATGCACCAGCACGACCACGCCGACGACGCAGCTTTCTGCCGCCTCCATCTCCTCAACGCCGCCGTCCAACCTCGAGCCACCTACCACGCACCCCCGAAACCGAGACCGTAAATCCTAACGATAAACCTAAACCTAACCGTAACTTTGATCCAATAAAAACCGCCAAAGATCTCTAAAGAAAGTATACATTTTGGATTTAAAAGTGATTTTTTCGAAAAATCATGACCAAACTATGCAGCACTCGTCGTTCAAATCAGACCCACTTCCAGCGAAATCGGCAAGAACTTATCTGAAATGTTTGAAATACCCAAGTATGTTTTTATATCCAAACCCAAGGTTAAATGCACTTATAAGATGGTCTACTATTTTCTATCTATTTGGATGTTCCTCTTTCGGTGAGCCGTTTTGGTAGCTGTTTCACAAAAAAAAAGCCTGTTTTGACACTAAAAAATGAAAAATGGGTTTTTTATTCAACGAAAACCCTAAACCCCATAGTCAATACTATTCTACAACCAAGATACAGCAGTGTGTCAAATATTGCCTCATTCAGACATCTTTTGCTATGTTAAATGTTATACTCTAGATCATTTCAGTCGAAAACCATACATCTTTGTACCTCGTAGCTCATTTCTGTGAAGGTTTTTTTATAAAAACCTTCATAACTCATGTTTATAATTTTTTCCAGGTGGTAGGTCACATAAAAGGATGCCACGTGAAGGTTTTCCATTTTTTTGATTTTTTTGAATTAGTTATGTCTAACCCTAGCTCGAAACCGAGACCGTAAACCCTAACGATAAACCTAAACCTAACCGTAACTTCGATCCAACAAAAACCGTCAAAGATCTCTAAAGAAAGTATACATTTTGGATCTAAAAGTGATTTTTAAAAAAAAATCATGACCAAACTATGCGGCACTCGTAGTTCAAATCAGACCCACTTCTAGCGAAATCGGCAGGAACTTATCTAAAATGTTTGAAATACCCAATTATGTTTTTATATCCAAACCCAAGGTAAAATGAACTTATAAGAGGGTCTACTATTTTCTATCTTTTTGGATATTCCTTTTTCGGTGAGCCGTTTTGGTAGCTGCTTCACAAAAAAGGCCTGTTTTGACACTAAAAAAAATGAAAAATGGGTTTTTTAGTCAACGAAAACCCTAAACCCCTTAGTCAATACTATTCTACAACCAAGATACATCAGTGTGTCAAATATTGCCTCATTCAGACATTTTTTTCTATGTTAAATGTTATACCCTAGGTCATTTCAGTCGAAAATCATACATCTTTGTAACTCGTAGCTCATTTCTGTGAAGATTTTTATAAAAACCTCCATAACTCATGTTTATAATTTTTTCCAGGTGCTAGGTCACATAAAAGGACGCCACGTGAAGGTTTTCTATTTTTTTTTGATTTTTTTGAATTAGTTATGTCTAACCCTAGCCCGAAACCGAGACTGTAAACCATAACGATAAAGCTAAACCTAACCGTAACTTCGATCTAACAAAAACCGTCAAAGATCTCTAAAGAAAGTATACATTTTGGATCTAAAGTGATTTTTTTTAAAAATCATGACCAAACTATGCGGCACTCGTAGTTCAAATCAGACCCATTTTCAGCGAAATCGGCAGGAACTTATCTGAAATGTTTGAAATATCCAAGTATGTTTTTATATCCAAACCCAAGGTTAAATGCAGTTATAAGATGGTCTACTATTTTCTATCTATTTGGATGTTCCTCTTTCGGTGAGCCGTTTTGGTAGCTGCTTCACAAAAAAAAAAAACATTTTTGACACGAAAAAATTAAAAATGGATTTCATTTTTTGAGTATTTTTCCAATTTCCTATAACTATCAAGATTTTTGTGATGCTAAAGATGATATGGATGAAATATTTGAATTCTTCTCATTTTTCTAATCGATTTAGGTATTTAATTTGTCAAATTTCGATTTACGGATTTAAAGATATGAATTATTCCATATTAAATGTAAAAAGAAAATAATAAAGTAAAATTTATTTTATTGTTATTTATTCGAAATATATTATTACATAATCATTGTTACTTTACTAAAACAAATTTTTAAAATTTAAACAACGAAAAGTGTAACATCATAACTGAGGGGTTAATATGATTGATAGGGTACTAATATCAGTAAGTTCTAATTTCTTATTTGGAAGCTAATTTGGAAGGAAATCAAAAGTTAAGCGTGCTTGGGCTAGAACAATCTGAGGATGGGTGACCGAACGGAAAGTTTGATCAGGGTAAGTAATTTGACATATAATTAAGTGTGCAATCAAGGATTAAGTATGTGACTAAGTTGAAAATTTTGAAATACAAATAAAAAGAATTAAAAAAAGTTTTAAAAAAATTCAAAAACAATTCAAAAAATAAAAATAATCGGCACTCAATGCCGTCGGCGTATGGTGCACTGACGGAACGGCCAGATGCCGTCTTGTGGGTCCCACCATCACGTACGCCGACGGGTACACATACGCCGACGGCCGGGTGGGTACGCCGACGGGCCGAAACGCCGACGGCCGCCTGATTAAAGTCAAACAGCATGGTGGCTGTTTATCGGGCCGTCGGCGTATCGTGCGTTTCCCGTAGTGGCTGTTTATCAGGCCACCTGATTAAGGACAGCTTCCCGCTTTAGCTCACCGCAAATTAAGCATGAAAAGTATATCATCGTTAGCCTGCTGCCATAGACTTGATGATGACTCATCGATGGCTTGTTTGTAAATTTCGCACCTGTAATTAACAGCTTGATTGTTGTTCAAAGTCAAACAGCATGGTCTAACAACGTGGGCCTGTGATGTCCGCACGTAATCCATCCGTAGCAAAACAAAGTGACGATATAGGCATCATTATCCGATATTGGTGGTTTAGGGACATGGCTTTATTTTCTTTGCACATGGATGTTTGACATTTATTCTGTTAATTATCCTATGATAGTGGAACCCGACTCCCACTTTTGTGGAGTGTCTAATTCTCTGTTGTACTATTGATGAGGCATCCACGACAATTTCATGTATCTGCGAAATGTCGCCAGCGTGCTCGACCTCCATTGGGACAACAATGCATCATCATCGTCACCGTCATCATTGTACGTGGAAGAGATACTCCTCGATGTCTACGCCGAGGCTAGAACGTAACACGAGCCCATCACGTTGGTAGTGAGAAGTACCTGTGGCGACGCGGCGGAAGACGTCATCGAGGTCACGTAGGCGCTTCAGAGCGATGCGGCAGTGGCCACTGTCGAGATGAGGCTCCTCGGCCAATGCACCGGCCTCACACAGTCGGGGGATGGTCATCACCTAGACTGGATTAGGCGAGGTGAGCGTTGGCAATGACATCGAGGAGGAGCCCGCCGGCCTGGTCCCACTGGCCAGGTCTGTTGTTGCCATGACGTTGGCGTCGTCCCTGGCGTTCGAGGTGGAACCAAGAATTTGGTTACCGAATTGAAAAAAAATCTAGGGGGGCTGCGGGATTTCCGTTAACTGTGGTTACCATAAATTACCGGTCGGTTATCGTAAGAGATTCTCAGACAAAATCTAAATTTCAAACATAAAACATAAAAAAAAAGTCAAAATTAGATTTTGGAAAGAAGAATACTGCTCAAATTCGATTGGAACTGGATTTTTCGATCGATAAACTCATTTATCGGGAGTGGGGTGTGTTTGTATGTGTGTGGGGGGGAGGGGGGGGGGCGATTCCTGTCGTGGGGTTGTCACGGCAAGTACTTCCTCCGGGAAGCTAAGTTGTGGGGCCATTGGTGACTAGGACACAGGAGTAGTTAATCTCGACGAGGGGACAAGGAGTTACCCAGGTTCGGCCCCTCTGTTTAGAGGTAAAGACCTACTTCCTGCTTGTTCTTTATTGCTGTGGACTTGATCTCGATTACAAGGTTCCGACTCCTCTAACTCGAGAGTCGGTGAGTACGGGATTGGTGTTACTTGAGAGCTTATTTATCTAAGGTCCAGGGCTCCCCTTATAAAGGTGGCCGGGTCCTTGGACTTACACCCTATGCTGAGTTACACATAAACACAGAGTCCTACTCTAGGTCTTCACCTTCCAAGTTGGTACTCCGAGTTGTATTTGTACTCCAGTCTCCGCCGTGTCCTTTCCCTTCTACTAACTCGTGATGGGCTGGCCGGCATGTGCTTTGTCCAGCCCATGCTGCTTGAAGTGTAACCCGACTTGGGCCTTCTAGGTCTTGGCGGGTCCACTTTCCGGCTCCATGGGCCTACCTGGAAAGTATCCCTCCATCAGTAGCCCCCGAATTTATCTTGGGTGCAACCTTGGCGTATTCGTCCGACTCCTTTTCCTCCGACTTCTTTTGAAGTTGATGGCTCGAAAGTCGCCTGTTACTTACTCCAAGATGAATTCCTGCATAAACACAAACAAACTTGATTGAAGAAACAAGTCGGCCCTCTCCTTTACTCGTGCCTGACAATCGACCCCCACTCTCTGGTTGGTCATGTGGCTATAGCCCCTCACGAGTTTGGCTAGGAGGGCAAACTTCTCACTTATCCATATTAAGGACTCATCTTTTTAAAATGAATAGGTCTTTCTAAATTATTATATTATTTCATTTCCACATGTGTCATCCGTTGACCGTGGTCTTCGGGACGCTTCGGTTTCGCCGCGTATCTTTGCAACAGATAAAATCCAGGGATTTCCGCGGATGCAGCACAACAGACAATGCCGTTATTCGCTAGGGTTTGCACTTATCTCCTCTATTTATGTGGGAGGGGACCAGATCTCACTTTATCACTTCGCCTCCACTTCGTCTTCTTCCTCTGCCAACACGCGCTCTTCCTCTCAGACGCTCAAGCTCCTTTTTCACGCCATGGCGCCCAAGCACTCCAAGGACGCTAAGGGAAAGAAGGCCCTAAGCTCGACGACCGACATTGCTGCCGCCGCCGCCGCTGCTGCGCCTGCCTCGAAGCAAACCATCTCCGCCAACTGGGGCAGATCTCTGCTGACCCAGGACACCCTCCAGGAGTATGAGGAGACCGGGCTCATCACTCCCAACATCTCATGGCGCGCCGGCGGCGAAGAGACCGAGCCCTCACCGGCCGCCGGGGAAATCGTCGTGTTTGGTGAGCATCTCTTCCGCGGCTTCACTCCCCCCGGCAATCTCTTCTTCCGCCAAGTTCTAGACTTTTACCAGCATAGGCTCCATGACCTTTCCCCCAATTCCATCTTAAACCTTTCCAACTTCGTCACCTTGTGCGAAGACTATCTTCAAATCAAGCCAGATTTAGATTTCTGGCTGGAACTCTTCTATTGCAATCCTCAACGCGAACAAGCGGGAGGTCCACTTCTCAAATGCGGAGCCGTTGCTCTACAGCGCCGCCAGGGTTCTTTCTTCCCCAAACCTATCCTGCCGAGTGACAACAAGGACTGGTAGAAAACTTACTTCTACTGCAAGGACAGGTCCCCTGCAGACGAGCCCCACCTTCCCAGCTTCTCTCACGACACTCTCCAAATAAATGCCAATATGAAGGCAAGGTGCTCTGAAGATGCTCGTCCAAAGGTCGACTCCTTGATGAGACGGCTCCGCGCTCTTGTGGCGCATGGACTCGGGGGAATGGACTTGGTGCTCTGCTGGACGACTTGGAGAATTTAACCACTCAGCCCCGGCTAATTGTCGAGTATACTCGCTGCATGACAGATGATCTCCGGATGACGGAGAAACTACCCAACTCCACCGACATCAATCGGTTGGTGAAAAAGCTAACCGGCAAGCTCATGAAGGACCAGGAAAGCTTTGGTCTTTCACCTTTCTGTGTGACAACTCCTCCACCAGTGGTAAACTATTTCCACAATCGCATTCCAATTTTACTCTTGCTGTACTTCAACTCCTTCTCTGTCTGACTATAACTTTCTTATCTTTCTCACAGCTTACTGATAACTGGTGGTTCCCAATGGGAAAGATGCCCAAGATGAAGACGATGAAGGCATCGAAGAAGAAAATCAGGAGTCCTCTCCAGAGACTCCTGAGGATGATGAAGAGGGTCCTTCTGCTGAGGACCCGCCGACTGCTGCGACGACTCCCTCTGGCGAATCGTCCAGTGACAAGGAACCAGCTCCAACTCCTCCGAAAGCTATGAAGAGGAAAGAGAGGACTGGCGTACCAAAGGTGCCCTTTTCTCGTCTTTCATCAAATCTAGCTCAACTTACTAAAGTTAACAAGTTGTCGCAGGGCGTGGAAGCTGCGAAGAAGAGAAGATTGCGTAGTGGCGGCCCAATTAAACTTAAACCCCCACCTGTGGTTCCAAGCTCTCGTAAGCGGAAGTCTCCTTCTGGCTCTGTCTCACCTGGCTCGGACTCCTACAAGTCCAGCTTTGACATGGGCTCCAGTGATTCTGCAGCCCCCATGGATATTGCTACCAACGCAGGGTAAATCTTTCCATCAATCTCGTTTCAACTTCTTTAAACAAAGACCACTTGAATTCTGACTCTCATCTATCTTCTATTCAGAGCTCGCCCCTCCGCCAAGGTTGCAAAGGTCAAGGACTCGGCTACCGCCACCTCGGTCCTCAAGCCCAGAGCTCCTCCGACCCTTTCCACCTCGACAAGCACCAGAGCTGCTCCTTCTGCTCCTGCCTCTTCCTCTGCAGGAGTTACTATTGCCACATCTCCTCCTCCGACTTCTGGCCCCCAACTAGTGACTCGGGTTATCACCCCTTTCGCCATGAAGTCCCAGCCGGAGACGACTTCGAAATTTATCAAGACCACTCTGACCACGGCGACTCCTCCCGCAAGCTCCCAGGAAGACCCGGGCAAGTCCACTTTACAAGAGCTGGACTACAGCCGGGTTCGGATCAACGATAACAAGTCCTTCCTGGAGGCATGGAATGAAGCCTCCAAAACCAACGAGGAGGTCGCCAGGGCTGCCAACAAGGAACTCTCCTCTCTGGGAGCCCTCAAAATGATTCACTCTGTAAGTCGTTCATTTCTTATTTATATATAATTAAGCATTCCCCTATTTTAGTAGCCCCCAAGCACCTGACCTGAGGTTACTTGTAGCTAAGATAGGTTCTTTTTCCTTAATCGTCATTTGTATGAAATTTGAACATCATGCTGTAGACCCCAAGCGCCGAGTTGTTTTTTGACTTGCAACAACTCGGAGCTTTAAGACTTGTAAAATCTGAACTTGCTTTCAAAACATAAATCCGTGAGTAGCCCCCAAGTGCCGGGTTGTTAGCCTGCGACAACTCGGAGCTTTGAATTCTTGCATACTGTGAACTTTGCTTTAAAACTTAAATCCATGAGTACCCCAAGCACCGGGTTGTTAGCCTGCGATAACTCGGAGCTATCACATGAATCTTAAAAATATGAACTTACAGCTCTGGAAAAATAGAACTCCCTGTAGCCCCCAAGTACCAAGTTGTCTATTATGACTACTTGGAGCTATCACTTTAAGACTGTTTCTGACTTGTTTGAGTTTTCCTTTGGCAGAGCATTGTGGCCAAGATGCAGAGGGATATGCAGAAGCTGAGGGAGGAGGCAACTGCTGCAACCCAAACTGCCCAGGCTGAGAAGGGACTCACCCTTAAACTGGAAAATGATCTGAAAGCCAATAGTGCCGAGTTGGCCGAGGTGAAGGAGGAGGCCGCCAAGGGCAAGAGGATCGCTGACAAGGCCATTAATGACTTAAATGCTGGTCTGGAGCGTTGTCGCAAGGGCATCAGTGCCATGACTAAATTTATCTTTGGTGAGTGCCGTCGTCTTTATCTCTGACTCCTAACTTTTGGAAAAAACTAGCTCGCTGACTTTATTTGCATCATTCTTGTGGCAGGTCCAACTTTCTCCAAACTGAATTTATCTCTTGGCCGGCAGTTGAATGAGCTCCTGGACTACTGCCATGGACTCCAAGAAGGTGCTCGAGCTGTTGTGAGGTACTTGCATCCCAGGGATCAGTGCCCTTCAAGGCCGGACCAGCTTTTAAAGGAGTTGTCCAGGGCTCCTGGCAATATACTGGCGTGGAAATAGTCATCTCTTCGACGAGCAGCAATCCGGGTTCTTGCCCTGGCCAGGAGTTACTACCCCAATGTGGTGGAGCCGGCACTATTGTCCTTGGGGAAACCGGCAGAACATGAAGATGGTTCCCCTTTTACCAATGAGGAGTTCAAAGCAGAGGAGGTAGCTGTCCGTCCCTTTGCCCGTGATATAGCCAAGAAGATGCATCCAGACGTCTTTGTCTACCACTACGATGAAAACAACAAGAGGACGGCTATAGTTACCCCGACAGTTGTGGACTTTGGGCGCCCCTCACAGATTAACGCTGGTGCCTCTACGTCGTCTGCTCCTTCGTTGCCGACTCCTGCCGCTCTGGCTCCAGCGAGAATTTGCGCGGGAGATGATGGCGAGCCCAAGGCGCTGCGACCGAGGGTGCTGGCAAGGCTCCTGCGAAAAAGGCTCATCATTTGGATGACTATTAGACTTATATTATGACTGAGGCTGCGATGTCCGGCTTTTTGATTTTCAACACTCTTTATCTGTGTGATGACATACTTTGTTTATCCTGCTATTATATGACATGCCTATTTACAGCCTGCTTTACAAATTGTTCTGGTTCTTATAACCCATTTGAAATTTATGCTGATGAATAAGTGATACGTACATTTTATATCATCATTTTTATATCCTATATTATCATATTGGAATGTTATTTGCATTGTTATATCGTTGTTTTTGCATGTTTTAGATGATTTATGGGATTTTCATACAAAGTCCCTATTTTTGGCATTTAATATCTGGGAGGCAGAAAACCCCCTTTTCTTGTTTTTATTGTTTCAGGAGTTTTGCAAACTCAAATAATTAAAGGAAAAATACCACGCCAGTTTTTCATCAGGAGAAGGGTGGAGGAAAGAAGACCGAAGGCAGGAGGGCCACGAGGGCCAAATGGGGTGGTCCCACGCGGCCCATGTACCTGGCCGCGTGGGACCCACCAACTGGACCCTCGAGCACCCCCTCGCGTGGGGCTTTTTACCAACACCTTCGTCTTCGCCGAAAAGGGACGCCCTAATTTTCCCCGAATTATCTGAGGCCGTGGCGGCGGCGGAGCTCCTGATTCTCTCCGAAGGGGGTCAGATCCTGCTGCTCCGGAGCTCCGGAGAGGGGGAAATCACCGCCATCATCATCACCTCTCCTCCTTGGCGTGGGAGGAGGCCTCTACATCACCGTCATCACCATCACCAGCACCATCTCCATCATCATCTCCGTGATCCACTCCGTTCCCCTCATAGTTTGAGAGTTGCTATACCCTAGATCATTGCCTTGTGCTCCTATTCATGTTTGTGATTGGGTACTTGTCATTATTTGGTGGTGAAGTATTTATTTCAGATTGTGTTGTACCCTTTATGCCACTGATTATGATCATGTTTGCACGTTGTGAGTAGTTCCCGTATGTTCCTGAGGGCATAGGATGAATTGGCAATGATTTATATATAACATGTGTTAGTATTCTGTCAAGAGTTTATCTTTTATGTGATTCTATGATGGTGTTGTGCGAACGTCGACTGCATAACACTTCACCTTTTAAGGGCTTATAGGAGAACAACGTAGTGTAATGGATTGAGGAAGACTTGGGAGGACAACTTAGCCCAAGCCGGAGTCATGCAGTTAGATTATGTGGGTAGTAATGTCGGGGAACTTAGAGTGTAATGCTATGGTGGGACTTTATGTCTTAATAATTCTTGTGCAAGTCATTAAATTGGCCACATGATCCATCATAAGGGGTTGTAGTTTAATTATTTAGCTATGCCTAGTTATGGCTCCGCCCCAAAGAAGATTAAAACTTGACAAGATATGCAACATGTTGTTTAATAAATCTCCATGCCTAGTGATATCCATGCTGCCCTCGGGAACGTTTTCCACACATAAGACACACATCACTTGAGCTTGTCCTCTTGCTACATAGAGGATTGGGCTTTCTCTCCCTTTGAGAGCTTTCTATTTGCTACCATTTGTTTTAAAGCATTTCTATTTCTTTTGCAACTATACAACTGAAAATCCAAAAACATTTGCATCTTTTATTGTTTTATTATCATCCTTTCTAACCAATACCTTCAGCTCCTCGTGGGTTTGAAAACCTTTTCTAATCGAAAGGTGCTACAACTGATCTCCTGGACTTGGGAGCCATCAAGACACTTTTCTGGCGCCGTTGCCGGGGAGCGTAGCGCTATTGGTAAGAAGTTTGGTAAGGAAACCCGAAATCTGAATTATATTTGCTATTTTATCTTATTTTTACTATGGCACTTAAGAATTGTCCTTCGCTGCGCCTTACTGTTTATGAACATGCTTATACCACTAATGCTAAAGTGGTTGAAACTGCTGAGTCTAAGATATCTGATGTGGGATTTAAAATTCCCACTGGACATGTTGAAAGTGTTACGAAGAATGCATTTTCAGGAGATGGAACTAAAACTGCACGTGAACATATTAAATTGATTGAAGAGATATGTGGCTTATTCAGGATTCCTGGTATTTCTGAGTACTATGTGAAAAGGAAGTTATTATTTATGTCTTTATCTGTTAATGCTCGTATTTGGTTCAGGTCTTTGGATGAAGAAGCCACTACTGAATGGAGTGTATTGAGGAAGATTTTCTTTCTTAAATATTTTACTCCGAGAGAAGCTTATGAGAGCCGCTGCTATATATTTAATTTCTGGCCACATCTGGGAGAGAGTATTACTCAAGCTTGGGGGAGACTGAAGGCACTCCTTCGTGAGAATCCTTGTCATGATCTTACAAAGAAACTTATATTGATAAACTTTTATGTGAGGCTGCCTATGAAGCATAAGGAAATTCTGGACAATTCATCTGGTGGGAGTTTTACAAATAATACTGAAGAAGAAGCATGGAATCTATTGGAAACTATTTCTGAAAATAGTGGATACTGTGAACTTGATAAAGGTAATAAACCTTATTTTGATTATGGATATTCATGTGTGGAGACCTTCTCTACTTCTATCTTGTTTAAAAATATGAGTGATACATTTAATCTTGATCCTTATGTTATACTTGAAATAGCTAAATCTTTTGCTGAGCATATCTGTATTCCTAAAAGTGGATTTGAAACTTATGTTGAACCTGTTAAACAATCTATTGTTATTCCTAAAGTTATTAAACAGATAGAGCCAGTGTCATCTGTGAGAATTGAGGAGTATGTTGAGCCACCCCCATATCCAAACCAAGTTAAGAAAAATTTGCTTACTACTGTTACTAACAAGAGTAAAAGGAAATGTCCTAAGCCATATGAACAGGTGGAAGTCAATACTCAAATTTCTGTTATCAAACAATTAAATGAAGAAGATCCTGTTGATGTCTATCTATGTGAAGATGCTACTAAAATTATCAGAGGTAATTCGACCAAGGTGGGAAAACCTATAATATCATGCTCTATTGGGACTTCAAGTTATCATGGTCTATGTGATATTGGGTCAAGCATTAGTGTCATTCCATATTCTCTCTATCTTGAAATCAAGCCTGATATTGATCCCATTGTTATGGAAGGGACAGGTATGACAATTCAACTTGCTAATAAAGAATATATCAGTCCTTTTGGAATTGTTAGAGATATTGAAGTTCTAGTTGGTAAAATTAAATATCCTGCTGATTTTATTGTGCTTGGTTGCCCTCAAGATTCTTTTTGTCCTATCATTTTTGGTAGACCTTTCTTGCGTACTGTTGGGGCTGAAATTAATTTGCTTAAAGAGAAAGTGTTTATTAAATATGATAATGAAAGACTTGAGTTCAATTTTTCCAAATTTGCTGATAAACATGTTGTGAAAGAGCCAATTTCTGAAGATATAATTGAAACTCTTGCTTCTATAGCTGTAGCTTCAACAGATGTGGTAGAACGTTATATGCTTAATCAAGATGAACCATTTAATGATGAGGAAAAAGAGGCTCTGGAACAAATATTATGGCAACAACCACCACAATTATAGTTGCATATTCCACCTGATAATTTAGGAGTGCTACCACCACCTAAAGGGGATCCTAGTTTTGAATTGAACACTACTAGGAAAAGGCTTGTAGGTAAGCCACGTGGCCGTGGCGCACTGTCAGAATGGTGCGCCATGGCTAAGTATGCGTGGCGCACCGCTTCGTGCTGCGCCACGGACACTAACTTAGCCGTGGCGCAGGTCTCTAAGATGTGCGCCACGGCTAAGTTGGGCCCTGGACGGCCGGCCTGTGCGCACTTAGGCGTGGCGCGGCAGAAACATGTGCGCCACGGGTATCCGCGTAGCCGTGGCGCACAGTAATACCCTGCGCCACGGCTAAGTTTGGGACCCGGTGCACATTTTTGGCGCCAATTTTACCCCACTTAGCCGTGGCGCACTGTGCTCCTGTGCGCCACGGGTAAGCGTGGGTCCCACCTTTACCAATTCTGGCGCGAATTTTACCCCACTTAGCCGTGGCGCAGGGAATTATTGTGCGCCACGGCTAGGATATAGTGGTGGCGCAGCCACCATTCGTGCGCCACGGCTAAGCCTGGGTGCACTTTTACTTTTTGGCTGCCACCACCACCCCCTTTTCTCCTCTTTTCCTCTCCTCTTCCTCCTCCCCACCTCTCAATTCCAGATCTGCACGCCCCTTCCTCTCCCCACCTCATTTTCTTCTCTCTCTTCACATATTTCCACATAAATCTACTTAATTATTTTCTTCATGTATATGTGAGGAAACATCTCCCACACCTCGTGCTCGATCTTCCTCCTCCGGGCGCTCTCTCTTTCGACGTCAATTTGTTGGAAGGTGAGTGTATGTGATGGATGAGAAGGCTTTGATGTGTGTGGTTCTATGTGATGGATGAGAAGGGTTGTGATTTGTGGTTGTTGTATGCATGTGTGATGGATGAGTTGGTTGCATTGTGATGGATGAGGATGTGTGTGTGGTTGCGTGTGTTTGCATATGTGTATGCCATGATTGAAATGATTAGTTCCGATGTTTTCGCCGAAATGTAGATTCATTTCCATTTCGGCGAATTTTCCGGCACTCCTAAGGCCAAAAATTAGCAAAGGTCATGCCAAATTTTTCTGTGAAATATTTTGTTTCTAATATAATCCTTTGTTCTATATGTAGAGCGGGGGCGACAATGGTCATCATGATGAGCGAAAGTATTGTTGCTAGATATTTGAAATATGCGACGACCGTGATGGTTAAAAACAACGACACCGGGATAAAGTGTCCGTGTCGAACATGCAAACTCGGCACCGTGCTCGATCCCTTTTCCGGCACATTGCAGGAGCATCTGCTCAGGAAAGGTTTTATGGATGACTTCACTTACGAGGATGATGATGATGACGTCAATGGGGGCGCGGCGGGAAATGATCAGGAAGATGAAGAGGCGCCTCCCGATTATGATGACGAAGAATATGTCGGGCATGATGAAGAAGAAGCCGACGTAAATGGTGGAGAAGACGCGGGCACGCCGACGCTGCTAACTTCAGTCGTGCGGGACCCTCATGTTCAAGAATTGCTTCTCAGAAAGTCGAGTAACGCTGCTAGAGAGGCTAAGCTGGCGCAGCTGGACATAGACTCGAATGCTCCGTTGTATGCGGGATGTCGGCCCGAGGATACCCGCTTGAAAGTAACGCTCATGGCTCTGCAGATGAAGGCAAAACACAAATGGACAGACGCAAGCTTCGACGAGAACTTGAAATTTTGGCACGATCGTCTTCCTGAGGGGAACACGTGTCCTAGTAGTATCGAAGAGGCCAAAAAAATCGTGTGCCCTTTTGATTTACCGCACATCAAATACCACGTTTGCATCAATGATTGCTTCATTTATCCGGAAAATGACGCGGAGACAACTGCATGTCCGGTGTGCGGCGCTGCTCGATACAAGAAAGGGAAAAGGAAAGCTCCTCGGAAAGTGGTATGATACCTTCCGATCATTCCTCGTCTGCAGCGGCTTTTCACAGATCCTAAGGAAGCAAAGTTAATGCGCTGGCACGCGGAAAGGAATAAGCCGGAAAACGAAGAGACGGATAAGATGCTGAGACACCCTTCAGATGCTAAGCAGTGGGAAGCGTTAGACTTTGAATACCCAACTTTTGGGAACGATCCAAGAAACGTCAGGTTGGGCGTGAGCACCGATGGGCTCAATCCGTTTGGCAACCAGAGCAGCACACATAGCACGTGGCCCGTGTTTGTATGGATATACAACCTACCCCCATGGTTGTGCATGAAGAGGAAGTACATTCAGATGAGCATGCTAATCCAAGGGCCGAAACAACCAGGAAACGACATCAATCTGTATCTGCGGCTCTTGAGAGATGAGCTACAGAAGATATGGAATGTAGGGGTCAGCACATGGGACGCCGTCGCGGAAGATTACTTCCCTATGAGAGCCGCGTTGATCACGACGGTGCAAGACTATCTCGGTTACGGATATATCGCAGGCCAGGTGGCACACGGACACTGTGCATGCGTTAGGTGCATGGACGATACAACATATATGCAGCTAGAGAAAGATCCCGGGTCTTCAAAAACAGTGTTCACGGGACATCGAAGGTGGCTTCGCAGGGACGACCCGTGGAGAAACCGCAAAGAGCTGTTCGATGGTACCGCTGAGATCCGAAGAGCCCCACGTAAGAGGAGCGGCGAAGAAATCGACATGCTGTTGACAAGCTGGGATGAGTGCCCTCCGCCGGGGAAGAAGCAAAAGGCTCCGCCACCACTGCTGAAGGTATGGAAAACAAGGTCTGTTTTCTGGGACTTGCCATATTGGAAGATCCTCGAAACACCTCATAGCCTTGATGTCATGCATATCACGAAGAACGTGTGCGAGAGTCTGCTTGGCACCCTTCTCAACATGCCGGAGAGGACCAAAGATGGGCCGAAAGCAAGAAACGACCTAAGATCATTGGGCATCAGGAAAGATCTCCACGGAGGACGCCCTGACGATGATAATGATCTGTCCGAGGAGGAGGAGACAGAAGGTCGTCGGAAGGGCAAAAAGGCGAAACAGAATGACTATTACTGCCCTCCTTCGTGCTTCACTCTAAGCCAGAAGGAGATCGAACAGTTTATAAAGTGCCTTCTCGGAGTGAAATTTCCTTCCGGTTACGCGGGGAAGATAAGCAGATATCTGGACGCAGCGAAACAAAAGTTCAGCGGGATGAAGTCGCATGACTGTCACGTGCTGATGACGCAGATACTTCCGGTTGCACTCCGAGGGATAATGGACCCACACGTCCGCCAAACGCTATTGGACCTATGCAACTTTTTCGACGTCATCTCTCGAAAGTCGATCAGCATGAAGAAAGCCGTAAGGTTACAGGAAGAGATCATTGTGATACTAAATGAGCTCGAGATTTACTTCCCTCCCGCATTCTTCGACGTTATGGTGCATTTGTTGATCCATGTCGTGGATGATATCATCCAGCTCGGGCCGATGTTCCTGCACAGCATGATGCCATTCGAAAGGATGAATGGTGTCATCAAAGGATACGTTCGTAACAGGGCAACTCCAGATGGAAGCATCGTCCAGGGCTATCTCACCGAAGAGTGCATCTCTTTCTGCACGAATTTTCTAGATGTCGAGAACCCTGTTGGTCTGCCCGAAAATAAGCACATTGGCAAGCTCGATGGAGCAGGTCACAAAACAGGCAGGAGGGAACTACAAGTGGATGACTCTGGCCGACGCGCCGACTTTGACAGTGCAAACTTTGTAGCGCTAAAACACATACAAGTGGTCGATCCTTGGTTGGAAAAGCACAAAAACTTTATTGAGAAGAAGTACAGTGAACGTGGTCAGCATCGAACGGACGTCGAAATAATCAAAGAGCACAACGCCACCTTCACGCGTTGGTTCAAACGCCACCTTCTAGATAATCCTCCGTCAATGACTTCCGCAGAAGGAAAACTCATATTCCTCTTGTCACAGGGCCCCGCGCCCAACCTGATGACATATCAGGCATACGATATCAACGGTTACACGTTCTACACGGAGGAAAAAGACAGGAATAGCGAATATCAGAACTCAGGGATAACGATGGAATCCTTCACCGGTGACGTCAAAGAAAGGTACTATGGAAGGATCGAGGAGATCTGGGAGCTGGACTACTCTGGAGACAAGGTGCCGATGTTCCGTGTCAGATGGGCTAAGAGCGTCAGTCCAAAAAAAGAAGACGGATATTTCACCACCATGTCTATACCCGAAGCCTCCAAGTCTGCTGCTACCGCGAGCGTCATCGCGAAAACTGAACCATGGGTACTGGCTAGCCAAGTTGACCAATGCTTCTTCATCACCGACCCGACAATGCCTAGCCGTGTTGTCGTGAGAAGAGGAAAAAGGAGCATCATCGGAATGGATGGAGTCGCCAACGAGCAAGATTTTGACCAGTACGGAGACCCAAAAATGGAAGATGACGACGACGACAAAGAAATAACATACACCACAAGAAGAAGTAGGACAACACTACCCAAGTCAGGTGGTCTTCCGTTCGCAAGAAGAAGTCGACATGTTCCGGGTCTAAATTATTCAACCGCCACTAAGAAGGGAAAGAAGATTGTGAAACGCTAGCTAGACGGTGTGGGAAGCACTAGCGGCCGGAGGAGGCATCCCTCCAAAGGCTAAGAAGGGGCGGAAAAGAACTAGGAAGAGCGACTATGCATCCGCCAGCCAGCCGTCGCTGCCTCCAAAGCCGCAGCAGGGTGCCAATGCCTCTAGCAGCCAGCCGGCGGCTCCGCGGCCGATCCGGTTTAAGGACGGGCCAGGACCGAGCAAAGATGTTGCGCGGGAAATGCATATTGCGGGTCGACCGATGGTACCGCCTGATGTGCTCCAACTCATGAGTGGGGATATGCAGAAGCTGCATGAGCGTGTTCTGACACGAGAGCTGGATCTTCTTAAAATGAAAGATCCAACACATCCACACCCGCTCTTCACTGCCAAGGTGCCAGAGGCAGTTGATGGCTTTTGCAAACAAGAGCCGGCGGATTTGCTCTTCGTGCGATTTGATGACATCTTCAAGATGTTTAACTTGAAGCGGCTCCATCCTCATTTAGTCCGCTTATTCTGTCTCAGTACGGCCCACCAGGTCCTAAAAGAGAAGATCGGGGGCGTCGCGATAGCGGACCCCTACTACATGATCGAGACCAACTTCAGAAGCCATGAAGGCTGGCAATTTATGTCGAAACACCTCGAAGAAATCATGGTGGAGAATAAGTGGAAGGATTACATTCTCTTGCCTTACTATCCCGAGTAAGTAGTCATTCTTTACGCCATAATTAAGATGCTTCATTAGATTTCTATCATTATTTTTCTAACACTCTGTCTAAATTGTTTTGCCCAGAGACAAGTACTGCGTCCTGCTCGTTCTTTGCCCGAAATATTCCGTAGTCATATATTTGGACTCGGGTAGGGAGGACAAACCGAAAGACTACACCAACCTCAAGAAGGCTCTGGATAATGCTCTAGTTGGCTTCAGTATGAGGGGAGGCGTCTTCAAAAGGAAGAGACCTGGAAGAGGAGGTGTGCTATCATTCCACCACATTATCAAATTCGCGTGCGTCACGCAACCAAAGAACAGCGAGAGGGATGCCTACTACGCCATCCATCAGATCCATGCCTTCGTACGGGATGAAGAGAAACTTCAGTTGCCAGATCAACTCCAACGCTGGGCCGAAAACTTGGCAACTATCCAGGATCGTGATCTTCGACAAGAATTCTATCGCATCTAGGAGATGTTCGCGCGGATCATACTACACGATGTCTGCGCCGTTGGAGGCATGTTCTACTACGACGGCGCTCCACTCGATAATGCGGAGGTGGAACGGCGTCTAAAGGCACAAGGCGACATCCGGCCCTTCACGACGAAAGAAGGCGTCCGCCCCTTCCCGGCCCCGAAGACCATCGACGCCTAGCTTACCTGTGTAGCTTATGTTCAAACAGTCGATGAAATTCATGTTGTAATTAAACTTCCTTTACTTTGTAATGTGATGATGTTTGAACTTGCTACTCGATTCCAATCGATGTGATGTATATGATGATCCGTGATCTATTTTCAGTTATAATGCATATGTGATCTATGTATTTTGTGTATTGTTCTGCAATGTGTATTATAGAATATATGTCTATATAAATACCTATATTATAATCTGTATAAATACTATATTTTCTGTATATAAAAAATATACAGAAAATCATAGCCGTGGCGCATGTCAGAGGGTAGCCGTGGCGCACCACAGCCGTGGCGCACAGTCCACCAGTGCGCCATGGGTATTTCCACTTAGCCATGGCGCACATAGTATCCTGCGCCACGGATAACTACTCGTGGCGCACATGGGTCCCTGCGCCACGGCTAATTGCTTACCCGTGGCGTGGCAATTCGTGGCGCAGGCGCCTGCGCCACGGGTAGCCCAATCTGGTGCGCCACGGCTAGGCTTTTCCCTAGTAGTGGAAGCCTTTGCCTGATAATCTGAAATATGCATACTTAGATGATAAAAACGCATATCCTGTCATTATTAGTGCTAACCTTTCAGCTGAAGAAGAAGAGAAATTACTTGACGTGCTAAAAGCTCATAGACCAGCTATGGGATACTCTCTTGATGATCTTAAAGGTATAAGCCCAGCTCTATGTATGCACAAAATTAATTTGGAAGAGGATGCAAAACCTGTTGTTGACTATCAACGCCGTCTCCATCCCAAAATGAAAGAAGTGGTAAGAAAGGAGGTAATAAGACTCATGGAAGCTGGTATAATTATCCTATAGCTGATAGTAAGTGGGTTAGTCCTGTCCATTGTGTTCCTAAAAAGGGAGGAATGACTGCTGTTCCAAATGATGAGAATGAACTTGTGGCTCAACGTACTGTTGTTGGCTATAGGATGTGCATTGATTACAGGAAATTAAACAAAGCAACTAGAAAAGATCATTACCCATTGCCATTTATTGATCAAATGTTAGAAAGGTTATCTAAACATTCTCACTTTTGTTATCTAGATGGTTATTCAGGTTTCTCACAAATTCCTGTTCATAAGGATGATCAAGAAAAGACCACTTTTACTTGCCCATTTGGTACTTTTGCTTATAGAAGAATGCCATTCGGTTTATGTAATGCTCCTGCCACTTTTCAAAGATGCATGAATGCTATATTTGCTGATTACATTGAGAAGATAATGGAAGTCTTTATGGATGATTTTTCTGTGTATGGTACTTCTTTCGATAATTGCTTGTTCAATCTTAACAAAGTTTTGCAGCGTTGTGAAGATCAACATCTAGTTCTCAATTGGGAGAAGTGCCACTTCATGGTTACCGAAGGAATTGTTCTAGGGCACAAGATTTCTGGAGATGGAATAGAAGTTGATCCAGCCAAGGTAGAAGCTATTGAGAAGCTACCATACCCAAAGGATATAAAAGGTATAAGAAGTTTTCTTGGGCAAGCAGGATTTTACCGTAGGTTCATTAAGGATTTTTCCAAAATATCAAAGCCTCTAACCAATCTTTTGCAAAAGGATGTTCCTTTCTCTTTTAATGATGATTGCATTGAATCTTTTAATATTTTAAAGAATGCTTTAATAACTGCTCCTATTATTCGACCTCCTGATTGGAAATTGCCCTTTGAAATTATGTGTGATGCTAGTGATTATGCTGTTGGGGCTGTTTTGGGTCAAAGGATTGATAAGAAACTGAATGTTATTTATTATGCTAGTAGAACACTTGATGCTGCCCAAAGAAATTATGCTACAACTGAAAAAGAATTTTTAGCAGTATTATTTGCTTGTGACAAGTTTAGACCTTATATCACTGATTCAAAAGTCACAATTCACACTGATCATTCTGCTATTAAATATTTGATGAACAAGAAAGATGATAAGCCTAGATTAATAAGATGGGTACTTTTATTGCAAGAATTTGATCTACACATTGTTGATAGGAAAGGAGAAGATAACCAAGTAGCTGATCATCTCTCTAGAATGGAGAATATACCTGATGATCCTATTCCTATTAATGATAGCTTTGTTAATGAACAACTTGCAAATGTTAATGTATCTAGTGTTAAGGCTGCGTCTCCTTGGTTTGCTAACTATGCAAACTTTATTGTTGGGAAAGTATTACCTCCACACTTTACTTATCAACAAAGAAAGAGATTCTTTTATGACGTTAGACATTATTTTTGGGATGATCCTTTCCTTTATAAGAAAAGTGTAGATGGTATTATTAGATGCTGTGTACCTGAGCATGAACAACATGCTATAATAAGAGATTGCCATGATAGTCCATATGGAGGGCATCATGCAGGAGATCGCACAGCAGCAAAGGTATTACAATCTGGTTTCTATTGGCCTACTTTATTTAAAGACTGCCATGAATATGTTAAATCTTGTGATAAATGTCAAAGAGTAGGAAACATTGGTAGGAGAAATGAAATGCCTATGAATTATTCTTTACCACTTGAACCATTTGATGTGTGGGGTTTTGATTTTATGGGACCTTTCCCAGCTTCAAAGACAAAGCATACTCACATTTTGGTTGCAGTTGACTATGTTACAAAGTGGGTGGAAGCAATTCCAACCAAAAGTGCAGATCATGCCACAGCAATGAAGATGCTTAAGGACATCATTTTCCCGAGGTTTGGTGTTCCTAGATTTTTAATTACTGATGGTGGCTCTCATTTTATACATGGTGTTTTTAGGAAAGCTTTGGCAAAATATGATGTTAACCATAGAATTGCATCTCCTTATCACCCTCAAACAAGTGGACAGGTTGAATTAAGTAATAGGGAAATTAAACTCATTCTTGAAAAGACAGTTAACAAGTCTAGGTCTGATTGGCCACTTAAAATTAATGATGCATTATGGGCTTATAGAACTGCATTCAAAAAACCTATGGAATGTCTCCTTACAAAATGGTCTATGGGAAGGCTTGTCATTTACCTGTTGAGTTAGAACATAAAGCTAGATGGGCTATTAAACAATTGAACTTTGACTTTAAGATTGCAGGAGAGAAAAGAATCCTTGATTTAAACCTACTAGATGAATGGAGGAATGAAGCCTATGAAAATGCTAAAATGTTTAAAGAGAAAGTTAAGATCTGGCATGACAAGAAGATTAAGAGAAAAGAATTCAAAATAGGAGATCAAGTTTTATTATACAACTTCGTTTCAAGTTTTCTGCAGGGAAGCTAGCTTCGAAATGGCAGGGACCATTAGTCATACAGGAGGTGTACCGTTCAGGAGCTATCCGTCTCTACGGTGATATGAAAGGTAAACCTCATGTGGTCAATGGACAACGCCTTAAACATTATATTGCAGGAAAAAGCTTCGTTGGAACGTTGGAAACATTGAATTTACAAACACCGGAAGAAATAATAAGAGGGGGCCGAGCAGTTTCAGCAACTCCAAATCAATAAAAGGTAACTTTTGTATTGGAATTACATGAAATTTTAGGGAAGTCATTTTTTATGGAAATAAGAGTGTGGGGAAAGAAAACTTGACGAAACGGAGTCCCGAGGGAGAAAAGAGGGGGCCCCACGCGGCCAAGTACAGGGGCCGCGTGGGACCATCCCTTTCCCACCTCGGAGACCTTTTTCGCCTCGTTTTTGACTCCAACGCTTTGTCTTGACCTAAAAACCCTCAATATATACCCCCCTCGGACGATCTAATCTCGCACCGAGCGTTCTCGAGCGATCTTTGTTTCTTGCTTTTTCTGTCTGCCAGGGTTTTAGCTATGTCTTCGGGGGACTCCTACCAATGTTCCTCCATGGATGACGACGATGATGAACTTGAGGGGCTCAGCCCCACGTCCCCATGGAAGAGGAACAGGAAGAGGAAGGACTACTCCGATGACGATGACATAGAGGAGGAGGAAGAAGAAAACAAGGCGATCGTCGACTTCACGCCCTTGGCAACAGCACCTCCATCGCCTGTTGCTGTCGCCAACGTGAGGGTGAACCACTCTCTTGGCAACAAGAGGAAGACGGCGCGCATCCAAACTGGAGGGAAGGTTCCTAGGCTCTCGCTTGCGAGCAAAAACGTAGCTTCTACTCTTATTGACAGGGAATCCCGGCGCACCCCTCGAGGAAATTATCCCGGTGAGTGGGATCACAAGATCCCCAACAAGAAGGTATCAAGCCCCGAGTGGAAGCCTAGCAAGGAGACGGTTGAGAAGAACCTAATGGAGAAACTGGGGGAAGCTGCAAAAGAATTTGAGAAGGCCTACAACCTCATGATGCAGATCGTTGGAGACTTGGAAGATCATTATTATGAAGGCAATAAGAAAGAAGAGAGGAAGTTCTAGCAAGACGTCAAGCTTGGGGGAGTTCCACCTAGTCTTTCTCTTTATTAGTCTCTTTTATCTATCTAGTTGAGATGTGTTTTGCTTTTATCGTTTAGTTATCAATTTCGTTCAAGCTTGTGTGAGCTCATAGAGCATTATCATGTATCCCTATCTTGTGGTTTATCAATGAATATTAAAGTATGGTGTCATCCATGGTTCTCTTGTTTTGGAGATTTATGGGTAACACTCATGCAAATGAGCGTGGCATGTTTAGAGGTTTCAATCACACCTTACCCTGGACTTAATTAACTTGAGTTTGTTGGACAACTGTAGAATCATGACATCAAAATAACAAATAATAATGAACCATTGTGATTAAAATTATGATGATAGTGACTTGATAAATGTTTAAGGTTGGGAGTTAGCCCATATGTGCTGTCACATGCAAAGCTTTCAACATGTTCCATTATTTGTTTAGTTGATATCATGTACTTTTGTCTATGGATGCCTATCATGACGAAATAAATGTGGAAATAGAGTTAAGTTTAAGTGAGTTTGTATAGATGGTTAGAGAGAAACCTGGGCCGCTAATCTAAGCCATGCATCATTCATGGTGGAAATTTACTTACATACAATTTTGAACTCTCTTTGATACACCCTACAATAAAAAGCTATATCAAGTGGCAAATAAAGAGGGTGTTAAGATTGTTCATTATGTTTGTTTGTCTTGTTGTTTTGATGTGGGCTTGATCCATATCATGGGACAAGAGGTACCCCGGACGAGACTCTTGATGATACCATTATTACTTACAATGATAGATAACTTAGACTTGCTTTGTTTCCTAAGTTGAGTAATCATGGTGTAGGTACTTGTATTCAAGGGGCATGAGACATCTAACCTTTACTTTACCAAGGCCACTATTCATAATTGCTTTCACATTTAACTCAATTCATTCAAATGCTTGCCATAAAAAGCAAAAGCATGAAAAAGGAATATGATTCAGTTGTCCAACATACAATAGTTACTTGCTTTCAAAAGTAAGGGGTGATTGCTAGAGCTTCTACTTATGTTGCCCTCATGTGTATGAGTTTTAATTCATCAATCTTACATTGCAACTGAATATGATGATGATACAATGCCCGTATTTATTTATCAACCATAAGTCCATCGATGCATATGATGATCTATGTCCTTATTTACTCGAGGACGAGTAAAGGTTTAAGCTTGGGGGAGTTGATACGTGCATTTTATATCATCATTTTTATATCCTATATTATCATATTGGAATGTTATTTGCATTGTTATATCGTTGTTTTTGCATGTTTTAGATGATTTATGGGATTTTCATACAAAGTCCCTATTTTTGGCATTTAATATCTGGGAGGCAGAAAACCCCCTTTTCTTGTTTTTATTGTTTCAGGAGTTTTGCAAACTCAAATAATTAAAGGAAAAATACCACGCCAGTTTTTCATCAGGAGAAGGGTGGAGGAAAGAAGACCGAAGGCAGGAGGGCCACGAGGGCCAAATGGGGTGGTCCCACGTGGCAAATGTACCTGGCCGCGTGGGACCCACCAACTGGCCCCTCGAGCACCCCCTCGCGTGGGGCTTTTTACTGAGGGACGCCCTAATTTTCCCCGAATTATCTGAGGCCGTGGCGGCGGCGGAGCTCCTGATTCTCTCCGAAGGGGGTCAGATCCTGCTGCTCCGGAGCTCCGGAGAGGGGGAAATCACCTCCATCATCATCACCTCTCCTCCTTGGCGTGGGAGGAGGCCTCTACATCACCGTCATCACCATTACCAGCACCATCTCCATCATCATCTCCGTGATCCACTCCGTTCCCCTCATAGTTTGAGAGTTGCTATACCCTAGATCATTGCCTTGTGCTCCTATTCATGTTTGTGATTGGGTACTTGTCATTATTTGGTGGTGAAGTATTTATTTCAGATTGTGTTGTACCCTTTATGCCACTGATTATGATCATGTTTGCACGTTGTGAGTAGTTCCCGTATGTTCCTGAGGGCATAGGATGAATTGGCAATGATTTATATATAACATGTGTTAGTATTCTGTCAAGAGTTTATCTTTTATGTGATTCTATGATGGTGTTGTGCGAACGTCGACTGCATAACACTTCACCTTTAAAGGGCTCATAGGAGAACAACGTAGTGTAATGAATTGAGGAAGACTTGGGAGGACAACTTAGCCCAAGCCGGAGTCATGCAATTAGATTATGTGGGTAGTAATGTCGGGGACCTTAGAGTGTAATGCTATGGTGGGACTTTATGTCTTAATAATTCTTGTGCAAGTCATTAAATTGGCCACATGAT
This sequence comes from Puccinellia tenuiflora, assembly GCA_012064385.1. Classification (NCBI taxonomy): domain Eukaryota; kingdom Viridiplantae; phylum Streptophyta; class Magnoliopsida; order Poales; family Poaceae; genus Puccinellia; species Puccinellia tenuiflora. Next base: position 722,144 of record QRDG01000571.1, on the reverse strand, counting down.
CCATCATAAGGGGTTGTAGTTTAATTATTTAGCTATGCCTAGTTATGGCTCCGCCCCAAAGAAGATTAAAACTTGACAAGATATGCAACATGTTGTTTAATAAATCTCCATGCCTAGTGATATCCATGCCGCCCTCGGGAACGTTTTCCACACATAAGACACACATCACTTGAGCTTGTCCTCTTGCTACATAGAGGATTGGGCTTTCTCTCCCTTTGAGAGCTTTCTATTTGCTACCATTTGTTTTAAAGCATTTCTATTTCTTTTGCAACTATACAACTGAAAATCCCAAAAACATTTGCATCTTTTATTGTTTTATTATCATCCTTTCTAACCAATACCTTCAGCTCCTCGTGGGTTCGACAACCTTTTCTAATCGAAAGGTGCTACAACTGATCTCCTGTAGTTGGGAGCCATCAATAAGTAGGCCTCGCGTGACTTCAACTGACAGTTCGCTCCAACAAGCCCAACTTCTCCTAAGTCCTTTCTTAGGCTTCATAGGATTTCAGGGCGAGTCATGCCTGTAGTATTTAGTCAAGGTGTGTGAGTTGTATCTTGACTTACCAGCTAAAAATCAGGAAAGAGTCGGCTTCTTTGCCAGGTTCAAGAGTCTGAAGCTTGACGTTTTTTCTTAACAACAAGCCCTCAAGAACCTTAAGTCGGAAAATAAAGCGCACACACAACAAATTTCAATTTGAAATGCCGTCGGCTTTATTTCCTTTTAACCATAATCGTAGTACAATGTATGAAGAGCTTACTGGGCTCGGTGATAACTTGCACATCTTTACTTACAAGTACTAATTATAATATGGGCGCAATTGAGCTATGTTCCAAGGCCTCTTTGTCTCTGCATAAGGATCTAGTGTGTGAGCTATGTCAGCTCCCTTGCTTTGACTTGCTGGCTCTCGTACATCCATGAGATAATACGACCCATTGTGCAAGTTTTTGTTTATAACAAACGGTCCTTCCCATGGGGGAGATAACTTGTGCATCCCTTCCTTATTTTGACCTAGACGAAGCACTAAGTCGCCCTCTTGGAAAGTCCGACTTCTGATTCTGCGTGCGTGATATCGCTGCAAGTCCTGCTGATAGACTGCGGATCTCTCAAGGGCTAATTCCCTTGCCTCCTCAAGTGGATCCACCGAGTCCTGGCGAGCAAGCTCGTTTTCTGTCTTGATATAATTGGCGACTCGTGGTGAGTCATGAAGTAGATCACTGGGCAGGACTGCTTCTGCTCCATAGACCATGAAGAATGGCGTGAAGCCGGTAGATCTGTTAGGAGTCGTCCTTATGCTACAGAGTACTGCTGGTAACTCCTCAACCCAATATCCGGCAGCTCGTAACGGGAGAACTCTTAATCTGGGCTTTATCCCTTTGAGCAACTCCTGATTTGCACGCTCAGCTTGTCCATTGGACTTTGGGTGTGCCACTGAGGCTAGATCGAGTCGGATGTTGTTTTCGCCACAGAACCTGGCCATCTCTCCGACTGACAGATTGGTTCCGTTGTCTGTGATGATGCTATGCGGATATTCAAATCATGTGGCTATCTTTTTGATAAACCTGATGGCCGATGCTGCATCGACTCGGCTGACGGGTTCGACTTCAACCCACTTAGTGAATTTGTCAGTTGCTACTAGTAGGTGAGTCTTGTAGTAGGGCGACTTTTGAAAAAGGACCCACCATGTCAAGCCCCCAAACTGCAAATGGCCAGGTGATTGGTATAGTTCTGAGCTCCTGAGCTGGTACGTGGTCTTGTTTGGCGTACCTCTAGCAACCATCGCAAACTCACACTATCTTTTCTGCATCCAGGTGTGCTGTTAACCAGAAGAAGTCATGCCTGAACGCTTTGGATACTAAGGACCTTGTTTGAAGCATGATGACCACAATCTCCCGCATGAATCCCTTGCAAAATCTGCCTGCTTTCCTCTGGGGACACACACCGTTGGTAGACTCCCGTGGCGCTTCTTCTGAACAACTCTCCATTGATTACTGTGTAAGACTTACACCGTCTGACAATCTGCCTTTTCTTGATTTCGTCATCTGGTAGTTCACTATCAAAAGGTACGCAAGATACGGCTCTGTTCAAGCTGGAATCGTCCGAGTTGCTGCGACCAATGCCGACTCTGGGTCTGGAAAAGCGAGTTCTTCTTCTGAGGGAAACTTGACCGATGGGTGGTGTAGCTCATCGAGGAAGACATTGGGTGGGACTTTCTCTCTTCGTGATCCCAATCGTGATAACGCGTCTGCTGCTTCATTTTTACGCTGATCGATGTGGTCTACTTGATAGCCGGAGAAGAACCCGACAACTTGGTCGACTGCCCTTCTATAAGCCGTCATGTTTGCATCCTTTAAGTCCCAAATTCCTGATACTTGCTGCGCCACAACATCCGAGTCTCCAAGTCACCTGATGCGCTTGATGTTCATCTCCTTAGCTATGCATAATCCGTGCAACAACGCTGTGGCACCCCCCCTCTGACACATGTCGCCAGAGAGGTGGTCGCCCCGTGCGCCCGCCCAGGATATCTGGACGCACGTTACGACAATGCAACATAGCGAAAATATCATTACACAAACAGGCCCAAAGGGCTACAAATGGTTTACATGGCCATCAAGGGATGAAAATCATCATGGCCAAGTATGGCACGGGACAGAATTTAACTGGCAGCGGAAGACAAAGATATGGCAACGGCTGGGTGCGGCTCCATTCCACAGGCATCTGGCTGGGCTACTGATCCTAGCACGCTCTTGGTCCATCTCCTTGCTATGGTAGTAGATGGATCCTCTCAAAGTCTGTCCACATGAAAAGCCAGTCTGAGTACAATGATGTACTCGCAAGAGAATAACCACAAGACATGAACAGCCAAGCAATCAGGCAACGAGTAACTAGCGACAGAAAATAATCTAAACATGGCAAGTGACTACTTACGGCAGTCCAAGTGGGTAGCAACATGGCATCATAATAAAACATGGTATAAGCAGACAAAGGGAGTACCACCAGTACAGAGTCCAAGCCAGATGGGGTTGGATTGTGTACCGGGGGTCACACAAAGAGCTTACCTGTGACGAATAACGGGGTACCAGTTGGTAAGTAACACCACAAATCATATCACCACAGCTAGGCCCACTGGCCTCTAGCCTCACGAGGCTAATCTCATCTGACACCACTGCTAGGCCCACTGGCCTTATCACAATTCCTTATCTCGAGTAACTTTCCCTGCACCATCTTATTGTTTATTAAGTGAGGTCAGGTCGTTCATCAATTGTTTCAAACAGATCTTAAGTTTAACCTCCGGACACGACAAAGACACACAGTGTGACTGACACTGAACTGTTGTTCCATATCCCAGGAACGAGGCTAGCTGGCTAGGTTGGTGCTCTCGAGAGTTTGCTTTACCACCTATCAGAATGCACCCCACTCAGCCGACACCTCAGGTTTACCACACCCAGAGTCGTACTAAGCAAAATACATTCTCGTGACGGTCCACTTGCTAAGACACCCTCCTGCCCCACCCTATACGCATGGTACAACGGGCAAGTAAATCCGGCACATCCCCCGGCGCTACCGGGTATGCCTAGCTCCGGACTCCCTATCGCAGTCGAACCCGTGCCTGTCGACCCCTCCCCTCGGACAGCACAACCGAACGACTGCGCCCAACGGATGGCACAAAAAGGGGCTTAACAACCTACTAGGTCACGGTTTCCATGGGACAACGGTGGTATCGCGTTCAAGGGTTCAGATTAGTGGCACTATGAATAGACCTTATCATTGTTTGGAGGGGTGTTTCATTTAATCAAGTTTCAGCATTCACATGCCCAACCAACAAAGGATTAGTCTAACACTACAACCACAATAACATAAAAATATATCATCAAACAACAAAACATTAGCAACACAATAAAGATCAACTACAAGATATAGTTTAGTTGGTTTGCGTCGACCGGGTGACTATCGTGGCGAGTCCGCCAACAAGCATCATCACAGATCAACTAGTTGGTTAGCGTCGACCGGGTGACAATCGTGGCGATCCCGCCAACAAGCGCCATCACAGATCGACTACAGATTAAAACATAGTGTTTCAAACAGATGACTGTGGCGGTTCCTCCAGCCGGTGTCATCACAGATCAATTAAAAGTTGGCGAGGCATGTAGCCTCCAAGCAATGAACCGAAAAGCATTCATAAGAAAGAAAGCATCCATTCCACTCGAGGGTTATCTCGACGTGGTGTCAGCAATCTTGGCAAAAAGAACCAAATGGAAAGTCAGCTCCCAAGCGTCGCAGTCCGGGTGGTCTATGCCAACCATATTTGACGGAGGGACAAGAAGCAAATAACTCTTTTGGCAAATGCCCCCAACTCCGAGGATCACGGGCCGACATTTGTCCGCACCTAGCCTCGGCGTTGAAGAAGAAGCAAACAATCAACGCATGTTTTTGTTATTTAGTTGTCAAAGCCACGCAAGTGCGAGGCGCACAGATAATTCATACATCAATCTAATGCATACACGGATGATGAATAAAACATGGCAGGAGTAATATCATCAGTCTCATATTAAATAAGAACAACAAACAGTCATGCATAAATAAACAGGCAAGCAAATAATACTGGGCAAGACAATAAACAAATAGTAAACGATATTGCGGGACGACTCAAAGCAAGGGGTTAGCGTGACTTCGAAGACGGGGGTCCGCTGGGCTTGGAAAGGTCGGGGCGATTTCGTGGCGTAGGCAGCGATAGCCGCTTTTACCCGGACTCCGGAGTGCACTCACACAAGGGCACCCAATATCACTATTTTGGAACAAGTTGGAATCAGTACCACTGGTTAGAGCTCGTCGAGATACAAATTTAGAAATTTGAATCACTGAAAACGGACTTACGGTTCAAAAGATATTGCCGTTTGAAAATTCCAGCAGCAGGAAAAGAAAAACTGCCGCGGAAAAAAAAAACGGACGGGCCGCAAATGGGCCGCTTTCAGAATCGGCCGAGCTGGATGCGTATTTCCCGAAATACGCCTTCCGCGCGGGAAGACGGAAAACGGAGAAGGCGCCTTGACTTAACCTGACAGTGGGGCCGGGCCGAGGCGGGGCCCGCCTGTCGGCGTCACGAGGACGCCACTCTGGCCGCCACGCTGGCATCCTCACCCCGGCATCGACCACGCGTGGGACGAGCCCGACGCGGGGGTGCCAGGGCAGGGCCGGCCGCCGGAGCTGGTCGCGCCGCCGCCACTGCCCTAGGGCTTGCTGCCAGCCGCCAGGGTGCTGGGAGGACCGCCTCGTCGCGCCGCCTCCGGAGAGGGCGGTCTCGACCGCGGGGGAGCACGGGGCGCCGCCATGGAGCCGGGCTCCGAGAGCTCACCGCCGGCGGGAGGTGATGACGCCGAGGCTACGGCGCATCACTTCCCCAAATGTCATGTCTGGGAGATAGGCACAGGGTGTGTTTGGTGAAGATGTGAAGTCGGTCCAGTCGTTGAGAAAATCTGCTAGAGCTTGAGACTTAATAGCTGTGTGCGGCTCATATGTGATGTGGTAAGGTCCCATCTCAATTGCCCACTTGGCGATCCGCCCTGTCGCGTCTCTGTTACGTATGATGTCTGATAGTGGTGCTGAACTCACCACCTTTATTGGGTGTTCTTGAAAATAATGCTTGAGCTTCTGGCTTGCTAAGAAGACTCCATAAGCCAACTTCTGCCACTGTGGGTATCTCTGTTTTGAATCGGTGAGTACCTCGCTGACATAGTAAACAGGGCGCTGCACTGGATACTCCTTTTCTTCTTCCTTGCATTCGACAACTACCACTGCGCTGACAACTCTCTCGTTGGCGGCTACATGTAGCAACATGGGTTCCTTGTCTGTAGGAGCTGCCAGGACTGGTGCCATTGACAAGGTTTTTTTCAACTCCTCAAAAGCATCATCGGCTTCTTTGTCCCATAGGAACTTATCTGATTTCTTCAGGAGGCGGTATAGAGGACCCGCCTTGTCTCCGAGTCGTGAGACGAATCTGCTTAAAGCTGCAACGCATCCTGTGAGCTTCTGAACGTCCTTTAAACAAGTCGGATTTTGCAAGTTTTGAATAGCCTTGATTTTCTCCGGGTTTGCCTCAATCTCTCTTTCTAAGACAATGAATCCGAGCAGTTTGCCTGCAGGGACCCCAAATACACACTTGCCTGGATTCAGCATCATCTTGTACTTGCGCAGGTTGTTGAATGTCTCTGCCAAATCAGCAATCAAGGTGTCGTCTTTCTGCGACTTGATAACCACATCGTCCACATAAGCGTCGACGTTTCTTCCGATCTACTTCTGAAAACAATTCTGAATGCATCTCTGGTATGTCGCCCCTACGTTCTTGAGTCCGAAAGGCATTGTCTTGTAACAAAAAGCTCCAAAGGGTGTTATGAAGGAGGTTTTTAGCTCATCCTCCTCCTTGAGTCTGATCTGAAGGGAGCCGGAATAAGCATCTAGGAAACAAAGTAACTCAGAACCTGCTGTGGAGTCAATGATCTGGTCGATGCATGGCAAGGCAAAAGGGTCCTTAGGGCATGCTTTGTTTAGCCCGGTGAAGTCAATGCACATGTGTAGTTCTCCCGTCTTCTTTGGCACTAAGACTGGATTCGCCACCCACTCTGGATTAAATACCTCTTTGATGAAGTCGGCCGCAAGGAGTCGGGCAACTTCTTCTCCAATAGCTTTTCTTTTGTCGTCATGAAACTTGCGGAGTCCTTGTTTTACGGGTCTTGCATGGGGGTTAACATGTAAGCTATGCTCGGCGAGTTCTCTCGGGACACCTGGCATGTCTGACGGCTTCCACGCGAAGACGTCCCGATTCTCACGGATGAACTCGACAAGCGCTCTTTCCTATCTATCAGAGAGGTGTGCACCGACAGTGAACTGCTTGGAAGAATCACCTGGGATGAAATCAACTTGTTTTGTGTCTTGAGCCGACTTGAATTTCATCTTTTCCACTGTTGCCGACTTCTTTAGTACTGTATTGTCCTCCGGGTCCACATGCGCCTTATAGAACTTGAGCTCCTCTTGGGCACAGGCTGTTTCTGGCATAGCTGCATCTCCTTGCTCGCACTCCAGTGCCATCTGCCTATTTTCGTTGACAGTGATGACTCCTTTTGGTCCCGGCATCTTTAATTTCAGATACACGTAACACGGCCTCGCCATGAACTTGAAGTACGCAGGTCGTCCAAATAGAGCATGGTATGGACTGTGAAGATCCACAACCTCAAAAGGCATAATCTCTGATCGATAGTTCTCCAAAGTTCCAAAGGCGACTTCCAAATAGATCTTACCAATAGGCTTTGCCGACGTCCCTGGTACTATCCCATGAAAGATTGTCTCCGTCGGTATGAGCTGCCTGTCTTGCAACTTCATTCTCTTGAATGTGTTATAATATAATATGTTGATACTACTACCACCATCCATGAGTACCTTATTGAGTGTGTATCCTCCGACTTGTGGTGCTACCGCCAAGCCTAGCTGCCTCGGGTCGTCGATTCTTGGCGGGTGATCTGCCTGACTCCAAGTGATAGGCTGTTCCGACCATCGTAATCATTGTGGCAACACCGGCTCCACTGCATTGACTGCGCTGATTTTCAACTTCCTAGCTCGCTTGGAGGTACTGGTGGTGAAAACATGATAACTACCCTGACTCGGATGATGTGCCCGGGTTGCTATGTAGTATTGTCCCTGATTATAATGAAGCTGCTTAGGGTTCTGCTGAAATCCACCTTGACTTCCTTGCTGATGCCCACCACCATTGCTGGACCCTGGGTGATTTCCGGCTCCTCCGCCATGATTGCTAGGTCCTCCATTATTACCTCTGTATCCATCGTTTCTACCTTCATTATTGCCGCGGTTTGCCGGGTTGTTTATCCACTGCTGTAGATCGACACATTGCTCTAAGGTGTGCCCGCATCTGCCGTTCCTGACATGGCGTGGACACGGGCTCTGCAAGACTTCTTGAGCAGTTGGCCTCCATGCCTGGTATCCTTGTGAGTTGTTATCTTTGCGTCTATTCCCAGAGCTGGTGTTAGCTACTAAGTCGGAGTTGTCATACGGCCGCTTAGTCCCTCCATGATTTTGGTTGTGATTCTGATTCTGGTTATGATTCTGGCCACCACCTCCCTGGCCTTTTCCGACTTCTTCCTGGTCCTTGGTTTTCTCCGTGGCGGCATGCTTGTTGGCTCCTGCCATGATTTCTCCGATGGTAATGGGTATGCCCTGGTTCAAACTGTCCTTCATGCGCTCCAACTTTCAGCATACTGGATTAAAGGTACAATTTCTCTCCATGGCCATCAACACAGATATTGGTGGGAGTCCTTGCGAAGAATTAATGATCTCTGAGACTCGCTTCATCCAATGTCTTGTGGATTCTCCTTTCTTCTGAATGCATCTCTCTAGGTCCTCAATGGTGCTCAATTTCTTGCAAGTTCCTTGGAAGTTTTGAAGAAAAGCGGCCTTCAGCTGCTCCCACGAGTTGATTGACCTTGGAGGTAAGTTTCTCATCCAAACTTGAGCTACTCCATCCATCATGATATACATAAATTTTGCACACAGGTTTCCAGGTGCATTGCGAATACTCATTGCCATCTCGTAACTGCTGAGTCAGGAAGTCAGATCCATATTGGGCTCGTAGTTGCCAACCTTGCGCAGCTCCTTGAAGCTACTGGGAAGGACTCGGCTCTGATGGCTTTTGACAAACACTCGGGACCCGTCAGGGAAGGTGAACTTCCGGCCGAATTGACACCTACATTTGCACGAGTCGGCTGGATGACTACTGCTGGTTCTGGACCTCTGGCTCCACCGGCTTCTGGGGCTCTGACCGCGGCAGCTCTCCTATTCCGTGCCTTGTCGACTCTCCTTTGAGCCTCTAAAACAGTCAGTACGTTTGGTTGATTCCTTGCCAGCTCGCGGCGCCTTGCGCTCGTTGAACCGGCCGGATAGGACGCGTCGTGCTGACTCCTTGTTCTGGAGTTGTATGGAGTTTAATGAAGTCGACTTGCGTCTGGAAAGTTAGGGTAAAGAGCTTGTTGCTGCAATGCCGTTTTCAGCATATCAATGGCGAGTCGTGCTTCCTGTCCTGTTGGATTTTCCATGAGCGGGATTCTGTCCAGCGCCATGGTTGCTGCGTGTACATTGTCCATTGGATTTGAATAGTGTCCTAGAGGTGTTTGAAACCTCTGCGGTGGTGGACCCATACCGCCGACTCCTCCTCCGAGTGGTGGGGGTGGTATATAAGCTCCAGCTTCTGTTCTGACTCCTCCGTTTCCACCTGGTGGTGGTGGCGGCGGTGGTGGTGCTCCGGGCACTGGTCCTCCGATTCCTACTGGCGTCTGAAACAGGTTGGTTGGATTTAACTGAATTCCTTTGTGTAGTCGGCTCTGAGTCCTCCGATGCTGAATTGAGGCGAGTTCTTGCTGGCGATTGCGTACGGCTGCCGCTTCAGACTCTACACGTTCCTGCTCTGATTGTATGCGAGCTTGTTCAGCTTGTATGCGTGTTTGTTCCGCTTGTACAAGGGCTTGATCTGCTACTAACTTACGATTTGCCTCTGCAACTTCTTGTAGTTGTTTCTCTATTGCTTCATGAGCCGCCAGCAACTCCTCTGCACGAGCCGCCGCATTCTCTGCTGTAATCTCTTTTGTCAATAGGTTGGGATCAAATTGACTTCCACTAGCCTCGCCCGCACCATTGTCAGGTCCAGACATGTAGACTCCAACGTGACGTGGACGCGTCGGTGACTGCACGTATTCTTCCTCGATTCCATATCCGAGTCGATCTTCGAATAGGGGTAAGATTGATTCCGAATCTGCATCATAGTCTGACTCTGAAACCGCCTCCGGCATCATCTCCGGTCCTTTTTCTCGGCGACTATGCCGACTTGTGATGTACCAACAGACTCTTCTCCATCGGACTCAACGATAACTGTTGACTCTGAAACAGATTCCAACTCGTTAACACGTTGATCTTGCCGAAGATGAACTGGTATCCTTCCTCCACTTCATCCATCTCCGAGCTCCACCCGTAGTCGTCGATCTCGGTTCTCGCCGTACTAGTTGGTGTAGACCCTGCCGATGGCGAGCTTCTCCATACCCTGGTGAGCTTCTCCTATGATCTCGACTCCTTTCATCACGAGCCCCACGATGGGCGCCAACTGTCGTGGGGTTGTCACGACAAGTACTTCCTCCGGGAAGCTATGTTGTGGGGCCATTGGCGACTAGGACACATCAGTAGTTAATCTCGATGAGGGGACAAGGAGTTACCCAGGTTCGGCCCTTCTGTTTAGAGGTAAAGACATACTTCCTGCTTGTTCTTTATTGTTGTGGACTTGATCTCGATTACAAGGTTCCGACTCCCCTAACTTGGGAGTCGGCGAATACGGGATTGGTGTTACTTGAGAGCTTATTGATATAAGGTTCAGGGCCCCCCTTATAAAGGTGGCCGAGTCCCTGGACTTACACCCTATGCCGAGTTACACATGAACACGGAGTCCTATTCTATGTCTTCACCTTCCAAGTTGGTACTCCGGGTTGTATTTGGACTCCAGTCTCTGTCGTGTCCTTTCCCTTCTACTAACTCGTGATGGACTGGCCGGCTTGTGCTTTGTCCAGCCCATCCTGCTTGAAGTGTAACCCAACTTAATTAGGCCTTCTAGGTCTTGACGGGTTCATTTTCCGGCTCCATGAGCCTACCTGAAAAGTATCCCCCATCAATTCCAGTAACCGCGGTATTTTGACCGGTAACCAAATCTCTGGATGGAACTTGCGGTCGTCAACAATGATGGCGAGGAGGTTGTCAACGAGTTCGTGGTGTGCGTGCCCGAGCTCGACAGCGAGGACATGCAGCGTCGCCCGACTGCCGGGGTTGCTGCAGTGGAGGTCAAGGTCACATGGTTGGACTAGTAGTAATTCCAAGTTCCTACTGTCTCCTTTCATGAATCGGAACTACTCCATGTTCGTCGTTTGTTTCGTACGACCCTTGTACGATGCAAGATCCGGCCGTAATGCACTTTGGTGCCAACTAGCGACGGTTTGATCTTTGGTGTTGTACACAGATCGGACGATAAGCTTCATACGGATAGCAGCTCTCTTGATGAATTGTGTACCGGGACATGTGTGCAGCATGGTACTAATTAACTTGGGTTACTTAGTAGTAGGTGCTTTTTCTATAAGAGGGTTTTTCCAAAGCTAGAGTCAGTCTAAGAGTAGTCTAATTTACTCTCGATCTATGGCAGCAGACTTAATGCAAATTATTGTGCATGAAGTGCTCCCATACGTTCATGATCTTACAAAAGACAACCTTGCCAAACGCAATTGGCATGGGAGTAAAAAGTGTGTTTTTTGTACTCACGATGAGTCCATTAAACACCTTTTCTTTCAGTTCGAGTTCGCTAGATCTATATGGTCAGCTATCTAAATAGGTTTTACCTTATATCCACCGCGTAGCGTTGCAAATATTTTCGGCAACTGGCTAAACGGGGTGGATCCTAGGTTTAAACTACTTATTAGGGTGGGAGCGATTGCCGTTATATGGTCGCTTTGGCTGTGTAGAAATAACAAGATTTTTAATGACAAAAATTCTTTTATTCTGCAGGTTATCTACCGATGTACATCTACACTTCGATTATGGTCAGTCCTACAGCGTGTGGAGCACCGGGAGCTGTTCTTGGAGGTTTTGTCGCATTTGGAGGCGGCGACCAGGGAGTTATTCTCCCGCCATGGATGGTCGCATAACCTGCGAATCGGCACTTCATCACCATAGGCGTACTTACAATTTCTCATGATGATATGTAACCCGCTTTTTATTTTTTTCTGCTGTTTTGGATATTTGGGATGGTTTTGGGCTGTGTGCATCTTAGTTATGCAGAGTCCGGATATAATGCTTAATACTCTTTAAGTAATAAAATCCCTTTATCAAAAAAATACGTTCATGATGACTCATTGGTGCCTTGTTTGCAACTTCACACTTGTAATTAACAGCTTGCTGGCTGGCTGTTCAGAGTCAAACAACATTATTATATTTAACAATGTGGGCCGGTGACGTCCGCACGTAGTCCTATGGTGGTTTAGAGACATGCTTTTGTTTTGTTTGCACATGGATGATGGTCATTTATTCCTTTATCCGATGATAGTGGAACCCGACTCGCACAAATCATACGCGCAACAGAAGGATTCAATTACTAACTATGTATGCACCCAAGTCTTGTTACATGCTGTAGCAAAACAACGACGAAATTAAATAAAATCAAATCAACGGGGACATGAGATTTTAACGGAGAAAACCCTTCCAACAAGAAAGAGAAAAATGTTACAAACGCGCCGAAATTTACAATGTGTGGCCTATCCCATGCGGCGGCTTACAAGAGATATTTATAGGCGGTCCTAACCTAACTAGGTCGGTAAGGGCGAATCCAACTCCGACTCGGTAACAACTCTAACTAGGACCGCTTCACTTTTCGGCCAGCCTCCCGGCGAGGCCTCGCTGGCTCCGTCAGAATCCTGCTATCCTTTATATAAATTTGGATCATAATAAAATAACACTCCACCTTGAGACAAATTTCATCTTGTAGCATAAAACGATCTTTCACCCTGAAATAGCAAAGAAAATATTTTCGGCGCCAACTAGCCTTTTGGGCTAAACAGTTATAGCAACTAAGCTCGAGAAAGACTCAAACTTTGCAACAGGAATTGGCTTTGTCATCATATCAGCATGATTATCATGAGTACTAATCTTGCATACCTTTAACTTACCTTGTACAACAACATCACGCACATAGTGGTATTTGACATCAATGTGGGGGGCCTCCAGACGAGGTCTCGCTCGCTCCGTTAGAACCAACTGCCCTTTATATAAACTTGGATCATAATAAAATAACAGGTCTTACGTAAAAATGATCGTGACATTGTCTTTACTCTATGGACTATCAAATTTCGCGACTTGTAAGGTCGGCGCCATGCCACGCCTTAGCGGTAAATCCACACTAGTGGAAAAATAGCCTATTGTCCCGGTTGGTTTGGGCCATTGGTCCCGGTTCCCCAACCGGGACTAACCAATTGGGACGAATGCTAGTCCCGGTTGGGACACCAACCGGGACGAATGGGGGGGGGCACGTGGCCCGGCCACAGGCAGCAGGGGCGGAGGCTTTGGTCCCGGTTCGTAATACGAACCGGGACTATTGTCTCGGGGCTTTCGTCCCGGTTCGTAATACGAACCCCCGTCAGATTTTACTTTTTCCAGAAATTTCAGAAAATTGTTTAAATTTATAAAATAAATAATGCTTATTCTGTAATTCATAAAAATATGAATAAAATACCAAAATGTTCAGAAAAATAAGACCTATTGGATTATGAAAAATGCATGCATGTTTAAAAAACTTAAATTAAATATTTCTTAGAACTACAAAAATGCCACTACTAGTTAAATAAGAGGAACCACTATTACACATCATCGCCACGAATATATATATTACACACATCTCATTCGTCGTGCTTGGTCAAACATATTACAAACGGCACATGTAGTACACACGAGTTTCATTCCTACATATATACATCTCTTTTACACTCTCACTATTTAATTTCAACCTTACAGTAGTATTCTCCTTTCGGATCTAGGACCTCTGCAAGTAAGAATCCGGCAATTTCCTCTTGAATTGCTCGTATGCGATCCTGTGGTAGAAGGCCATCCCGCAACCGTTCGATCTAATTAAAAAAGGGTCAATATATATGAATGAAAGTAAACAGAATTGATGGCAATAAACTAAAATTATGAATATTGCATACGCACTTCAAGTTGTTCTAAGATTCTGCCCTTCTCACAGCACGTCTGACGAATGAACTCGCAGACGTAGTATCCACATAAATGATTCCCGCTTCCCTGGCTCAAGCACTTTACGGGAACAGAGTTCGATCAAAAAATGGTAATGGTATTGAACTAGAATCAAAGAGATGCGCGGATCTAGATAGTAGTACTTACATTTATTGGTTTAAATGTAAGCTCCTCCGCCCATTCACCCCTAGCCCTGGCGGTGAATCGTTTCCAAGCCCTGCCCGGCAAAGAAAATGAATAAAGGAGTTATATATTAATTACTTGCTATCAGTAAATGAACGGAAAGTTGCCGATAATACCATAATGATTGAAATTACCTCTGTAGGCATTCCTGCATGTCCGCCCACTTCTCAAGGGGTTTATGTAAGGAGTCCATGACTTGTACTACTCCTTTGTCAGGCATAATGATTAGCAGAATAAAGTGGAAGCTGCGCACGCATAAGTCATCAATTATACACTTAACATCGAGAAATTAAGCGAAATAAAATGTGTAGAAGACAGTAACACTTACTTGAAGTTGTAAGGAAATAGTATTTCTCTTTTGATTTCGTTGAACCGTAACGCATTTACCAAGTTATTCTCTGTTTCATCGTAAAAATCAAGGAGACTTTTTTCATGAACGAAATTTGGGTCAACGAACCCAATGTCATAGATTTGTCCTCTTTTGCATTGGAGAATCTTCATTCTGCATAATTAATATAGTGATGAGTAAGATTATACATGCAATGAACGAGGTGAGCTAGATAGAGACTTAACTATAGAAATAATACTTACAGACAATAGGCGCTGATGATAGCTTTGTCAAGGGCCGCTTGTTGGTATAACTGAAATAATTCACAAAATTCAATCATTACCACGTCATCTCCATGCCCGTAATGCTCGTTCTTACATCCCACGTAGATCCAATTTCCCCCTTTCTTTGAGGCTGCCAAGTACCAACGAGAGGATGCCCGTGCCGGTATTTGTATTTTGGAACTATTTCTCCGTGGAATTGTAATTGGTCTAAGTACTGAGCAATAGACAAGCCGCGAGCAGAGGCTGCTTCTCCGTACATTGCAACAAACTCAGGATCGATGCCGACCGCAGGTTTGCTCGACCCCACCTCGGTATCGGAAAACACTTTGAGCGGGGGGCACGATTGTTTTTGCTGTTCTCCGAGCTGGGCAACTGTCTTCCGGATTGCACTATCTTTCTTCGGCTGCCGTTTATTTTCCTGAGCCGACTTGAGAATAGAGCGGTCATAGTCTGGTGTCAGCTTTGGCGGGGGTTGTTTAAGGGTCTTCAACATTTTCGAGACGGCGGCTTTTTCTTCTGGGGTGTCGGGGAACTCTGGCACTTTTGCCTTCTTTACCTTCAAGTTAGCAAACCACTTATCCGTTTCCCCTTTTGCGATCGCCTTATTTTCCTCCACCGTATAGTCATAAGGTCTCTTGGGAAGATTCTTATGAGGTACTTTTGGGAGGGGTGACCTTGTACGTTTCGGTGATCGGTTACGACTCCTTGTAGTACCAGCAGTGGTACGCTAAGCCTGAGACGACTAACGCGGCGGCGAAGACGGCTGCTCTGGAGACTGGTGAGGCGGCGGCGGTGGAGAGTGGTGAGGCGGCGGAGACGGCGCCTGAGGCAGTGGAGAGTGGTGAGGCAGCGGCGGTGGAGAGTGGTGAGGCGGCGGCGGTGGAGAGTGGTGAGGCGGCGGCGGTGGAGAGTGGTGAGGCGGCGGCGGTGGAGAGTGGTGAGGCGGCGGCGGCGGAGAGTGGCGAGGCGGCGGAGGCGGCCAGTTTGGAAGCACGATGAATTCCTTTGGCCATAGAATAGTCTCTTTCCTGGCTTCTCCAAGTTCAACCACCTCCCCATCTTCACCTGCAGGGTGTTCCAGCTTCAGCTCCTCAAATCCTTTACTAACTTCATCCACCCCGACAATAGCGTAGCCATGAGGAACCGGGGAGCAATGGAAAGTTGGTGTAGGTCCAATTGGTACGGCATAGCCGGCCGCCACCTTCATGGTTATGTTGAACACTTTCACATGTAGCTCACAAGGTGTGCTCTCCGTGATATCATCCACTGGGTAGCGACGAAGAGCATCCGTCGTCAGTGCATCATCATCACCAGCCGGGACCATGCTCGAAGCCACGCTGCTTTTCCGATATGATGGGTCGGTAGCATCGACTGCAGCTTCTACAACGTGCTGCTGGGATAGGCCGACAGTGCCTTGCTGGCTAAGTTCGTTAATTTGATCCTGCTGCCGCTTCATTTGATCCTGCTGCCGCTTAATTGTTTCTTCTATATTACGCATCCGGTCTGCAGCAGCGATTGCTTCCCTTGCCTCCCTTTCCTTTCTCCTCTGATGACTTTTATCGGGAAATATTTTCCTTTCCACGGGAAACCCATGTACCCACGGCTTGGAGCATGGGGTGCCTCGTGTTCGTCCATCGTGTTCGGGATTCCCAAGGGCGCGTGCAAGCTCGTCATTCTCTCTATCGGGACGGAACCATCCCTCTTCAACATCCTTGTATGCTTTCCTAATTTCTTCGATGGGTAGTAGGGGATTATCCTTGTGTCTTCTGGTATATATGCACTTTCCTTCTGCGTCCAATGTGCCCCCATGCCCGTAAAACCAATTTCTTGACCGTTCGGTCCATCCTTCTTTTATAGGCTCTGGAACGATCCCTTTAGCCAGCAGGTCGGCCTCAAGTTTGTCCCACTTAGGCATGGAACAGGCGTAGCCAGCAGCCCCCATAGTATGGTGGTACTTCTTTTTAGCAGCATTTGCCTTGTTTATTGCAGACTTTAACTAAGCTTCCTTTGATTTCTTGTAATTCATAAAATCTTCCCAGTAGTCTCTTATCTTCTCATACCCGTGATCAAAATCCGGAGTTTTATCTTTCAAGATAAAGTCGGTGACCAATCTTTTCTTAAATTTGTTGAATAGCTCGGCCATCTTCTTAAGAGTCCACGCCTTGACTTTATCTTCTAGAGCTTTTTTTTGGGCAGCCATCTCCTCCTCATCTGGCTCCCCCTCCTCTGGATCCACCTCTGGCAACGGCAAGGTGAAATTAACCATGACCTTTTGAAAAAGGCGTCTTTTGCCTTCGGGGCCGATATAGCTAACTTTAGGATCCCTTGGCTTATTCCATTCTCGGATGGTGATCGGGACGTAGTCCCTAACAATAACACCGCATTGCTTCACAAATTTTTGTCTAACATCAATTGGAGCAATGGGTTCGCCGTCTGCAGCGACTTCTTCGATCCTGTAGCGGATATTGTCCTCCAACTTTTTGGTTGGGCCTCATTTCGTCCTCACAGAGGATTTGCTCGATCCGGATGGCTAATAGAAGAAAGACCATTAATATGTGTATATGGACAACAGGGGCTAAATTAATTAATATAAATATATATATGCACCTCGTCGGAGTTTGTAATAATCAATGTTGCACCGGAGCCGCCGGCTTCTGCCTTGTCGGCTTCTCCCTCATCGGAGATGCCGAGTTCGGCCTCTTTCCAGGCGTTGAGAGACTCATCCCCCTCACCGGAGTCGTTCAGAAAGTGACTTGGGTCATCATCGCCGCGGATCATATCCTCGAGGATATTTTCCTCATGTTCATCTCTGCCGTGTGGTTCCATAGTTTCTGCAAAATACGAAAGTTATTTTCGGAGCCGTCTCTGCCGTGTCGTTCAGAAAACTTGTAGGGATAGAATGGTACTAGAAGGAAAGGCGCGCGTTGCTGCGCCCGTTGTTTCTAAGCGTCGTCATGGTGATATATATGACAAATAATTCAGCATTTCATCTTTTCTGAAACGGAACAAATTTGAATTGTAGTAATAATATGAAGCCTAAAATCATAAATAAATATTTATTTATACAAATATGAAGAATAAAATCATAAATAAATATGAAGCCTAAGCATAGGGAACGTGGTTTTACATCTGAAGCCTCATATGTCAAAGCCATTAGTCAGCAAAAAGAGTGCCTACAAGAACGAAGTAGAAATAAATGCATTGTTCTTGCATTTACCCTTGGTTCTGTAGACAGTCTTCTTGCAAGCATAATGGACTATTCTAATCATCGGCTTGCATTAAGAATAGCCAAGAAGACAACATTATTTCTTCCGGCTCATAAAAAACAGCAAAATCAGCTACCACTAAATCATTCCAAATTGACTTAGCAAATTTTTCTAATAACATTTCTAATAAATTTCTAACACTAAATTTCCTAACACTAAATTTCTAACACTAAATTACCTACCACTAAATTTCCTACACTACAAAAACAACACAAAAATGTACCTAAACTACACACCTAATTTATACTACTAACTAATTTAAATTACTAACTAATTTAAACTACTAACTAATTTAAATTACTAACTAAAACTAACTAACTATGGAGTAACAAATAGTTCTTAACAACAATATTGCAACTAATTATGGAGTATTAATTTTGATTTCTAACTTTGCTAACACAATCATCAAATAACATTGCTTTGCTAAATTTTCAAACTTTGTTAAAAAAATTAACTTTGCTAAATTTGCTAACTCTTCTAAATTTACTACACTAATTAATAATTTTTAAAACTAACTAACTAAATCTAAAACTAACTAACTAAAATTACTAATGCACTAACTAACAAAATTACTAACTAATAATTTAAATTACTAACTTACTAACTAAAAATAAACTAACTAACTAAATTAAAAAAAAAACTAACTAACTAAAACTAACTAACAACTATTTGAATTTTTCTAAAACTAACTAACAACTATTTGAATTTTTAAAATTTTTAAAACTAACTAACTAACTAAATTACTAACTACATAAAATTACTAATGCATGAACTAACAAAATTTACTAACTAATAATTTAAATTACTAACTAACTAAAAATGAACTAACTAACTGAATTAAAAAAACTAACTAAATTAAAAAAAACTAACTAACAGAGGTGCTCACCGGAGGCCGGAGGAGGAGGGCTCGGCGGAGGAGAGGCGGCGGCGGTCGCGTGGAGGTGGCGGCGGCGGGCGCGTGGAGGTGGCGGCGGCGCAGGTGGCAGGCGACGAGTGGAGGTCGGCGGCGGCGGGCGCGTGGAGGTGGCGGGCGGTGCAGTTGGCCGGTGACGAGGAGGGCTCGGCGGGGGAGGGCGGCGCAGGTTGCGGGCGGTGCAGGGGGAGTCCGACGGCGCGTGGAGGCCGGCGACGAGTGGAGGCCGGCGGCGGATTTGGGCAGCCTGACGGCGTCGGGTCGGTTCGCGCGCTGGTCCTTAGCGAAAATGAGAAGCAGTTGGGGGAGAAGAAGAGGCCGACGCAGATGTACGAACCTTTCGGTCCGGTTGGTGGCACCAACCGGGACCAAAGGGTCTTTCGGCCCGGTTGGTGCCACCAACCGGGACGAAAGGCCTACCCTTTCGGTCCGGTTGGTGCCACCAACCGGACCGAAAGGTCATTTTCGGCGGCACCGAAAAGGCGCGCGCCAAAATGACCTTTAGGTCCGGTTGGTGGCACCAACCGGACCTAAAGACTTTTTTAAGTTTTTCAAAATTGTAATAAACTTATAATTCAATATCTTTTGATCTGTTTATCAGAAAAATGCAAATAATATATCAAATTGTTGATAAAAATGTAATCTATCTATTTATGACAAATTCATTTTTTTGAGATTATAGGTGAATTCATTTAATTACAAAATTTGGAATTTGAACTCCATTAAGTCATTAATTAATTTTATAAATTCAATATCTTTTCATCTGTTTATCAGAAAAAAGAAATTAAAATATCAAATTGTTGATAAAAATGTAATCTATCTATTTATGACAAATTCATTTTTTTGAGATTATAGGTGAATTCATTTAATTAAAAAATTTGGAATTTGAACTCCATTAAGTCATTAATTAATTTTATAAATTCAATATCTTTTCATCTGTTTATCAGATAAAATAAATTAAAATATCAAATTGTTGATAAAAATGTAATCTATCTATTTATGGAAAATTCATTTTTTTTAGATTATAGGGGAATTCATTTAATTACAAAATTTGGAATTTGAACTCCATTAAGTCATTAATTAAACTTATAAATTCAATATTTTTTCATCTGTTTATCAGAAAAATGCCATTAAAATATCAAATTGTTGATAAAAATGTAATCTATCTATTTATGGAAAATTCATTTTTTTAGATTATAGGGGAATTCATTTAATTACAAAATTTGGAATTTGAACTCCATTAAGTCATTAATTAAACTTATAAATTCAATATTTTTTCATCTGTTTATCAGAAAAATGCCATTAAAATATCAAATTGTTGGATCAGGGCCTTTAGTACCGGTTCGTGTTACGAACCGGGACTAAAGAAGCACACGGATCGTGTGTTTCCTTCGAGCGCTTTTGAGCCGTTGGATCAGAGTTGTGTTTCTTTCGAGTGCTTGTGAGCTGTTGGATCGTGTGCACACGGATCGTGTGTTTCTTTCAAGTGCTTCTGAGCTGTTGGATCAGGGCCTTTAGTACCGGTTCATGTTACCAACCGGGACTAAAGAAGCACACGGATCGTGTGTTTCTTTCAAGCGCTTGTGAGCCGTTGAATCAGGGGTGTGTTTCTTTTGAGGGCTTGTGAGTTGTTGGATCTGCACTCCCACCTCATCCACAATTAAACCTTCTAATCGCCTATAAATAGCGACATCCCTGCAGCGAACGGCTCACAACGAGCGTCTACCTTTGCCACAGAACCCAATGGTTGGATTTAGCCTACCTGCTGGCATGTTCCCTGGCATTATTGTGTTTGTCCTTGTTCACCGGCCAGCCATTGGAACCACCTCCTGTAGGTCGGTGAATAAGGACAACACAATGACGCTGTTGGAAACACAAGCCCTCAGGTAGGTTGAATCCAACCACTGGATTAGGGTGACACAATGATGAATTGCCGAGGAGGTGGGAGTGGTGGTGGTGGAAGTGGTAGCCATGCCCCTCCGTCGGATCCAAGCAGCTGCAAGGCTCTCTGATGATCTACAACATTCCCAACACTTTTTGGGACGGTCGTTAGATCATCAGAGAAGTCTTGCGGCTGCTTGGATCGAAGGTCGATTTGCTACTTGGATGGGCAAAAACCAGTGTTGGATCAGCCACATGACCCTATATGCAAATCATTCGGATTCCCGTCATACAGCCCAACGGTGCATTTGATATGCAGGCACTCACGAGCCACCGTTGGGCTGTATGACGGGGAAACCGTGTGCATTTGATAAAAGGTTTAATACATTAATTATTACACATCACCAACAACATCCCTATCTAGTGTTCACTTGTTTCTTCGTGTGTGTCCCTTTCTTCTGATTGCGCCGTAGCCATGGACAATCTTCATCAGGCAAGAGAACTGCAATGGCGATCACAGACTCTGAAACTAACTTCGACCGGTTCCTGAGCCGCGGGGTGTTGAGCCGCCGGCACTGCGCATCCAAAGAGAAGGAACCCTCACAGGGTCATAGCTCACGTGAGAAGGAACCCTCTGAAGAAACGACCACCTACTATCATACTGCCTATCCAATAGATACATGTAGCGACGGACGTGCTCATCCTCCTCCCTGATACGGCGACGTACCTCCTCCTCGGGGGCCGGCTCCCTCTGCACCGAGCGTGGCCCACGCGACGGCCACCACAGAAGATCCGGGTCGACGACGTCACCCGGATTCCTCACCAAGCTGCGTGTCCCGGAAGGTAGCACCTCCCAGTGCCAGCCCGGTGGAGCCCAGTCCCGCACATCGCCCCTCTGGTCCAACATGGACATCGTCCCCGAGAACACCTTAGTCAAAAACGCCTAAGTCAAAATTTTGTTACAATGGAAGAGTGATGAGGTTGCAGATGTGAGTTTAGATGTGATATGGCAATGGCGGCCAAGCCTACATATATATAGTGAGAAATTGCGTGAAGACGAAGGCGGGAAGCGGTGGAAGAAGCACACGGATCGTGTGTTTCCTTCGAGCGCTTGTGAGCTGTTGGATCAGAGTTGTGTTTCTTTCGAGCGCTTGTGAGCTGTTGGATCAGAGTTGTGTTTCTTTCGAGTGCTTGTGAGCCGTTGGATCAGAGTTGTGTTTCTTTCGAGTGCTTGTGAGCTGTTGGATCGTGTGCACACGGATCGTGTGTTTCCTGCGAGCGGTTGTGAGCCGTTGGATCGGAGTGTGTTTCTTTCGAGCCCTTGTGAGCTGTTGGATCTCAAGCAGAAGATAAGCCACACATATCAACGCTCATTTTTTTCCCAGTTCCAGCTACCAACCGGGACTAAAGATGAAGATTTTCCCTGATCTTTTAGCTATAAATACCAACCGGGACTAAAGACCGAATACAAATTACATAAAAGGTTTAATGCATTTGGGAACACTCGATCATACATATATTAATTGTGTAATGCATTTGACA
This sequence comes from Puccinellia tenuiflora, assembly GCA_012064385.1. NCBI lineage: Eukaryota > Viridiplantae > Streptophyta > Magnoliopsida > Poales > Poaceae > Puccinellia > Puccinellia tenuiflora. The sequence goes on along the minus strand of QRDG01000571.1, from coordinate 699,919 downwards.
ACACTCATACATAAAAAGTTTTTGAGAACACTCATGCATTTGACATGATCTCTATGATCGCTTCTTCGGCCGTAACCATGGAGTTTTTTCATTATGTAACGGGATGCTTGGGTCAGTTTTCACTGTGAATGGCGGAATTTCATCAAACTTATTATAGTCTGCTGACATGTCTGTCTTGTCCTCGACTCCCATGATGTTTCTTTTTCCTGAAAGAACTATGTGACGCTTTGGCTCATCGTGTGCTGTATTTGTTTCCTTATCTTTTCTTTTTTTCGGTCTGGAACTCATGTCCTTCACATAGAAAACCTGAGCCACATCATTGGCTAGGACGAATGGTTCGTCTCTGTACGCAATATTCTTGAGATCCACTGTTGTCATTCCGTACAGCTGATCTACCTTTACCCCTTCTCCATTCATGTTGACCCAACTGCACCGAAACAAAGGGACCTTAAAAGTAGGTCCATAGTCAAGTTCCCATATCTCCTCTATGTAACCATAGTATGTGTCCTTTTGTCCATTCTCGTCTGTTGCATCAAAGCGAACACCACTGTTTTGGTTGGTACTCTTTTTATCTTGGGCAATCGTGTAAAATGTATTCCCATTTATCTCGTACCCTTGGAAAGTCAATACAGTCGAAGATGGTGACGCGGCCAATAAGTAGAGTTGATCTCCAACATCGGTGTCATTCATGAGATGTAATCGCAACCAACTGCCGAAAGTCTCAATGTGTTTTTATTTAATCCAGGAGTCAGGCTTCCCTGGGTTTTGGAGCGTACACTATTCTTGTGTACCTCGATATACGGAGCCACGAAGGTGGAACTTTGTAGAACTGTGTAGTGTGCTTGAGTGAAAGAATGCCCGTCCGTATATATCATTGCTTTCTTTCCTAGCGTGACTTTTCCACTAAGTCTCCCCTCATGCCGCGATTCAGGAAGACCAATCGACTTAATGTCGGGAATAAAGTCAACACAAAACTCAATGACCTCCTCTTTTCCATTGCCTTTGGAGATGATTCCTTCTGGCCTAGCACGGTTATAAACATATTTCTTCAAGACTCCCATTAACCTCTCGAAGGGGAACATATTGTGTAGAAATACAGGACCGAGAATTAAAATCTCGTCGACTAGGTGAACCAGGAGATGCGTCATAATATTGAAAAATGATGGGGGGAACACCAACTCAAAACTAACAAGACATTGTACCACATCCTTCTGTAACCTTCTCAGACTTTCTTGATCGATTACCTTCTGAGATATTGCATTGAGAAATGCACATAGCTTCACAATGGGTACTCGAACATTTTCCGATAGAAGCCCCCTCACTGCAATCGGAAGCAACTGCGTCATAATTACGTGGCAATCATGAGACTTCAGGTTTTGGAATTTTTTATCTGCCATATTTATTATTCCCTTTATATTTGACGAGAAGCCAGTCGGGACCTTGATACTGCTCAGGCATTCAAAAAATATTTCCTTCTCTGCTTTTGTAAGAGCGTAGCTGCTTATGTAATGACGCCCTTTATCCGTATGCTTGTTGTTTGGGTCTTTCATACGCTGCTGGTCCTCCCGTGCTTCCGGTGTATCTTTTGTCTTCCCGTACACGCCGAGGAAGCCTAGCAGGTTCACACAAAGATTCTTTGTCACGTGCATCACGTCGATTGAAGAGCGGACCTCTAGGACTTTCCAATAGGGTAGCTCCCAAAATATAGATTTCTTCTTCCACATGGGCGCGTGTCCGGTAGCGACGTCTTTCGGAACAGATTGACCGCCAGTACCCTTTCCAAATATTATTTCTATGTCCTTGACCATACCAAATATAGCATCACCATCAGGGAGGTTAAGCTTCTTCCGGTGATCTGGCTCACCTTTGAAATGCTTGCCTTTCTTTCTTACGGGATGATTGGCTGAAAGAAATTGACAACACCCCAGGTACACGACCTTATTACATTTTTCCAAATATGTACCTTTAGTCTTATATAAACAGTGCATGCATGCGTTGTATCCCTTGTTTGACTGTCCTGAAATGTTACTAAGAGCAGGCCAATCATTGATGGTTATGAACAACAACGCTCGTAGGTCAAATTCCATCTGTTTGTGCTCATCCCACACACGTACACCTGGTATGGCCCAGAACTGCAAAAGTTTATCAACTAATGGCCTTAGGTACACATCAATGTCGTTGCCGGGTTGCTTCGGGCCTTGGATGAGAACTGACATCATAATGAACTTCCGCTTCATGCACAACCAAGGAGGAAGGTTGTAGATACATAGAGTAACGGGCCAGGTGCTGTGACTGCAGCTCTGCTCCCCAAAAGGATGCATGCCGTCTGTACTTAGACCAAACCATAAGTTCCTTGCGTCACCTGCAAAGTCCGAGAACTCTCTCTCGATTTTTCTCCACTGCGACCCATCGGCGGGGTGTCTCAACTTCCCATCTTTCTTACGCTCTTCTTTATGCCATCGCAACAACCTGGCATGCTCTTTGTTTCTAAATAGACGTTTCAACCGTGGTATTATATGAGCATACCACATAACCTTAGCAGGAACCCTCTTCCTGAGGGGCTCGTCATCGCCCTCAACATCACCAGGGTCATCTTGTCTGATCTTGTACCGCAGTGCAGTGCATACCGGGCATGCATCCAAATTCTCGTACTCCTCACCGCGGTAGAGGATGCAGTCATTAGGGAATGCATGTATCTTTTGCACATCTAATCCTAGAGGGCAGATAGCCTTCTTTGCTTCGTACGTAGTCTCGGGAAATTCGTTATCCTTTGGAAGCTTCGGCTTTATTATTTTCAGTAACTTCTCAAATCCCTTGTCAGATAAACCAGTCTCTGCCTTCCATTTCAGCAATTCCAGTGTGGTACCGATCTTTGTGCTGCCATCTTCGCAATTTGGCTACAGCAACTTTTTGTGATCCTCTAGCATGGCCTCCAGCTTCAGCTTCTCGTTTTCTGTATCGCATTCTCGCTTTGTATCAGAAATGATCCGACCAAGACCATCAGCGGGCTCATCTGATGCCCGTTGTTTTTCACCTCCTTCTTCTTCATTGTCTTACATCGCAGTATCACCGTATTCTTCAGGGAACATAGGATAGTTGTCATCATCCTCTTCTTCTCCATTGTCTTCCATCATAACCCCTCTTTCTCCGTGCTTGGTCCAAACATTATAGCTAGGCATGAAACCTCTCCGAAGCAGGTGGCCTTGAAGGGTTCTTGAGGAAGAATGCTCCTTGACGTTCCGACAGTCCACACATGGACAAGGCATAAAACCATCCTCTTTGTTTGCCTCGGCCACAACGAGAAATTTATGCAGGCCTGCAATAAAATCGGGACTGCATCGCTCGCCGTACATCCATCGCTGCCGTTCATCCATCTGCACATCATATAATGAGGTTTATCAAGTACAATTAGAAAAACATATTGAATACTGAAATGACCACCGTACATCGACACATGCAATATTTCTGTATCAATTATAGATGAGAAGGATAAAGTTGCTAACCTCGGTCGAGGATACCATTTTGTGTGAAATTAAGTGTGGCTCGGGCATTTCATCGAATACATCTTGTGCGTGGTAAAGGAAAAAAAACTAGCACCACTTCCCACCAATCCAAGCAAAAAAAAATAACAGAGGAGAGAAGAGGGGGGGGGGGTTACGTATATAGGCACGGGAGGGGCATTAGTCCCGGTTCGTGGCACGAACCGGGACCAAATCCTCCGCGACAGCTTTGGTCCCGGTTCGTGCCACGAACCGGGACGAATGTCCCCAACCGAACCGGGACCAATGCTTCATTGGCTCCTGGCAGCTCGAACCGGGACCAATGCCAGGCATTGGTCCCGGTTTGTATGGGAACCGGGCCTAATGCCTTTTTCTGGCTTTCCCAAAACCTCTTTTTCTACTAGTGCCAGTTACAACCTGATAACCTAGTTTGCCAAACACTCCCGGTAAATAGATTTACCAGGTACAAATATTAAAATATTTTGGAATTTAAACGACGAACTTGAATTCACGCAAATATTAGAATCTCCAAATCATTTTGTGCATTCCCGGCAATTTTTGAAATTTGTCACCAAAGAATTTTTGAAATTTGTCACGCAAGAACTTCTTAATTTTTCTTTAATATAAACGATTGCGTCTCCAAGTGACTGTGTTCATTGCCCGCAAGAAGAAGCCATTGTGGGCATCGTTCAGACGTGTTGGAGCCTTGTCATTCCAATCCATTAGACATATACTACTATTTAGTGCCTATCAATGTTAAGTTGACTTGCTCGCCCAATGAATAAGTCCCACTCCGTTCCACGTAAGATGTGACGTATTTCCATCCAATCCAAGGAAGACGCTTTTGAGCGCTGGTGGTGGTCTTCGGCGTCCGCTTCCGCCACGGCGGCGAGGCTCCCGCCGGCACCGGCAGCGTCTTCGACGCCAAGCGCGACCAGATCCTCTACAGCGGCAACAAGCCTTCTCCCCGCCCTCAGAGATCCTGCGGGCTCCCGCTGACGGGCCCGTATCACGCCGTGTCCGCCAACGACTGCGTCGCCTTCGTGCTCGACCTCCACCACGTATGTGGCCGAGATACTCCTCGACGTCTACGACGAGGCTACAGAGTACGATGTGCCCATCACGTCGGTTCTCATGAGCAGCACCCGTGGTGCAGAATTGCTACCTCGCGCTCCGTCTGTAACTGACATCGGAGTTAATGGCGTCCCCCCTCCATCCAAGCCCATTTTTTTTTCTTTATTAGCAACCTCGAATGCCTTCATCCACTGATTTTGGGCTCTCTTCTACCTTTCCCCTGCCTCCACCTTCTCTACGCGTCGCCGTCACCCTTCACTGCACCCTTGCAATTGCGTGTGTGTTGTGCCATAGGAGGTAGGCAAGGGAAAAGCGATCTCCAGCGCACCATCCCTGAAATTTTGTTTCCTCGGTAGAGTTATGTGTGCGGTTTCAGAGAGCTAGTAGCTTTAGCTCACCGTAAATTAAGCATGACAATTATATTACTCCCTCCAATCCATAAAAAGTGTCATTCATTTAGTATAAAGTTTATACTAACTTAATAAAAAATTAGCGACACTTTTTACGGATCGGAGTGAGTATCATTTACGTGCAGGGTCTGCTGCCATACGTTGATGATGACTCATCGGTGCCTTGTTTGCAACTTCACTTATAATTAACAGCTTGCTGGTTGTTGAAAGTCAAACACAGCATCATCTGACAACTTGGACATGTGATGTCCACACACGTAATCCGTAGAAAAACAAAGTGATGATATAAGCATCAATATGTTCCGATGGTGGTTTAGAGACATGGTTTTATTTTGTTTGCACATCGATGTTGGTCCTTTGTTCCTTTATCGGATGATAGTGGAACCCGACTCGTAGTTTGGTGGAGTGTCTAATCGGCCTGCTTAGACAGAACCGGTCAGACATTAATGATCATTTTTATACAAACAAGTATCTATATTTTATTGTATACAAATCATACAAGAATTCAATTACTTATTATCGTGACAATGTATTTACTTTATGGACTAGTAAGTGTCATGCCTCTTATAAGGTCGCCTTTCTGATATGTGAGGCATGACTACAATTTCTCATTATGATATATAATTCGTCTTTACTTTGATGTTTCTAGACTCTTAAACTTGTTTGGGTTGTGTGCATCCTAGTTATGCAGAGGCCGGATGTAATAATTAACTTTAAATAATAAAATCCCATTATCGAACAAAAAGTAAGTGTCATGCCTCTTATAAGGTCGCCGCCACGCCACATATTAGCGGTAATACCTAACCTGTCACGTTAGCATCCCTGTGATCTGCATTTCCCCCTCTTTCTTCTAATATTGGAGACTGTCTGCTCCTTGTGATTACACACAAAAATGAGTTCCCTGTCTATGCAGCCGAACAAAGTAGCCGCGGGCGGGAAATCTTGGCATATATATGCTGGTGGAGCAGCTCAACGAATCACATCAGCGATAAGTATTGAATTACCATGTGCGGCCTGTACATGTTGGATGGAAACAGAATTGTAATCTTGACTTCCTTTACTAACTACGGAGTACGTATGATCTGTTGTAGGTAGTCGAGATGGAATAATGAATGGTTATTGTTCTTTATACATGATGATCGTCACATATATATACAACCCCAAAGGATACAAATGTGAATTAGCAACCGTATGGCGGCTCAGTTGAGCATTGGTTAACACGTAATACCCATTGAGAAAGAACTGTATGTCGACAGGTGTAGACTTTTGGTACATTATTCTTCAGAATCTTTATATAGTTTGTGGAAAATTCGTGTTTGGCGCTACGGTTGAGTGTCCAAGTCATCGTGCGCATTCCCCCCAAGAAGAAAAAGTCTGATTAGTGCCCAACGTCTGATGAATCTGAGATATAATTCCAACCATGGAGCAGAGCAGCTGACTTTCCCCAATCTGCGAGAGACCAAGTCCAAATTATGATCCAAGCGGATGTCCTCATGCACCTCTGAAGGCCGAGGCCAGCCGCTGGTGGAGGTCTTCGCCGTCCGCTTGCGCCACAGCGGCGAAGCTCCCGCCGGCACCGTCAGCGTCTTCGACGGCAAGCGCGGCCAGATCCTCTACAGCGGCGACAAGCCTTTCCCCCGCCCTCAGAGATCCGGCGGGCTCCCGCTGACGGGCCCGTACCGCGCCGTCTCCGCCGACGGCTGCGTCGCCTTCGTGCTCGACCTCCACCACCGCCGCGGCGACGACGACAAGGCGTCCTCATCGTCGTACGTGGCCGAGATACTCCTCGACGTCTACGACGAGGCTACAGAGTACGACGAGCCCATCACGTCGGTCGTGAGCGCCACCCGTGGCGACGCCGACGCGGCGGAGGACGCCGTCGAGGTCACGTACGCCCTGCTGAGCGACGCGGCAGAGGCCGTCGTCGAGGTGAGGCTCCTCGGCCAACGCGCCGGCCTCATAGTCGGGGGGATCGTCGTCGCCCGGACTGGTCTAGGCGAGGTGGTGCTCTTCGACGACCGCGGCGCGAGCGTCGGCACCGGCACCGAGGAGGAGCCTGCCGGCATCATACCGCTGGCCAGGTCGGTTGTCGCCGTGCCGCTAGCGTCGTCGCTGACGGTGGTGCTGGACCTGGTCGTCGACGGTGGGGATGGCGAGGAGGCCGTGACGGCGTCCGTGGTGTGCAAGCCCAAGCTCGGCGGCGAGGACGTGCAGCGTCGCCCGACTGCCGGGGCTGCTGCGGTGGAGGTGAAGATCACATGGTTGGACTAGTAGTTGCATCTAAATCCTTTGACGAATTGTGTATTGTAAATATGTGTGCAGCATGGTGCTAATAAACTTTGGTTAATCACCCTAGGTGTTTGCATAGGAGTATTTTTTCCAAGCTCGGATAACCCTTGATCGCACGAGCTTCTCGATGCATATTGGCCTTGCAACTTGCAACTATATAGTTGGCGGTATTCGTCTAGTGGGTTGCTAGAGGTGGAAGAGGAGCAGGGAGCGGTGGTGGAAGACGAAATCCGGACCATCTCTGGGTCAGAGGAAGGTGCCCTCGATCGGTTCTTCCAAAAAGTGCAGTTGTGGGATGAAGATTTCGGGTAACATCTCGTTTAGCAACTTGGCCTGGTGATGTCCAATCATACACGGCCTCTCTCTATCTCTCTCTAGACCGTGATGAGGTTGCTCAACGCTTGTAGTTTCGTAATAATCTAAATATATATAACTCATAGAAGACCTGCCTAGCTTGAGTGTTTCTCGAGCCGGCCCAATCTCTATGCTTACGGCGATATATGATATACCAGGGATAGTCGTAGGGAGCGACTCCGATGAGAGTACGCATTCACGCCATGTGGGATTCTTTTCAAAACCTCGCCCAAACCGCGAGACTAGCTAGTTTGTGCCCACCTTCATAATCATCTTTGTCTAGACATTTTGACACTCGACCCCAAATTAATATATATGTTTCCACGATGTTTTTTTTGTCTCTCCTTCAAGCTGTCAGACTGATTATTTATAAAGTTTTCATCAGGTTAAAGTTAAAATTACCACAAATTACCACGCACTACGGGAAATCCACAAAACGCCGATGGCCAGGACATACGCCGACGGCCAAATGTCGGGGCCGTCGGCGTAGACCCCGACCAGGCCAACCGAGATCTTTTTTTCTTTTTCTAGCTACGCCGACGGCATTGCCGTCGGCCTTGAGATTTTGGCCGTCGGCGTAGATTTTTGCCGTCGGCGTATACTTTTTCAATTTTGTACATTTGATACGCCGACGGCAGCCGTCGGCGTATACTTTTTTAGTTTTTTACATTTGACATTGCCGTCAGCGTATACGTTTTTCTATTTTCTATTTAATATGAAATAATTCATATCTTTAAATCCGTAAATCAGAATTTAACAAATTAAATGTCTAAATTGATTAGAAAAATGAGAGGAATCCAAATATGACATTCATAAAATCTTTTTCACCGTGCACATGACATTTTGTAACATATGTTTGTTACTTGCTTAATTAAAAAGTCATTTTTACACTTAAAAAATGGAAAATGATATTTATAAAAATAATTTGGAATTTGTTTTTAGCAACAATGATGATATGGATGTCATATTTGAATTCCTCTCATTTTTCTAATTGACATAGACATTTTTTTTTTCAAATTTCGATTAACGGAATTAAAGATATGAATTATTCCATATTAAATGTAAAAAGGAAATAAAAGTAAAAATAATTTCATTTTTTCATTATTAAAAATATATACTATTTTACAATCATTGTTACTTATTCAAATGAATTTTCTAAATTTAAACAATGAAAAAGTGTAACATCCTAAATCAGGGGTTAACATGATTGATATGATATAAGTATCACTAAGTTCTCATTTCTCATTTGGAAGTAACAATGAAGGAACTCAAAGGCTAAGCGTGCTTGGGCTGGAGCAATTTGAGGATGGGTGACCGAACAGGAACTTTGACCAGCGTAACTATTTTGACCTATGATTAAATGAGTAATTAGAGATTTAGTATGTAGCTGAGTTAGAAATTTCGAAATAGAAAAAAAGTTCAAAAAAATCTAAAAAATTAAAAAAATTGCATTCATACGCCGACGGCATTCATACGCCGACGGCATTGCCGTCGGCGTATGAGGGCGTACGCCGACGGCAACAGATACGCCGACGGCAGAGTGGCTACGCCGACGGCCGCCGTCGGCGTATGTGTACGCCGACGGCAAACGAGCGTACGCCGACCACCGTGCGTTTTCCGTAGTGACGTGATAACTTGTTACAACATGGACTTGACAACTTACATGTTATGACATACCCTCTTTGTAAAGGAGCGAGAGAAAATGATTATTGAAGTTTTACTGGTCAGAGATGAACTCTTTAAATCATGACGATCTCAAGCCAACAAATGGAAATAAATTGTAAAAAGGACAACAAAAAATTATGCCACGAAACATTTTAAATTTTAAATAAGCTAGCTTTTAATGTTCTAAGTCCCCCCTTCCCATGTGCCTCCTGTGCGTTTTCTACAAAAAAAAAAGTAGTCGGCACACCTTAGGCAGATGCTTTTGAAGCAAAAAAAATACAGTGTGATGAAAGACTAGTAGAGTTAGAAATAACCGAATCGGTATGATGCAAGAGCCAATCGATCTTGATGGCATGTTGGATGTTAACTTGACCTCTGGGCTCTAGATAGTGGAAAACTAGAACCAAAGAGTCAGTCAATTTAAGTAGGTGCACCGAACATCGATGATCATCACAAGGAACAGGAGAGTGACGTCATGTTATGACACTATCTTACAGATACATGCACATGGGCTGGTATTCGGGACCACAACCCGGCCCAGCCCGTAATTGTATCAACCGTGCCGCCCCCGCCGCTGCCGCAGGACACGTCACCCGGATTCAAGGGAAATTGCGGCAATTCCCGCGACTGTCCATTGTCGACGATGACTACGACCTGCTGCCGTCCCCCACGCCTGATTTCCCTCAATTCCTTAACTACAATTTGCAAGGAGGGGCAAACGAGGTAGGACACAATGCAAGCCCAAAGGCTAAATTCACAAGCATATATTTAGGTGCATTGTAATCTAAAGACCAAAAGCCACAAATAAGCCTAACTAAACAACCCGACGGTCATTGGTGGAAATGAGCTCGAGCGCCTCCTTGAGGTTTGCCACAACGTGCGATATGGCCGGCCGGCGATCCCCATCCATAAACAAACAGCTCGCCGCCGTGTCCGCTACGCGCCACAGCGCCTCATGCTCGCGCGGAGTTGGCTCCGACGCGGGCCGCCTGTCGACCACGTCACCCAGTCTCCCGGCCTGGATGCTCGGCAGCGCCCAGGACACCAACGTCGTCCCAGGGGCCACCACCGGCTTCTTCCCCGTCAACACCTCGAGCATCACCACGCCGAGGCTGTACACGTTGGTCTTCGGTTGGAGAAGCCGTGTCCTGCGGTGCTCGGGGTCGGCGTACCCCTCTGTTTGGAAGATGTCGATGCCCGGCGCCGTCGCCGACGCGCCGAACCAGGAGAGGCGCGGCGTGAGGCTCCGGTCAAGAATGATGTTGTACGAGGTGACGTTGCCGTGGACGACGGCGTGGTCGTTCAGGTGTGTGATGCCGCGCGCCGCGCCAAGGAGCACCTGGACGCGCCTTCTCCAAGACCGCGCCGCTGCCGGTGAGCCCGGATCCAGGAGGTCTCTGAGCGTGCCGTGGTCGTCCATGTGCTCGTGGGTGCTGAGCCGGCGGAGGACAGCGAGCTCCCTGACGAACATGTCGTCCGCGCGTCGCGGCCCGGCATGCCTGAGGCGCTTGACGGCCACCTGACGCCCGTCGCGGAGTTCGCCCTTGTACACCTCACCGGAGTCGCCATGGCTGAGCCTGCGGGCGAAGTCGTTGGTGACCCGCGTGATATCTGCCAGAGTGAAATTCTGTACCTGTACGCCGATTGGGGGGCTGTACTTGTGGGAAGAGGTTGTGGAAGGAGTCGATGATCCTGTTGACCAGCATCACCAGTTGCTTGCAATATTTCCAATGTGTCCTGCAACCTGGTCGCCGCCGCGATGATCATCCAGACGAGCCAAACGGCGTCCGTCCTGGCCAGCAGCGCCACAATCGCTGCGATCGCTAGCCCAATTTGTGCTTTAAGCCACCTCATTTTTTCCCTAGAGTGAACTTTAATGAAATTTGATTAGTTAAATAAACAACTATTCCTGTTGATTAATTTTAACTGGTTTAGACAATTAAAACTTACATATTCATAAAAAAATTATTTTTTGCAGTTTATCATGGGGATGGGGGCGATTGCCCCCCCCCCCCCCCCCCCCCCGCACCCCGCGTCAAAATAATTGTAACTAAACAATGATATATGTTTTCGACTCCACTATACTTAAATTTTGGACCGTCCTTCGCCACTGTGAGGGAGGGAGGGAGGGACACGATGAGATAGATGAACCAAAGCATCTGTTCGATGGCAAAAAAAATCATCAAGAAAAGATCAGCATTCATATTACCCACAGCGACATCATCTCCTTCGACTTGCTCAAGAAAAAATTACTACTAGCAGACCTAAACAACCTACAATAAATGGGGTGATGCCAAGTTTCGCACGTTCTAGCGTTCACGTACGTCAAGAATAGGGAAGAGTCTCGTTTCCTATTTAGGCGCGCGCGATCGGTCTCCCTTTTGTTCATGTCACCTTTTTTTTTTTGCCATGTCTACCTTCTATTCCCTTTCTTTGGCATCACTATAATATTACTGCAGATTTTTGCACACTTTTCCTTCTAATTCCCTTTTTAGGACTGTGGTAATTTCAGGGATAAATAAAAAGTGTGGGGAATATTATAGATCCACTTTCAACTAGTTCAACTAAAATGGATTGATACTTTCAACATGAATAGTATAAGCTGGTAAATTCAACTATGAAAAAAATAAAACACAGAGGTAGTGATTCTTGGCTATTCCTCCATTCTTATTGAAATGTGTAATCTGGTGCATTTTCGTCCTGCACCATTGCACCGCCTTCGCGTGCCCCTCCTTTATTGATTTTCCGCCAATTCCCTATCTGAAGTTGTTCCTTTCCCAGGAGAGACTTGAAAAAAAACTGCGAGAAATAAGCATTTCACATAGAAAAATCGAATTCTTTTGTTGGGACAGTGGTGTTTCGGGGTAAAAAGAAACAGGTAGGGCACATTACAAAAAGGGTGGTGAATATTACAGACCCACTTTCAACTAGTTCAAAAAAGGTGGGAAATATTATAAATCCACTTTTAACTATTTGGACTAGAATGGACCGATACTTTCAGCATGAATATAAACTGGTAATTTCAACCGTGAAAAAAAGCTAGTGATATTACAACATTATCGTTCAAATGCATAATCTGGTGCATTACCGCGTTCACGTGTCTCCTTCCCTAACTTCCTGCCAATTCCCTATGTAGACTTGTTTCCATTCCCGCTTGTTCTCCGACCTAAAAAAAACCTACAGAAAATTTGTCTTTCACATAAAAAAAATTCAATTTCCCTATTTTGAGACAATTATATTTTAGGGTAAAAAAGAAACAGTTGGGGACATAAAAAAAACGTACTTTCAACAACAAATAATAATTTTCGAACTACTCCTTTACTCCAATTTGCATGAAAATATGAAGAAAAAACATATTAATACTGTATAAAAATGGATGGAAAGCTGGTAAATATGAAAAGAACCTACCGAGAGAATAATATGTTGCATACTAGCATATAGCTTCTCTACCAGTCTCATATAATGACCATTTTACAAAAGAGAACCATCAATTCATATATTCATTTGCAAAAAAGAAATCAAATAAAGAAACCAAGTGATGTCGATCTTAACAAAAAATCAACTATTTACAAGCTGCTGGGTAAATGTAGTGAAATAAAAGGAATACATCAAACTCACCAGCTTCGTGAAGAAGTGCAATAATCCCATCAGGTTTCTGGAAAATGAAAAATCATAGAGTTAGTCAAAAAAAGATGATGACACATAACTATCAAGCATACACAAATAAGTTACCCACGGGGGCGATTGCCCCCCCCCCCCCCCCCCCCCCCCCGCCCCGCGTCAAAATAATTTTAGCTAAACAATGATATATGTTTTTGACTCCGCCATGCTTAAATTTTGGACCGTCCTTCGCCACTGATCTCTGATATACTCCAACAAGCAGAAAAAGCAGTACAAGACTCTGCTAGGTATTAGTCTAAGAGCAATTATGATAGTCATCCTCTAAAGGAGAAAAACAAATCTTCAGCAGAACAGGCAGTACACTAGCCAACAATGTGTTTTCTGTTAACACAAAAAATAGCACTCACCTAACTTGAAGACAACGAACCTAGTCAAGAAAGCACCGTTGTTTTCTCTTACATGAAAAAAAACAATTTCTATCATTTTTCCTGGTTCTTTCCCTGATCAGAACACCAGAGAACGTCAAACACGTGTACCTAGCTAGTATTTCACTATTTTTACCTTTGTGTAAGAACAACTCAATCATACACAACCTGAGTAGTGAATGTAAAATGTATGTACCTCCATGAATATATCATTGATTTTACCTTACGAGTATCGTTCATAACTCTCAGCAGCTCAGAGAAAATAACATCCAACACCACTGAAAGTATACAGATCATCAAAAAACTGCTGCTTGGTCGACTCCTCACACTTGTGACACGAAACTTTAGTGTATTTCCGCACAAGTTGCCCTCCAAGTCTCAGTCAGTCAAATTATATAATGCCTTGTGACCAGTAGCACATGTACATTACTAGTATTAGAGTAGTCAAAGTAACAGAAGTAAAATGGGAATTTGCAGGCCCAATTATAAACACTGCAGTGCTTTGGGAAGTGCAAGGTGAAAAAAAGTGAGATGTGTGTATAAAACCTTTTGAGCTATAGATGTGCTTGTTCTTGCCGAGAAGTGCAAGAACGTCAATCAATAAAGGGGAAGAAGAGTTGCAGGTGCAGTTGCACATGTCGTAGCGCACGGCCAGCTGTGCACCACGTGGAATGCATCCACAGTGTGTTACACTTAAATTTGCAAAGTCAGTGGGTTCAATGGCAATGATAAATCTTAGCGAGAGCGAGAGGGTAGAGGTGCAGTCAAAGAGTTACACAATCAGCAAGGAATTTTTATATTCATCTCGAACTCTATAAATCTTTGCGAGAGCGAGAGGGTAGAAGTGCAGCCAAAAGTTTCAGTGTAAACTACACACAAGAAGGCCTCTTGTTGAGCAATAACTCGATGAGATCACAAGATGACTATTACTAGTGTGAAGCTGCATTCTCAATACAAACATGCACACAAGATCACAAGATTCAGTTTCAATTTTAACATGATTACGATACTAAATCATAAGTGCCAAAGGCAATAAGGCAAAGGCATAATACAGGAAGAAGCCTAACATCAGACAAAGACATAATAACAGAATCAGGCAAAGACATAATAACAGAAAGATCCAAACACATCTACCACATGGGTATCCCTAAAAGTAAGCTGAGTTCTAACTTCAAGTCAGGTGCTATCAAGCATCATAACAACACAGGCAGATAAGAAGAATTCACAAGAAGCGACATAGTATGGAGCATTAACTTTGAGTTTTTTTAATATTATTTTGTACACAGGAATTGCAAATATAACACATAGATTGAAAAATTTCCAAAAATAATACACCGTCGGCCGTCAGTAGGCCGAAACATTCCTTTCGGCCTTTAGTCGGCCGAAACATACTAATTAAATATTATTAAGAGCTAATAGGCTGGGATTAGCATGTTTCGGCCCACCACGGGCCGAAACACTCTTAATCAACTAAATTTGTCTTCTAACATAAAATGAAGCCTACTCTATTGGTTATGTCTTACTCCTCAAGGCAAAAACCACCTTTTTTCTTTTCTCTTTTAAATTTCAGAAAATATGTTAAACTTGTTAAATATATATCTTTTGTTCTATAAATGTAAATAATACAAATAATATATCTAAAATTGTCAAAAAATGTATAGAATATTAGTATGCCATCCTCATCCATGATTGCATCATGTAGCTTGTTGTTTAGTTGCATATCACCTAAATAATGTGTTGGAAATAATATAAATGTTATCCCTAGTCCATTTAATCTTTTGTTACTCGGCAATGAAATGTTTTGCTAGAAAATATTAATCCATTTAATCTTGTGTAGCTCTCCCATGAATTTCTTTGCTACTCAAGAGTAAATGTAATATAGATAACATTTATTTTATTTCACAGACATTCCATATTAGTTATTAAGGTGATATGAAAGTAAAGAGCATTCTACATGATGTCATCATAGATGAGGATATCATATTAAAAATGTGCATGTTTTTCTTATATTTTTAGATATATTATTTAGATTTAATATATGTTTAACAAGTTTAATATATTTTCTGAAATTTAAAAGAGAAAAGGAAAAAAGGCGTACTTTGCCCTATGCATGATTCGAACTTGGGTCTCCCAAGGTGGAGGAGTAAGACATAACCAGTACAATAGGCCTTAGATTATGTCAGCAAACAAATTTAGTAGGTTAAGAGTGTTTCGGCCGACTAAAGGCCGAAAGGAATGTTTCGGCCTACTGACGGCCGACGGTGTATTATTTTTGGAAAACTTTCAATCTATGTGTTATATTTGCAATTCTTGTGTAAAAATATTATTTAAAAAAAAACTCATTATAACTTTGAGATTCTGATTGGGACTGGTGCCTGGCCGTTGTAGTGATACAATGTCTGGAAAACAGGAAATACCCATGCAGTAATTTTCAGTTTAAATGACAGTAGCAAAATCAGTGCACGTGATTATTTCATTTCAAAGAAAGTGGTGGCATGCATATACATTCAAGCAGGACAACAACTAGTGGTAGCAGTCTATGTATTCATCACACGTTGGCTTGAAATTAAAACAAGTTACAGCAACAATATCAACAACTAGGCAGGGGCAAGAAGAACAACTTGTGTGTCTGCCTGGAAAGCCAAGTAGCAGAAGGAGTATAGTAGATCTGTTATGACTAGCAAGGCAAAAGGAACACAGACTAGACTAGCAGGAAAACAGAGTGAAAAGCAGTAAGAAATCTCCACTGCCATGGCCCATGGAGATGCACAAATTGGCAAAGCAGAGCAGTACCTAGAATTAGGGGATAAATCACACATGCCTCTGCTTCTAGCCTTGCTCTCCTAGTGGGCAGCCACAGCTTCTGGTGGGAAAAACGTATATCCAACCTTGATATGGCCAACCCAACGCCCGGATCTACAGAACAGAGAGAACCAGCAGATGAGAAACGAATACATGTTACCCTAAAAAAAGAAACAAACACATGTTTAAGAAACAAGCAAGAAGAGAAACTAACAGGGAAGGGGATGAAGTTTCATACATGAGATGGAGATGCTCTGTTTTACCTCTTCACAACACCAGCAAGCAGAGCGAGCTGCAATCATTCAGATTAGTGTGACAAATTAAGGCATATTAGATGTGTAGCAGAGAAGAAACAGTTTCAGATATGGGATTAATAACTAATAAATCGGCAAGACAGGGTGCAGCTATTAAGATTTGACACTCATCTTGCTTTGACAATAGCTTAGTGCAGAACCCAAATACATAGTATCCATGCGACTATTCACAAACAAAAACGGAAACAGTTCTGCTTCGGTACACCCCGCCCTCAAACTCAAACACAAACACAACAATGGCTGAAATCGCTCCGTACCCCTTCATAACTACGGGCATGATGGTCATTAACGAATTATCAAGTCGTACGTATAGCCTAGTGAAACCCATACGATTAATTTGGATATGTACACATCCTGTATGTATATGAAGTCTGTAATTATACATCTACGTATTAATTAGTAAAAAGGTCTATGGGAGGATTTGAACTCACTCCATCCAATAAACATGCGTAGTGACCTAACCACTACACCACCGAAGCGTTCGTGTTATTTAACTAACCGGGAGCTAGTTAAATAAACGTCGGCATGAATGTAGAAGGTTTTGTGGAAGGTGATTATCCAGGTGTTAGTCTCACATGCTTCTTCATCGTATGTGTTAGGGAGTACTGCGTCAAAAAGGAAGGAGTACGTACCTTGACATTGCGGAAAAACCGTAATCAGAACACATCAAACTACTTCCATGTAATTAAATAAAAGACGAAACAAAAAAATTATTGTAAAAGATGAAACAAATTGTTGTAAAAGGTACAAATTGTAATAATCGCTTCTTCCGTGTAAAAGAACATCAAACTCCTTCCGTTTGCTTACAAATTGTAATAATCGCTTCTTCCGTGTGATTAAATAAAAGACGTAACAAAAAATTGTTGTAGAAAATATAAAGTTCCGACGTACGCTCGCCGTCATGCAATCAGGGCATCGACATGGATGGACGAGTCGCCTCGGCGGCATCTCGTCCTAGGGCGGGTACTTCGTGATAGTGGCGACCCAAATGGATGGCCAACACGCGACGGGAGCCAAAAGGACAACATACGGCAGCGAGCCGCGCCGGACGGCCAGAGAAGCAACTTGGCAAATGGTCGAAACTACATCTTAGGTGTAGTAGGCCGTCGTCGTGTTTCCATTACTTATGATGATAGGTTATAGCCGTCCAAATTGTGCTGGTGTTTCTATCACATTTATGGGCCGTATATAACTTGATGTTTTCTCGCCGCCGTACTTCCTTCATGACACCGTAAAAATAGCATTCCTCCAGCCTTCACTAAATCCCATGTATGCTCGCCCGCTTCTCCTCACGGACGGTGGTGCATGCGCTGCGGTTTCTCTGGCGTTCACTCAATATTGTTGTATGACGGCTTGCAGCAACCGTGGTGCTGCATTAATCCGTTGAAATAGTACAATCGGACAAAACCAAACTGTCTAAACCACTGTTTGTAATGTGTCTTAGCCCGGGATGCAGGTGGAAATCAACGTAAATAAGCTATTTGTTCGCATAAACACACATGTCTTTCAATGGTCCAATGGCTGGGTCACTAGCAGACTCTGCCCATGGCATGGGTTCGAGTACTACCATTGTTATTTTGTTTTCTTAATTCGCTATGACGCTGTTTCACATGTAAAAAAAAGGTTGGGGATCGCTGCGGCATACCGTACAAGGTTTTCCTAATACGTACACCTATACATGGATTGGGTCCAATGGCTTCAGCGGAGGTCAGAGGACCATATTACCCTTGTGAGTTTCAGGGAGTGGGGGGTGTACCGAAGCACGCCTCAAACGGACAACCAATCCTATTTTCAGTATGAAGTGAGTGAGCATGCGCAACCAGGCAACCAATCCAATTTTCTGTACTAACATCAGTACAACTCAATAGCAAGTTACCATATCTAGAACTATGTAAAATATAGATTCAAGCCTGCAGGTTAGCACCAAATATCCAGAACACTTATGTGCAGGAGACTTACAGTATAGTTAGTACTTTGAACTACTCCCTCCGATCCGTTAAAACGTCATAGAAAATGAACGTGGGCCGCACAAATCTATAGTATGCTAGCGACATTTATTTGGGATCAGATGGAGTAGTTCGTTTCGATCTGTTTTAATCTCGAAATTAGCTTATAACTAACTAAATATAGTAGCAATACTATTAGGTTCTGTAGAGGAGACTTACAGTATGCAAACAAAACTAGAGCATGAAAAAGTTCCATGATTATGAACCTCAACGTAGCAAGTAGCAACAGCAGTACACATGGGCTTTCTAAACCTGAAGATAAGCTACAGAAGTACATGGGCTTGTCTGAAATTAATGGACAAAGATAGCTAATTTCTTGTAGTGGAGTACATCTGCTTGTTGATGAATTGCGAATTAAGGTCCCAAAGCTGAGTTCACTTTAGAAGAATGGCCTTGAGTTAGATTTGCAAGAAACAAGCATACACATACAAAGGAAAGATACATCAGTCCCAAGGTTGAATGTGTGTTTACTGCATTTTCAGAATATGTGTGTTATGTACATGCACAACCATTCAAGTATGAAACCTGAGAGCAAAGTGTTTAAATGACAGAACTGATGATCCTATTTTCGGTACTAACATGAGAAGAACACAATTAGCAAGTTTATTCCCATAAGGAGGAGACCCAAGCAGAGTATTTTACCTTGAGGATGCCAGGAATAATTGCTAATCCTCCTTTCATTCTTATGATCCCCTTCATCCTTGTATATCCCCTGTTCCATGACCATCAGATACTTTTTCTTTCTTTTTCGAAATGGGGTAAAGCCCCAGGCTCCGCATCGAGTGATGCACACCGCCATTTATTACGAAGTCTCCAATTATTCAACGTTTTACATCTCACCAAACAGATACTAGTGCAATTAAGATCCGTTCGTACAGCTTTTCCTGCGCAAGTGAAACATGAATGAAACTAGTGGAATTAAGTAGTGCACTATTAGGGAGGTAAATCGCCATTCTAGCATCATGCAATGCAGACATGGACGTGCAGTAGGTTTGTCCTGAAATCACACTAGTTGTTGCAGGCATTAGTAGTGTACGAATTAGTGGCCAATTGCACATAGCATCTAATATTCAGTCACCCAAAAATAACCGTGACACTCATATCTTGCGTTGACAATAGCTTGTTGCAGAACAAACATACATAGTATTGTGTCCATGAGACTAGTCACAAACAAAAACGGCTAGCAACAAGCAAAACACATCTTGTGGAGACACGGCAAGAAAAATGAAGGAAACATCCACCAATAAATAGGATCGACTCGCATCACACGAGCAGATCTTGTGGTGGAAAATGACAAAAAAAAGGAAACATAGGATTTTTTACATACAGGTTGCAATCATCAACCAAACAGAGATGCCGTGAACAGTCTCACTGAAACATGGATGCCAAAATTGATTCTTGAAAAGGGAACAGGACGAACGTACGTACCTGCAGCAAGTAGTGACGCCTCCTCCTCCTAGGACTTGTCTACCATCTCCAGGTTGCCCAGCAGCGCCATGAATAAAACAGGGCCAAGAACTTCAGATCTACAACCCGTGCTCGCCGCAGCCGGAGCGCCCAGCGAGGTCCCTTCTCAGCATAGCATAGCACAGCACATCACAGCCTGCCTTGCCTCCTCACAACACCAGCAAGCAGAGCCAGCTGCAATCATTCAGATTAGTAAACATAATTTTTCTTTCAAATCAAAATCGGCTGCTACTTGTAAAGCAAAAGCAAAAGTAAGATCTGATTTTTTTTTCGAAAAGGGGAATCACCCTGGCCTCTGCATCAAGTGATGCACACAGCCGTAAAAGTATGATCTGATAGTCAATAGCTACAGCACTAGCTGGGATTCTCTGAAATTAATGGACAAGGGTAGCTGATTTTCAATATGTTTGTCTTGAATGCTACTAGCCACTTTTGCTAGCTGATGAATTTCCAATTTAAAAGGTTCAGTACAGCTAGATTTGCAAGCAACAAGCAAGGTAGCATACAAATGCAACAAGCTTCCAAACCACATACATTTGAGGAAGCATGACAATAACTCAGTAACACCAGCTAACTTGAGTCCTCAAATTCCAAACCAAAAAAAAGTTATGGCCAACAGAAGAATTTTCCCAGCAAAATAAAAAAAATCAAAAAAAGGGAAAAAAATTCTGTGGCGCACCAATGCCAAGGATGCGCCACAGAATTATTGGGCGGGATTCGAAATTTTGAATCCCGCCCAATAATTCTGTGGCGCATCCTTGGCATTGGTGCGCCACAGAATTATTGGGCGGGATTCGAAATTTTGAATCCCGCCCAATAATTCTGTGGCGCATCCTTGGCATTGGCGAGCCACAGAATTTTTGGGCGGGATTCAAATTTTGAATCCCGCCAGCCCCCTTCTCCCTCTCTTTTCCCTTTTCTCCTTCTCTCCTCCACTTTTCCCTCCACTTCTCCCTCCACTTCTCCTCTTCCTTTCTCCTTTCTCTCCCCTTCTCCTCCCTCCTCCATCTCTTCTCCTCTCCTCCACATCTTCTCTACTCCTCCTCCACCTCCACCTCCACCTCCGGCGACCTCCTCCACAACTCCGGCGACCTCCACAACTCCGGCGACTACCTCCACAACTCCGGCGACCTCAACCTCCGGTGACCTCCTCCTCCACCCCGGCGACCTCCACCTCCGGCGACCTCCTCCACCACCGGCGACCTCCTCCTCCACTCCGGCAACCTCCTCCTCCACTCCGGCGACCTCCTCCTCCACTCCGGCGACCTCCTCCTCCACTCCGGCGACCTCCTCCTCCTCCTCCACTCCGGCAACCTCCTCCTCCACTCCGGCGACCTCCTCCTCCACCTCCGGCGAACTCCGGCGACCACCATCCTCCACCAACCTCTGGCGACTCCCTCCTCCACCCATCTACGGCCTCCAAAAAACGAAACGAAACGAAATTCCGGCGACCAGATCTAGATCTGGCCAGATCCAGATCTAGATCTGGCCGCCCTTTTTTTTTGAAATTCAAAAAAATTCTGTGGCGCATGGTAAGAGGGGTGCGCCACAGAAATATTTCTGTGGCGCACGGTGGGTGGGTGCGCCACAGAAATGTGAATTCTGTGGCGCACCTGGCCTGGTGCGCCACAGAAATGTGAGAATTCTGTGGCGCACCAAGCCATGTGCGCCACAGAAAATATTTTTATGGCGAGAATTCTGTGGCGCACCCAGCAAACCTGGGGGTGCGCCACAGAATTGCAATTTGGTGCGCCACTGATAGCCCTTTCTTTGGTAGTGCATGCAGGAATGTGGGCTGGGCCAGGCCACCAAACGCCCTATTTTTGCATGCGTCAGGCCTGGTTGAGGAGCCCGTGGGCTACCAAACACACCCTAACTTGCTGCTCACTGTTTTGCTCGCAGGAGGCGTCACTGGCCACAGGTACGAAAAATTCTTGGTATTCTTCAACACAGATCTCCCCCTTTATGCTTGTCAAGGTAGAAGTAGACGTAGCCTATCATACCGACGTCACCCTCCTGCTTGTTGCTGGGACTCACAACATGCAGATCCACATGCGTCTCCACGCACGAATAGCGGCGTAGTAGTGGCACCGTAATCACATGCCCCCCTAGTTCAAGTGGAGCCATCGAGTCAGTAGCGGAAGGGACCAACTCCACTCTCTCCTCCTGTTCACGGGTGAAAAGTTGTACTTCCTCTAACGTCCATGGTAGGGAGACGGCCCCGATCTCACTGTAGACGTAGACGCTGGTGATGCCACCAGGAAGAAGGTTGACCTCCATGGTGGCCTCCACAGCGTCACTCCACACCGCGTAATTCACCTTCACGAGGGTGCGCTGGCCTATTCTGTTGATGAGGTCGCGGGTTATGACCTTGTCATACTCAACATTTTCGGCGTAGCAATCCCAGAGCATTTCACCGATGAAACTACTAGATTCGTCGGACGCGTCGGTCCCGGAGACGATGCCGTAGACTTGAATGGCGAAGCTCCCGTCAGCTGAGATGGCTCTGTATGGTCCGGTGAGTGCCAACCAGTCTTCATTGTAAGGACCCTGGATGTCAAACATTAAATACCTATGACCGAAGGGAAATGAACAAGCATTAGTATCACACTATTTTCGTACCAGAGACCCGTGCATGTAGATGATTTGGCCTCGTTTTCCGTCAAAAACAATGACTGTGCTGATATCAACACCGAAGCTGCGTTCTTCAACGGAGTACACACCTCCACTAGGCGCTGAGTGCGGACCCGCCCTGGACTCCGCTGCCGCCGGTGCTGGAGGTAGTTCGTCGCCACCAGGACGGCATGTGGGTTTTACTACTACTACTACTACTACCACCCTGTTGATCCCGCTGGCTTGAACCACCACCTCATCCAGCTGTCTGCCCTTGTTGAGCCCGCTGCCAGGGTCTTTTAAGTGTATTAAGCAATAGGTGAACTACATTGAGGTGGCTGTTGTTCTCGGGGTATGGGTCACTCAACAGTTCCCTCGACATCCTCGACCAATCTTTGATGTTCTGAGCTTCTTGGGGGTTGATTCTACTCTCCTCGTTGGTGTTCCAACGAAGTACAACCGCATCACGACGAGGTGTCATCCGTGCACACTCAAATATGATGACGCAAAGACGGGCCAGGTGATGCCTTATCTCACCATCAGCGGGGCCAACTGCCTAGTATTGCGAGAGGCTATGGATGGCGCGTATCACATCGTACTTTGTCAGGTTCAAGCTCACCAAGTTAGCCGAGCCACCAATCAAGGCCTTGTAACCGACGTTGCACCCTAGAAAGGTAGAGCCTGCAATAAGACCCGTCCCAAGCTCGAAGCCCAGCTCATACCAGTTATTATGCCAGTTCTTGAAGGCCTTCAAGTACACATTGTCATTGTATATATGATCTATGTTGCTTTGTGACATACAACAATTCTTTTTATAATTGTATATATGATCTATGTTGCTTTGTGACATACAACAATTTAAATTTGTAAAGTTTTTAATATGTTTGGATTAAGATAAATTAGTCGATGTGTGTGTGCACGTGCAAGCCTACCAGTCGAAGGAAAAATGCAAGATATCATGCTTGGAATGCGATGCTAATGCAAAGTACGTAGAGACTGAAACAGCCAAGAACGGAGAGGAGAAAACATTCAGTGCATTTATCCGGTGTTACAGGTTTCGAAAGAAAGAAACAGGTGGCGGATTCAACATCTACATTGGCCCGGGGTGGTACAAACAACACGCAATGCAAAATTTGAACAAAACATGAAATGCAAGTGGATTGGAAAGGTAAACTACTTCCCTGTACCTACACGCCGGACATGCATGTTACAACTTACAAGTCATCGTCACTTTCCATGTACTCGTCCATCCCCATGTACCAATCAATATCGGGTTTGAGAGGAGAAATATAGAAATCCGGCGAGGTGATGTTCACTTGGACCTTAACTTGCTGCTCGCTGCTGCTTTGCCCAGTGCCTTGTCGACCTGCTGCTGCAGGGTCGGAGCCTTTGGTCCAACCCACAGGCACGAAAAAGTCGGCATATTGTTTGACACGGATCTCCCCCGTATGCTTATCAAGGTAGAAGTAGACGCTGCCAAAGAGACGGACGTGACCCTCCGTATCCTTGCTGGGAAGTGCAACATGCAGATCCACATTAATCCATAGGTGCGAATAGCGGCTTGACAATGGCACCGCAAGCACATACCTCCCTAGTTCAAGTGGAACCATCGAGTCGGCAGCCGAAGGGACCAGCTCCACTTTCTCATCCCCTGGTCCACGCTCAAAGAGAACTACTCGCTCCAGTTCCTTCTCCCATTTAGGCCCACTGATAACTATCATTCGTTTGCGGTACTCCAATGTTTGGTGGAATGCGCTGACCTTACCGAAGACGTTGGTGGGGCCAGGAAGGAGAAGGTTGGCCTCCACGGTGGCCTCCACGGCGTGACTCCACACCGCGTATCTCACGTCCCCGAGGGTGTGCTGGCCGGTGCCTATTCTGCTGATGATGTCGCGGGTCAAAACCTTGTCGTACTTAACATTCTTGGCGTAGCAATCCCAGAGCATCTCACCGATGATTCTGATAGATTCGTTGGCCGCGTCGGCCCCGGAGAAGGTGCCGTAGACTTGAATGGCGACGCTGCCCTCAGCTGATATGGCTCTGTATGGTCCGGTGACTTCCACGTACCTGCTACTAGATCGTAATTGAGTTCTCTGGATGCCAAAGCGTAATCCAGGACCAAGAACAAATACAACTGTATTAGATAAACTATCTGAATCTAGGAATAATACAGCGAAAACACCAGCCATTAGACAAACGTGCGCACCACTTGATCATGCTCATACCTGGTCATTCTTGTAGATGATCTGCCCGCGTTTCCCGTCGAACACAGCGATGGTGTCAACAGCGGTACCGTCGAGGATCCACACGCCGTACACCTGAAGCAGGGGACGACCTTGGACCGACTTGCCGGCCGTGCGCCCCTGCTGCTGCTGCTGGGTTCCACCACCGCCGCCGCCGCTGCGGGAGGCAGCTTGTCGCCACCGCCGCCGCCGCTGCTGGGAATCACTGCTGCCCGAGCCACCTTCCCCGGGCCTTGTCCACTGCTGTGGTCCGTCAGATGAACCAGGCCGCCGTGAGTTTAGCACCAGGTGAACTACACCAAATTCCACGAGTGTGCTCAATCTCGGGCGATCATTCAAAGCACAATAAAACAATTCACGCGACATTTTCGACCAACTCTGGGCATAGGTTACATGCAGCTGCTCGAATGTGCTTCCATCAATCCAGCCATCGCCTCCCACTGTCTGCAAGTGTGGAGCCATCCGTGCAGCCTCACAGATCATGAAACACAGGCGCGCCAAATCCTTTCTTGTGCCCGGATCAGCCAGGCCTACAGGTTTGTATGCCCATAGCTGAAACACCGCGCGTTTCATGGCTTCCTTTCCCAGGTCCAGTTCACTAGACCCTCCGAGCCAACTAAGGCTCCGTAACTGACGTTGCACCCCAGAAAGGTCGAGCCTGGAAGAAGGCGTGCGCTTCTCTCCGGCAAGCCAAACTCATACCAACTCCCGTCCCGATTCTTGAAGCCTATAAAGTACACATTATCATCACGGAGGGCTAGAGTTACCACCGCCCTTGTGTTTTGCTCCCGCACCGTAAGATGAATGTATATCCACCTCGCCGACCTGCTAGGCGATCGTTGCTCCGGGAGCAAAGGTCGATCCTCGACCCAATCACCATATCGCGCGATGTAGTTGTCACGGTGCGGGTGGTAGGCGAGCTCGTGACGAAGGCGGTGGATAAATGCTACATAATCATCATCATCCAAATCAAAGTTCAACTCCTCGTCTCTACGCTCCATCCTGCAGGCCGTGCATTCGGTCAACATTATTTTTACTTGCATTCTGATTTGTTACATCAGAACCAGCTAGCAAGAAGCCAGACACAGGTTTGTGATACTATTTTTTCACAACTCTTTTCATGTGTGGCAAAAGATGTATCCCAAGAACCTACTGTGTCTTTGATCAATATCACATTTAGGGCACTATGGGTATTTAAGATGAATACATGGAATAATTTAATTTTTCAAAGTACAAACGAGAATCACAAGGACGCGTGATCATCTTGATCATCTGGCAATATATAGGTTTATGGCATAGATCGGATAGACATATTTCTATTTTCACTGTTCTACATTGGTTGGCTACAGGTATAGAGGAGACAAAGCCAATTATAAGATAGCTATATGTGGGTTAGCTACATACATATTCTATGTTTTCTTGGTCAATCAGTAACTTTGGGCGAACTTGATTTAATACTTAATTTTCCACAGATATTTTTTTACGTAGTAAGATGGGTACTAGTACGTGACCTCAAATATTTGATCAAATGAAATTTAGAATTTATATATTTTAGTAAATTAATGTAAAGGAACTAAAGTTTGATTAAAAAATACAAATAAACCATAACTAGGATATAATTGTACAGGTTGTTTATACAAATCAATACAAAAAACTACTAAATAAGTTTTTTTTTTGCACATATAGGGATTTAATTATGAACATAAGTATAGAAATATGCAAATATTGGGAATATATATTAGAATTATTACATTTTAATATTTTGGTACGTGTAAACTTAAATCAATGTTCTGTATGTGGTTAAAGAATAAATTTAGGATTAGGTGGATGTTAGGAGTTGATTGTACTCCTTCATGATTAATACTACAAAAAAAAAGACAATCAAAATTCTTACATAATAAACAACACACACATACACTGTTGTGAAGTGAAAAATAGCATGTGATTCGGCAAGTAGTATACACTGATGTGCCACCATATATATTGAAACAGAATATATATGAAAGATTGCGTTAATTTATTGGATCGTCGCACTAACAGAAGGATTAGGATTACAAGAGTAGTGCTTGATCTGCCGCCTCTCTCGGAATTCATGAAAACCGAGACAATATTCTCCCTGGCCATTGGTTTAAGAGCAAGATTTGGTCCATATTATATATAGGAACAGAAAAGATTAACTTTATATGGACTAAAGTGGTGTAGAATAGAGAAATATGACACAAAAACCTCTTGAAATATTATAATTCAAAAGTGTGGTCCTAGTATTGTGTTTGCATTTTCTTTGGCAATCTTGGCTTCAATTTCATCCATGCTTTTAAATTTTGTGTCGAACTCAAATGCTATCTATTTTGAAACAGAGGATGTACGATCGTTGCTAACTTTATTGGGTCAACGTTGATAGTGAAATAATTCTAGACCTGCGCTCACTATAAATTCGTGGAAAATGATAGATAAACTTCTCGATGGATTGAGGACAAAGTACCTGGGGTTAATGAACATCAATTGCACATTTTCTAACCCCAAAATTTGTCATACTTGTCACTTTTTTATAGCCCGAAAGTATTTTATATTGAGATTTTACACGCTTGCAGCACACATTGTTAATTACATCTAGACATATTTTTCAAACTTTGAACACCATTTTTCACAATTAAAAAAAGAGGCTACATGTAGCCAAGAGCTCCAAAACGAATTTCTGAACTACAGTGGGGCTACATTATACAGAAACCTCTTGATAAATTATTACAAAAAAATCAAATTGTAGAAGCTAAGAGAACACATATGCATACAGAAGTATAAAATGGAAGAAAAAATGAAAGTACGTGCATGTATAATTCTCTTTACCTGAGCTAGCTGCAGTGAGATTGCTGCACGTACGTATATGTAATTAGGATGGACAAATTTGAGCGAGTCTAAATGGCAAATGGAATGCTCATGGGATGCTATGACCATGGAAGCTCAAGGATAAATACATGGGCGAGGGAAGGCCTAAGGTAGCCCAGTTGTTTATTTTCCTAGGAACATGCTATTTAATTACTATACATATATGCTCAATGATCACTCAACATGATATTTTGAAAAATAAGTCGACCGAAGACCCTCTGACACCATACGCATAATCGATTTGAATCTGTCAAATGAAGCTGTTAAATATATCTCTCGATCAACAATCATTTTTTTCAAGAAGGGGAAATAAATAAGCATAAAACTGACAAATTTATCAGACTGGCTAGCGTTGCCATCTAGTAAACATAAGAACAAGTTGTATTAAATACCCTATAACAACAGCTCTTTTAATTTAAAGAACCCACAACTAGCCTAATCGGGTGAACATGCATTATAAACAAAGTGTGCATCCAGTTCCGTAAGGTAAAAACAGACGGAAGGGAGAATCTCAATCCAGTGAGGCAGTGACCAATCATGCATGCACTTGGTACATTTGACTCCGTCAGAACAAGTTAGTAAATGGCAGCTAAACAAGGCTGTACCAAATGGAGTCGAGAACAACTTGCGATATTGGTGCTTTGGTATTAAAGCCTGCCACTTGCTAAGAACAAGCATTTTAGTTCCGCGAAGTCATGCAAACGTAGCAGAAGCGTCGTGGATGGTGTTGCACTATGTACCGATGTCTAGATCTGACGTCTGAGAGCATAGACAAAGTCTGTGTGGTTGATACTAAGGATATCCCTCGTTGGCAACAACAGATATAAGAGCCATGACTAAAAAAAGGCATGAGGATGATGATGCACACCATGTTGTTGCCGAGTACCGCACTCGTCATCATCGCTCCTTTGTCGAGCGCCCTTGTTTCCTTTTTTTGATAAAGGGATTTTATTAGTTAAAGAGTATTAAGCATTACACCCGGACTCTATATAACTAAGATGCACACAGCCCAAAACCGTCCCAAATATCCAAAGCAGCAGAAAAAAATAAAAGGCGGGTTACATATCATCATGAGAAATTGTAAGGCCGACTATGGTAATGAAGTTCTGATTCGCAGGTTATGCGACCATCCATGGCGGGAGAATAACTCCCTGGTCGCCGCCTCCAAACACGACGAAATCTCCAAGAATAGCTCCCGATGCTCCACACGCTGCAGGACCGACCATAATCGGAGTGTAGCTGTACATCGGTAGATAACCTGCAGAATAGAAGAATTTTTGTCATTAAAAACCTTGTCATTTCTATACAGCCAAATCGACAATATAACGGCAATCGCTCCCACCCTAATAAGTAGTTTAAACCTAGGATCCACCCCATTTAGCCAGTTGCCGAAAATATTTGCAACGCTATGCGGTGGATATAAGGTAGAACCTATTTGGACAGCTGACCATATAGACCTAGCAAACTCGCACTGGAAGAAAAGGTGTTTAATGCACTCATCGTGAGTACAAAAAACACACTTTTTACTCCCATGCCAATTGCGTTTGGCAACGTTGTCTTTTGTAAGAATTACTCCACGACGAAGATACCACGCAAACACCTTCGTTTTGAGCGGTATCTTCATCTTCCAAATTTTCTTATTTGAATTATCAGGAACAACAGACTGGATAAAAACTCTATACATAGAATCAACCGAGAAAATACCATTCTTAGTTGGGATCCATCGAATTTCATCAGGGCCTTCCAAGAGCTGGACAGAGTCCAACCGGAGAATCAAATCATTCCAAGATGCTTCTCGAGGCCCTAATAGCGTTCTTCTGAACGATACATTTGGTGGGGAAGTACCCAACACCTTAGCCAGTGTATCGCCTTTGTAACGCACAACATCATATAGAGCCGGATACTGTTCCCGAAGAGAAGTTTGGCCAAGCCACCTATCTTCCCAGAACCGAATTTCCGATCCATTCTTAATGGAGAAAGAAGTATGTGGTAAGAAATACTTCTTTGTGGACATGAGACCAGCATAGAAGTGTGAATCACCAGGCTTCCGGGATACAGCTTTGTCCTCCACATACTTCCTCCTTATGAGTGTCTGCCAAATTACTTCTTCAGAAAGAAGTTTGAATAACCATTTACCAAGCAAGGCTCTATTCTTGACTTTAAGGTCATGAACACCAAGCCCTCCTTGGTCTCTTGGCCGGCAAACCACACTACATTTAGTCAGTCGATACTTCTTCTTTTCACTATCCCCTTGCCAAAAAAATCTTGAACGGAAATAATCCAATCTTTTCAAGACCCCTTTGGGTAGTTGGAAAAAGGAAATCATATACAGCACCATGTTTGTCAGTACTGAATTAATGAGAACCAGTCTTCCTTCGAGGGATAGGAGTTTACCTTTCCAACTATTTAAACGGATTTGAAGTCTTTCCTCCACCAACTTCCATTCAACATTTGTGAGCCTCCGATAATGAATCGGGATCCCCAAATAGTTGATAGGAAATTGACCTTGTGCACACCCAAAAAGCTCGGTATACACGGAGGCTTCATCCTGGGCCTCACCAAAACAAAATAATTCACTTTTATGAAAATTTATTTTTAGACCCGATACTTGCTCAAACGTCGATAGAATTAACTTTAGGTTACGAGCTTTTTCGATGTCATGTTCCATAAAAAGGATTGTATCATCGGCATATTGAAGTATCGATAATCCAGCATCAACCAAATGGGGAATCACACCTTCAATTTGACCCTCAGACTTAGCGCGTTCGATCAAGATGGCCAACATACCAGCCACTATATTACATAGTATCGGCGATAGTGGGTCTCCTTGTCTGAGACCTTTCTTTGTTTGAAAGTATCTACCAGTGTCATCATTGACTTTAATGGCCACACTTCCACCCAAAATAAAGGAATCAATAAGCGCACACCACTGAGAAGAAAAACCTTTCATTATGAGCGTCTGCTGAAGGAAAGACCAATTAACTTTATCATAAGCCTTTTCAAAATCAATTTTTAAAATTACCCTATTCAATTTCTTCCGGTGTAGTTCGTGGACCGTTTCATGCAAGATTGCCACCTCATCAAGGATATTGCGGCCTTGCATAAAAGCAGTCTGAGAAGGAGAACTACATGATCCGCCACACTGTTCAGCCGAATCATTACAACTTTAGTGAATATTTTGAAACTGACATTAAGGAGGCAGATAGGTAGAGCGCCCTTGTTTCCTAAGTGTCGGACCTAAAAAACACTCGGCGTATCACCTTCTTTGCCGAGTGCCTCTTTTTATCGAGTGTTTTTCTTTTTTATGGCGCTTGACCAACGCTAGGTTTTGCCGAGTGTCCAATAGAATACACTCGGTAAATATCGAGACACTCAGCAATGAGACCGATTCCGGTAGTGAGAAAAACGCTAGAATTTTCGATAGTAGAGCAACATTTGAAGATTTTCTCGGGGACAAGATTATAGACGAAATTCAGTCCTGGCATTGGCAGGTCACAAAGATTGTGATTGCGCTGTTTATTGGGCCACCTGATTAAGGAGAGCTAGTCGCTTTAGCTCACCGCAAATTAAGCATGACAAGTATATCATCGTTACATCGTTAGCGTGCATGGCCTGCTGCCACATACACTTGATGATGACTCATCGGTGCTTTGTTTGCAACTTTCGCACCTGTAATTAACAGCTTGGTTGTTGTTCAAAGTCAAATAGCATGGTCTAACAACGTGGGCCTGCGATGTCCGCACGTAATCCATCCGTAGCGAAACAAAGTGACGATATAAGCATCATTATCCGATATTGGTGGTTTAGGGTCATGGCTTTATTTTGTTTGCACATGGATGTTGGTCATTTGTTCTGTTAATTATCTGATGATAGTGGAACCAGACTCGCACTTTCGTGGAGTGTCTAATTCTCTCTTGTACTATTGAAGAGGCATCAACGACAATTTCATGTATCTACGAAATGTCGCCATTGTGCTCGACCTCCATTGGGACGACAACACATCATCGTCACCATCATCATCGTAAGTGGCCGAGATACTCCTTCATGTCTACAACGAGGCTACAATGTAAGACGAGCCCATCACGTTCGTAGTGAGCAGTACATGCGGCAACGCGGCGGAGGATGTCGTCAAGGACATGTAGGTGCTTCAGAGCAACGCGGCGGTGGCCACTGTCGAGTTGAGGCTCCTCGGCCAATGCACCGGCCTCATAGTCGGGGGATAGTCGTCGCCCAGACTGGATTAGGCAAGGTGGTGCTCTTCGATGCTGACAACATGAGTGTTGGCGATGACATCAAGGAGGAGCCCGCCGGCCTGGTCCCACTGGCCAGGTCTGGCGCCGTCCCTGGCGGTCGTGGTGGAACCAAGGGTTTGCTCACCGAATTGACAAATATCTAAGGGGCAGCGGGATTTTCATTAACCGTGGTTACCGTAAATTACCGGTCATTTACCGGACAAGATTCTCAGACAAAACATAATATTCAAACATAAAACGTTAGAAAAATTCAAAATTAGATTTTGGAAAGAATAATACGGCTCAAATTTGATTGGAACTGGATTTTTTTACCGACAAACTCATTTACCAGGAGTAGGGTGTGTGTGTAGAGGGGTATTGCAGTAACCGCGGTATTTTGACTGGTAACCAAATCTCTGGATGAAACTTGTGGTCGTCAACGGTGATGGCGAGGAGGTCGTGAACGAGTCCGTGGTGTGCTTGACCGAGCTCAGCAGCGAGGATGTGTAGTGTCGTCCGACTGCCAAGGTTGCTACAGTGGAGGTCAAGGTCATATGGTTGGACTAGTAGTAATTCCTAGTTCCTACTGCCTCCTTTGATGAATTGTGTAACGTGACATGTGTGCAACATGGTATTAATTAACTTGGGTTACTTAGTAGTAGGTGCCTTTTCCATGAGAGGGTTTTTCCAAAGCTAGAGTTAGTCTAAGTTAGTCTCAACGTATGGCAGGAGACTTTATGCAAATTATGCATGAAGTCGGATGCCATACGTTCATGATGACACATCGGTTCCTTGCTTGCTGGCTGGCTGTTCAGAGTCAAACAACATTATTTAACAACGTGGGCCTGTGATGTCCGCACGTAGTCCGTAGCAAAACAATGTGATAATATATGCATCATTATTCATTTATCCTATGGTGGTTTAGAGACATGGTTTTATTTTGTTTGCACATGGATTCTGGTCCTTTATTCCTTTATCTGATGATAGTGGAACCCGACTCGCACAAATCATACACGCAACAGAAGGATTCAATTACTAATTATGTATATGCACCCAAGGTCTTACGTAATGATGATCCACTACCGGAAATCACAGATTTGCCGTGAGGCAAATCGGCACGGCAAAGCCACTTCGGAACACGGCAAAGGCTTTGCCGTACCAAATCGCATGGCAAACACCACACGGCATAATACGCGTCGGCAAAGAAACTTTGCCGTGTGCTTATTTCAAAATAACACGGCAAACACTTTGCCGTGTGCCTTCCCAGAGCAGCACGGCATAATCCTGTCAGAATAGGTCAGAACCTGGTCAACCATCTACACCCTCTTTGCCGTGTGCTTCTTCCAAAATGACACGGCAAACAATATGAATCTTTGCCGTGCGCCTTGGCAGAATATCACGGCAAAACTACGGTCTTTGCCGTGTGCTCTTTCACAGCACGCACGGCACATTTTCTGACTTTGCCGTGTGCCCTTCCCAACCCAGCACGGCAAAACGCCGTTGCCCAGCACGTTTCCCTCGCCTCTTTCCCGTGCGCCACGATCAGACATATACGGCACATTGACAATATGGTCATCACCATCTTCCCAGGTTTCACAGGTGTGTGATACGTGTAGGATTTGCCGTGTGCCTTTGCCCGGCAAAGGCCTTTGCCGTGTGTGCCCACACGGCAAAGTGTCCATATGGCACCATTTTGTTCTGTTTTTTTTTAATTCCTGCATTTTACACAAAATAATTCATAGATTTCAATTGTCACAGAAATATGACTAAACTCCACATAACATAGACATAGTTCAACACATAAGATCAACGAGAAACAAATAAGATCAAACTCCACCTTAAGATCAACATAGTTCTAACTCCAACAAAATAAGATCAAACTCCTCCGCAACATAGTTCAAGCATGCTACATAGCATAGACATAATCTCAAACACCACATAGGCATAATATGAACATAGCATCCACATGAACTCTACGACGATGGACGGATGGCGAAGATGGACGTCATTGTTGATCCTCCTACAAGTTCATACAAAAATCATGAGTTTTACAACTAAAGTACCTAAGTGTCAATGGCATAAGCATAGTGCAACTAACTACGTGAAAATGGCTAATTTGACAACTAAAATATCTAAGTGTCAATGTCATGGGCATAGTTAAACTAACTAAGTGGAAATGACAAGTTTGACAACTAAAATAGCTAAGTGTCAATGGCATAAGCATAGTTCAACTAACTAAGTGGAAATGGCAAGTTTGATTGGCTATGTCGATCTAAGTGAGACATGAAGTAAGTTTTCAAACGAGAGTGGTAGCAAGTTGAAATGTGTAACGCCCCGACCCCGGAATTATACAGAGAGGCTATGTAGTCAACACAACCATCAATGTATAAAACAAAGATCGAGACTTGTGGAACAGAACTGGCACAAAACATGACTCTACGACACAAAACATTTATATAGCAACTCATATAACGAGAAGAATACAAATATACAAACAAAAGGATCACAGATCCAACAATTCAACAAGCGGAAGCGGGTAGTGTTGTCTAACAACAAGAAGCAAATATATGGCCTAAGAGGCCTACAATAAACATCACCCAAGCCAGCTTGTTCCACGGTCCCAAGCTGCCACCTGGGAACCCCAGACTAGTAGTCGACGTCAACGAAGAAACCACCTAGTCGCTCGGTGTCGTCCTCCTCTGAAATACAAAATCATATAGGCAACAAAGAGAGACTGAGTACGATGTACTCGCAAGTTTAGTAGGACGATATAGGCCCAATGACTGACGGAGGCTCTAAAGCTGTATATGTAGTTCTTTTGCATAAAGCTAACTTGCATAAACCAAAACTTAAAAGACACATGGCATTCGTCTACTCAGAATATTTTTATAAAGGGGGTAAGAGAGTATCATTACCATCTTCGGTTCTCGGCGAACCGACTTGCAACCATCACCACTCATCTCACACAAAGGCACTCCCTCGACTCACCCTCGAGGAAATGAACCTTCATCACAATTTTATTAATGCAACCTCTAGCTGCCATATCAATTAGGTTAACGTTATCTATGAGCTAATGCGCCTTTCCCAAGAGTTTGTCCATAACCGTGGACACGGCTTTTCGAAAAGATTTACCCTGCAGGGGTGTACTATTTTACCCATTGGTACCGTCCGGCTCACCTAGTTGGCCCTCTTCCGGGGAAGGCCGGCAAGCGGGCGCGGTTAGACCTTTACAATGCATGAGACTATCCAAGAGTCATCTGTGGCCACAGGACAAGTTTACCCAGCCTCAGCCCCTGCCCCATCACCACATCCTAACACCACCATCCTCATCATCCTTTTTCCGCACACACACACGGCAAATGGAAATAGCAAACTAGAGGACCCTTGGATACGCCCTCACAAATTATTCGGTCAGTAAGGCGCCCATACACCCACCAATGGCAGCACGCTCGGTTCTTGGTTCTAGCTAAAAGCACTCTCATCCTAGGCGGCAAGAATGAGGAAAACCACCCTCCCCGAGGGCAACTCATCCAAGCCTTCTTAGCATTTTAATTAAGCATCTCCATTATCCACCATGACCGAAACATTCCATCAATATCAACAATTATGGAATTAAATAACGGACATAAAGCATCTATCTCAACTAAGCATTGCTAAGCAGGGCTAAGCATATAACCAATAATTAAAATTTGTATCCGGCCAACACATAAACACTAGGGTTCATAGGTAGGGATACATGCGATTGGCTTGGGGAAGAAACATGCATTCATAGGATTCTATGCTTACCAAAAGAGACCTTTGAACCGCATGCAATATTATGGTGGATAAAATAATTTGATCAAAACATAGGATGCTATATGCCAAGAAGGTTAGGTTATCTCTTGCCTTGCTGCCGGGTAGCGTAGTATTGCTCGTCGGGGTAGGAGAGGGAACCCTCGACTCCGGAATCTATCGATACCCAAAAGAAAAGGCAAAGAACACATAAATCACACGAACTCAAGATGCAATGCTCAATCACATGATGACATGTCAAGTTGATGCAAAGATATCATTATATAAATTGAAAGCAAATTTAAATGAGGAGCCAAATAATTAGTGCAATTATTTGGAACCAACCCCATATTTATCTTAGTGGCCACATTCTTTATAAAATACTAAATTATTATAAAGGTGGCTCAAATATGCATGAACATGACAAGAATGGATAGGTTTCGTTCTTCCGATAATTTTGGTATTTTATTTGTAATTTTCGGAGTACCGATGATTAAGTGGCAATTTAATTAAATAAATAAATTTAATTCTTTTAATCAAATTATGAATATCATCAAATAAATATTTGCGATCATGAATTGATATTAGCATGGTTTAATAGCATTTGACATATTGATCACATTGATATTTTATTCATAATTTTTGGGACAATATTTATCGGAATATGATTTTTCCCAATTTAGGTCTCATTTTTACCATTTTTAGGAATTCCTAAAAGAAGGAGGAATTATTTATTCCAAAATGGCATGGCAATGTTCCCAACTGATAGGAAAGGTTTTTCTGAGCAAGTTCATATTTAATTTGCTATTTTTGAATTATTATTCAAATAGATAAGAAGAGTTTTATTTCTGTTTTTAATTGCAAAAAGGGAAAACAAAACACAGGCAGGCCGGCCTTACTGCCGGCCAGGCCGGGCCCGAGGCCGGGGGCAAGCCCGAAGCGGTCGGCCTTTAGGCCGGCCCAGGCCGGAGTGCAGGCCGGGGCACCACCCGAACAGGCCGGCCTCCGGGTCGGCCCAAGGCCGCTTCCAGGCCGGGTAGTGGTTGACCAAGCGTGCCACGACCGGCGCGCGGATGCGCGGTGATCGCCGACGCGGCCGACCACGGAGCCGTCGGGTGCGTGCACGCGGAAGCCAGAGAGGGGGCGCGTTGCGCCCGTCACGACGCGGGGAACCTACTGGCGGCGCGAAAGACCTTATGGTCACCGGAGGAGCTCCGGCGAGCATGTCCAGCGGCGGGGCGGCACGGTCGACCATGATGGCGATGAACTAGAGCGAGAGGGAGAGGGCAGAGGAGATGAGATGGTGCGCCTGCTCACCAGGAACGCGATGCCGTGGACGGTGAGGAGTAGGAGGGACGGAGTCGACGGCGAGGAGCTCGGCGAGGTGCGGCCATTGCCGGAGAGGAAGGAGACGGTGGCGTCGATCCCGTGCTTCCGGGACCGATTCCTCCTGGCCGAAGAACGAGGACGGCGAGGCGGAGCGGACGGCGCCTTCAGCTCGTGCTCCGGTGGCCGGAGACGACGGCACGCAGGACGGCGGCGAGCGGCGGCTTCCCGTCAATTCTAGGGTTAGGGTTTTGCACGCGATGTAAAGCGAGAGGGGCAGGGGAGAGTGGAGAACGAGGTAGGGCAGCAGAGGCGCGTCGGGGAGGGCCTCTTGTCCATCGGGGAGCAGGTGGCGCGGCATGGCGCGTGCGGCATGGCGCCAGTGGCCATGTCGCCACTGTGAGAGGAGAGGAAGGAGGAGAGAGGCTGACAGGGAGGGCCCCCTGTCAGATTTTTGACATTTTCCTTTTTCCTTTTCTGATTTGCAAAACAGCAGGCTTAAGCTATTTAAAAGAGCAATTTAAACATTTTCAGAAATTAAGAAAAAATTCAAATAGGCTCCATTTAACACTGAGGTGCTCCACAAAAATTGGTGAGGCAAATAAAAATGTTTTGCCCCACATTTGTTCTTGGAGTTTAAATAGGGCATTTTTGATAATTTCCAAAATAGATTTATTTGGGGCATTTAAACATTTCAATAAATTATGAAAATATTTATGGAGTCTCATATTATAATAATGCAGCACCCCATATTTTTATTTTGAAATTTTGGAGAGTTCAACTTGGTTCCAAAAATAGAAGTGAAATAGCCCAATTTTGGATTCTCAATTTTTAATTGCCATTTGGCAACATTTGGGAAAAATAGGAAAAAGTTGTAAGATGCACAATTGGAAATTTCGAAACAATTTGGAAGTTCATTTAGTTGTTGCCAAGTTGGTCATTGAAATTGGGTTGGAAAATTGGGAAAGGTTTGCTTCCCTAGTTCTTAATTTCCATTTGTTGCTTTATTTAGAATTTGCAAATTTAGATAAGAATGCCATGATGCAATGCAACACAAAAAGCGAAAATTTGGCCCATATTTTAGGGTACCAAACCTGGGCCGTTACAAATCTACCCCCCTTACAAGAATCTCGCCCCGAGATTCCTAGAGTAGGAAGAGGGAAGAGGGAAACATGGAACACCTTATGAACATCCGAGAAATTGGTAAGCAACTCAAGTTGATAAGGGAGATCTGTCATAGTAACTTTTCTGCCGGGGTATACTCATATATGCCATATTGAGTAGTGAAAACCGTCTTCGGAATATCCTCCCTTCTAATTTTGATCTGATGATATCCTGACCTCAGATCCATCTTAGAGAATACCGTTGCACCGGCTAGATGATCGAATAGGTCATTTATTCGAGGAGTAGGATACTTGTCCTTGACGGTCACCGCAGTCAAAGGGCGGTAATCAACCACCAGTCTAGGATCATCGGTATTCCGTCCTTTGACAAAGATGACCGGACAGCCCCAAGGCGAGCTACTCGGACGGGCGAGTTCCTTTTCCAGCAGCTCATCAAGTTGCTTCTTCAACTCAGTTAGCTCTTCCGCTGGCATGCGGTAAGGCCTTCTGAAAGTTGGGACGGTTACCGGAACCAATTCAATGACGAATTCCACACTTCGATCAGATGGCCTGCCAGGCAACTCCTCAGGAAAGATATCGGGGAAATCACACACCACAACCACCTCATGTATCTCAGGTGGGGTGATACCCTCCAGGAAAATAGGATTGATCTCCGGAGAGAGGGGAGTGGCAGTGGACGGAGTTGCGGAAGTAGGGGACCAGTAACGCACTAGTCCATAGGTTGGGTGGTTTACTGTGATAGTCTTGGCAACACAATCTAGCTTGGCCTGATATGTGGCTAGCCAATCCATGCCCAGAATGACATCTATCCCCACTGACTGTAGTGCTATCAACGAAAACGGGAAAAGAATCGTCGCTATAGAAATCTGAACCTCCGGAGACATCCAGTGAGTGTGCCAACTAGAGCCTGGGGTCTTGACCACTAACAGGGAGTCCATATCCTCAAACGGTATTTGATGGTTGAGTGCAAATGATGTGGATATGAATGAATGCGATGCTCCAGAATCAAATAAGACTGAAGCTGGATAATCATTGATTCGAATCATACCCATGAGAGCACGGGGGTCCCTTTCAACTCCTTCAGCGGAGACGTGGTTTAGGCGACCACGGTTGATGGGCACGGCCTTGGCGGCTGGTGTAGAGGGAGCAGGTGCCGGTGCCTTCTGGGGACACTCCCTGGAGAAGTGCCCCGTCTGACCACAGCTGAAACAAGTGGGCCTCTGCGGTGGTGGAGGCAGCTGAGGGTGGTACACACTTCCACCCGCACCCAAGGTCGAAGTAGCTGGGCGAGGCGGAGGTGGCAGGTACCCGGTGGGTTTCGGCGCGAAGGGCGCCTTAGGCACGGTGCTGAAAGGCACAAATACCTTGCGCTTCTTGCCTTCAGTAGAAGAGGAGCTCTGGTGATCAGCTGGAGCTGGCCTCTTAGAAGCCTCCAGCTCCTTCCTACCCTGCTCCATGGTAAGAGCCTGATTGTAGAGCTCCTGGTAGGAGGTGAACTTGAAAGGTAGGAGCTCGTATCGGAGACGAGGTGCGAGCCCCTTGCGGAAGAGGTATTGCTTGTCCTCATCATTCGTCACGTCCCGAGGGGCGTAACGGGAGAGGTGGTTGAACTCCCGCCCATAGGCTTGGACGTCCATGCGCCCCTGGGTTAGGTCCAGGAACTCCCGCCTCTTGAGCTCGAGGATGGGCTTGGGGATGTACGCCGCACGGAAAGCGGCGCGGAACTCCTCCCATGTAACAACATGGCCCGCGGCGACCATTGCCACGTGGCTCTCCCACCAGGAGCCGGCGGCTCCTTCCAGTAGGTAGGTGGCGAAATTGACATGTTCCGCCGCAGGAACGTGAAGAGCGGCAAACTTGTGCTCGATAGCCCGAAGCCAATCATCCGCATCAAGCGGCTCCTTAGCTTCAGAAAAAGTGGGAGGTTGGGACCGCAAGAACTGATTGAGAGTGGTGCAGTCCGTGTTCCTCCTGGCCCCTTGCTGGACCAGCTGCTCGAGCAACCGCTCGTTGCGCAGATGGTTTTGCTCGATAGCCATCATCACCTCCGCCATTGAGGGTGGCGGCGGTGGGTCAGGGCTGCTATGTTCCCCACGACGGGTAGGAGCCATTCTGAAGAATTGGAACAGCGACAAGTTAGTAACCGATTCCGACAGATAAGATAGATCATTGTTGCTTCCAGATATAGGTAAATAACATCAGGGTTCAACAGAAAGATCTTGGGTTAAAGATCAGCTTCATGCACTGGGACCCACAATAGCATAACACTCACAAGGGTGACAGCCCTCATGAATAATTACACCGGAGCCCTAGCACAATCCGGGACCTTCGGTTCAAGATCTTGGGCCAAGCAAAGAAATATCTTGACGAACCATCATACTTCCTTTATTCATGTTTTAGGTTTGGCAGAGGAGGAAGGATAACTAGTAACTAAAGGTAGGAACCCAAACCCCGAGATCCTAAAGATTTAGAATTTGCCGATAATCAGAAGAACCGTTAAAATCAAATAGAGGTAAGATGACACCGAGATCAGAGTGAATTGGATGAGGAGTAAAAAGAATCCTAGGAGTGTTTTCACAACTCATTTTTAGGTTGAAAATAATTTTCACGAACTAGACTCGACATCGACCAAAAGAACGGGTTTCCTACAGGCAGTCCTGCTCTGATACCAACTTGTAACGCCCCGACCCCGGAATTATACAGAGAGGCTATGTAGTCAACACAACCATCAATGTATAAAACAAAGATCGAGACTTGTGGAACAGAACTGGCACAAAACATGACTCTACGACACAAAACATTTATATAGCAACTCATATAACGAGAAGAATACAAATATACAAACAAAAGGATCACAGATCCAACAATTCAACAAGCGGAAGCGGGTAGTGTTGTCTAACAACAAGAAGCAAATATATGGCCTAAGAGGCCTACAATAAACATCACCCAAGCCAGCTTGTTCCACGGTCCCAAGCTGCCACCTGGGAACCCCAGACTAGTAGTCGATGTCAACGAAGAAACCACCTAGTCGCTCGGTGTCGTCCTCCTCTGAAATACAAAATCATATAGGCAACAAAGAGAGACTGAGTACGATGTACTCGCAAGTTTAGTAGGGCGATATAGGCCCAATGACTGACGGAGGCTCTAAAGCTGTATATGTAGTTCTTTTGCATAAAGCTAACTTGCATAAAACAAAACTTAAAAGACACATGGCATTCGTCTACTCAGAATATTTTTATAAAGGGGGTAAGAGAGTATCATTACCATCTTCGGTTCTCGGCGAACCGACTTGCAACCATCACCACTCATCTCACACAAAGGCACTCCCTCGACTCACCCTCGAGGAAATGAACCTTTATCACAATTTTATTAATGCAACCTCTAGCTGCCATATCAATTAGGTTAACGTTGTCTATGAGCTAATGCGCCTTTCCCAAGAGTTTGTCCATAACCGTGGACACGGCTTTTCGAAAAGATTTACCCTGCAGGGGTGTACTATTTTACCCATTGGTACCGTCCGGCTCACCTAGTTGGCCCTCTTCCGGGGAAGGCCGGCAAGCGGGCGCGGTTAGACCTTTACAATGCATGAGACTATCCAAGAGTCATCTGTAGCCACAGGACAAGTTTACCCAGCCTCAGCCCCTGCCCCATCGCCACATCCTAACACCACCTTCCTCATCATCCTTTTTCCGCTCACACACACGGCAAATGGAAATAGCAAACTAGAGGACCCTTGGATACGCCCTCACAAATTATTCGGTCAGTAAGGCGCCCATACACCCACCAATGGCAGCACGCTCGGTTCTTGGTTCTAGCTAAAAGCACTCTCATCCTAGGCGGCAAGAATGAGGAAAACCACCCTCCCCGAGGGCAACTCATCCAAGCCTTCTTAGCATTTTAATTAAGCATCTCCATTATCCACCATGACCGAAACATTCCATCAATATCAACAATTATGGAATTAAATAACGGACATAAAGCATCTATCTCAACTAAGCATTGCTAAGCAGGGCTAAGCATATAACCAATAATTAAAATTTGTATCCGGCCAACACATAAACACTAGGGTTCATAGGTAGGGATACATGCGATTGGCTTGGGGAAGAAACATGCATTCATAGGATTCTATGCTTACCAAAAGAGACCTTTGAACCGCATGCAATATTATGGTGGATAAAATAATTTGATCAAAACATAGGATGCTATATGCCAAGAAGGTTAGGTTATCTCTTGCCTTGCTGCCGGGTAGCGTAGTATTGCTCGTCGGGGTAGGAGAGGGAACCCTCGACTCCGGAATCTATCGATACCCAAAAGAAAAGGCAAAGAACACATAAATCACACGAACTCAAGATGCAATGCTCAATCACATGATGACATGTCAAGTTGATGCAAAGATATCATTATATAAATTGAAAGCAAATTTAAATGAGGAGCCAAATAATTAGTGCAATTATTTGGAACCAACCCCATATTTATCTTAGTGGCCACATTCTTTATAAAATATTAAATTATTATAAAGGTGGCTCAAATATGCATGAACATGACAAGAATGGATAGGTTTCGTTCTTCCGATCATTTTGGTATTTTATTTGTAATTTTCGGAGTACCGATGATTAAGTGGCAATTTAATTAAATAAATAAATTTAATTCTTTTAATCAAATTATGAATATCATCAAATAAATATTTGCGATCATGAATTGATATTAGCATGGTTTAATAGCATTTGACATATTGATCACATTGATATTTTATTCATAATTTTTGGGACAATATTTATCGGAATATGATTTTTCCCAATTTAGGTCTCATTTTTACCATTTTTAGGAATTCCTAAAAGAAGGAGGAATTATTTATTCCAAAATGGCATGGCAATGTTCCCAACTGATAGGAAAGGTTTTTCTGAGCAAGTTCATATTTAATTTGCTATTTTTGAATTATTATTCAAATAGATAAGAAGAGTTTTATTTCTGTTTTTAATTGCAAAAAGGGAAAACAAAACACAGGCAGGCCGGCCTTACTGCCGGCCAGGCCGGGCCCGAGGCCGGGGGCAAGCCCGAAGCGGTCGGCCTTTAGGCCGGCCCAGGCCGGAGTGCAGGCCGGGGCACCACCCGAACAGGCCGGCCTCCGGGTCGGCCCAAGGCCGCTTCC
This sequence comes from Puccinellia tenuiflora, assembly GCA_012064385.1. NCBI lineage: Eukaryota > Viridiplantae > Streptophyta > Magnoliopsida > Poales > Poaceae > Puccinellia > Puccinellia tenuiflora. Next base: position 656,651 of record QRDG01000571.1, on the reverse strand, counting down.
AGGCCGGGTAGTGGTTGACCAAGCGTGCCACGACCGGCGCGCGGATGCGCGGTGATCGCCGACGCGGCCGACCACGGAGCCGTCGGGTGCGTGCACGCGGAAGCCAGAGAGGGGGCGCGTTGCGCCCGTCACGACGCGGGGAACCTACTGGCGGCGCGAAAGACCTTATGGTCACCGGAGGAGCTCCGGCGAGCATGTCCAGCGGCGGGGCGGCACGGTCGACCATGACGGCGATGAACTAGAGCGAGAGGGAGAGGGCAGAGGAGATGAGATGGTGCGCCTGCTCACCAGGAACGCGATGCCGTGGACGGTGAGGAGTAGGAGGGACGGAGTCGACGGCGAGGAGCTCGGCGAGGTGCGGCCATTGCCGGAGAGGAAGGAGACGGTGGCGTCGATCCCGCGCTTCCGGGACCGATTCCTCCTGGCCGAAGAACGAGGACGGCGAGGCGGAGCGGACGGCGTCTTCAGCTCGTGCTCCGGTGGCCGGAGACGACGGCACGCAGGACGGCGGCGAGCGGCGGCTTCCCGTCAATTCTAGGGTTAGGGTTTTGCACGCGATGTAAAGCGAGAGGGGCAGGGGAGAGTGGAGAACGAGGTAGGGCAGCAGAGGCGCGTCGGGGAGGGCCTCTTGTCCATCGGGGAGCAGGTGGCGCGGCATGGCGCGTGCGGCATGGCGCCAGTGGCCATGTCGCCACTGTGAGAGGAGAGGAAGGAGGAGAGAGGCTGACAGGGAGGGCCCCCTGTCAGATTTTTGACATTTTCCTTTTTCCTTTTCTGATTTGCAAAACAGCAGGCTTAAGCTATTTTAAAGAGCAATTTAAACATTTTCAGAAATTAAGCAAAAATTCAAATAGGCTCCATTTAACACTGAGGTGCTCCACAAAAATTGGTGAGGCAAATAAAAATGTTTTGCCCCACATTTGTTCTTGGAGTTTAAATAGGGCATTTTTGATAATTTCCAAAATAGATTTATTTGGGGCATTTAAACATTTCAATAAATTATGAAAATATTTATGGAGTCTCATATTATAATAATGCAGCACCCCATATTTTTATTTTGAAATTTTGGAGAGTTCAACTTGGTTCCAAAAATAGAAGTGAAATAGCCCAATTTTGGATTCTCAATTTTAATTGCCATTTGGCAACATTTGGGAAAAATAGGAAAAAGTTGTAAGATGCACAATTGGAACTTCCGAAACAATTTGGAAGTTCATTTAGTTGTTGCCAAGTTGGTCATTGAAATTGGGTTGGAAAATTGGGAAAGGTTTGCTTCCCTAGTTCTTAATTTCCATTTGTTGCTTTATTTAGAATTTGCAAATTTAGATAAGAATGCCATGATGCAATGCAACACAAAAAGCGAAAATTTGTCCCATATTTTAGAGTACCAAATCTGGGCCGTTACAAAATGGTAACTAACCTGATCCTTCGTGCAGCGGAGTAGGTCATCAACATCATTGAGAAGGATCCTGATCCTACACGTTTGCAAGAAAATGATAAGTTTGACAACTAAGTGGAAATGGCATAGGTATTAAAAGAAAGCGAACTAAAACTACGGAGAAAGAGTCATGCGAGCATACCCACGGAAGCCTCCGGACAACGGAAGGGTTTGTGAAGTGGGGCTTCTGCTCCGGATCGTCCTGGCCACCAGGCGGCGGCTGCGGCGCCATCGAGTGAGATCCACCCGCCGATCCTGGATCCATCTACAACATGGAAAAACGCTCGCATTACAAAGATAACTAAGTTAGAACAGTAAGATGGATAGAATGACAAGTTTGACGACATACCCATGGGAACGTCGGTGGAGCAAAAGCAAGAGTCCCGTCCGCAGGAGCCAAGCGCTGCATGTTGGCCGTCATCCACTCCATCATCTGCCTGGACGCCTCCTGCTGCTGCCGGATCTGCTCCTGCTGCTGTCGGATCTGCTCCTGCTGCTGCTCAAAGAGCACCTGCTGCTGACTAACCTGCTCCCGGAGCTGGTCGACAACCAGACCCGAAACTCGTGGGCGGGTCTCCACAGCAGGCGCACCAGGCGCCCTCCCACGGCGGACCTGGCGTAGGGACGGGACGGTGCGAGGGTCGACGTAGCCGTCACCTATCCACAACCGGCCATTCGCCTTTGCCTCCCCCCGCAAGCACGATAGCCTCGACGTCAAGTGGACTGGTGAGAGGGTCAGCATCCTCACCGTTGCGCTCCTTGAACTTCGCCGTGTACCCCGTGCTCCGGAGCTCGGCGCCGCTGTTGATCCACATCGACCCCGTGTCAGGATCCGGCTCATCCCGCGTACGAAACTTTGACCAAACGGCGAAGGGCGAGGGGTCTACGCCGGTCTTCGCTTTCTGCAAAGAAAGCACGAACATAGGTGAAAAGCAGGAAATATTGCAAAAGAGAGCACGAACTTAGGTGGACTAAAGAATGCATTTGCTCACCTCATTTTGCACGCATTGGTAGAGGTTGCGGCTGCCTTGGCGGTGTGTTCCACCCTTGTTGTACGCCCGCTTTGCCTTTCCCTCCTCGTGCAGCTTGAGGTACTCCTTGCTAGTCCACCACGCTACCATCGCGAGGTGGCACGATGAATTGTTACCAACGTACGGAGGAGGCACCTACGTGCACAGAACACACATATTAATGATATTACATGGCGGTCAACAAAATCGATAATATAGAAATGAAGCTACCTGCAGGTACTGCCATGGCTGCATCAAGATGTCCCGGGCACGCTTCTTGTCCAGCTTAATCATCTTCTCGGCGTACCAATTGTGGACACTGTTCACGCGAGCCTCGTAGTGCATGTCCATCACCATCTTGGAGGCCATCTCCACAAGGATGCTCGTGCAGGCGTCCTGGTGCTCCGGCCGGTAGGAGAAGTAGTTCTGCAAGCATGCACATAGGTAGAATAGGGTTAAATCCATTAGTGAAATCTCGGATTTACAGAAGTCAAGCAAACTTACCTAGAAGTGGCGGAGTGTCTTATGCGCCATGTCCAGCTCCTCGCCCTCGGGATCCTCCGCGTAGGTGTAATGCTTGAAAGTCCAAGCTACACTCCTGGTACCATCTGGGAGGGTGACAATCCCAGGGAAGAACTTGCGCACAAGACATCCAATGATGCTCGAGTAGGTACGCTGTCCCTTGGCCTTAGCAGGCACATACTCAAACAACCTAGACAATGAAAAAACCAAAATTAGTATGGTTAGCGGGTCAAAACACAATGAAAAAGCTAAAATTGAACATAAACAATAAGCTGTACCTTTTCCCGCTGGGCACGAGAAGAGTGTGACGCGAGCCGTAAGGAAGATCGGGGAGGGTCGCGGCCCCCCGCTGATACGGCGCCTTGCTCTGTGGCGGAGGGATAGTCGGGTCCGTCTCAACCCACTCCTCCTCCGGCGGCTTCCACTGCAGCGTCGGGTCAAGCTCAAACCCGCCCTGCCCAGGTCCCTCCTCGTCCACGTCCTCCTCGCTGTCCTCCTCGCCCACCTCCTGCTCCTCCTCGCTGTCCTCCTCCTCGCCCACCTCCGACTCGTCCAGGGACTCATCCTCAGAATCCGGCTCCGGCTCCACCTCGTATTCCAGGTCCTCCTCGTCGGACTCCTTGGCCGGGGGAGGACTCTCTCTCCTCGTACTCCCACGCCGTGCACTCCTCGCACGTGGAGGTGAGGGTGTAGGTGAAGGTAGCCGTCGTGCCGAACTCGATCCCACCAGGATTTTCGACACACTACGCACCTTTTTTGCCAAGGCCTTCTTCATGTTTCCTGCATTGTCAAAAAAAAAGTTTCATCAGTATACATGATCCAAAATTAAGGTAAATAGATGAAGCAAAAGTAAAAAAGAATTTAGATGAAGCAACAATTAGAATAAAACAAAATACATGGAGTAGCGACAATGAGTTCTCACAAAATAAACTAGACTGACAATCACGGTTACATAGAGTAGCATTGACCTATTACATATAAGCTAGACTGGCTACTAATACATGTGTCCTCATCGCTATCAGTAGCCTGTGTCGAGATCATTGGGATCAACTATTGGACCACCCGTGTCGTCATCACTGTCGGGGTCGCCACACCACCAACCCTCCACGGAACCAGGAGATGGTCCCTATGGCTCATCGACGTCAAGTCCTGCGTGGAACCGCTCTAGCAAAGACACATCGGCTTGGTTATGAACCTCCACGACTTCATCATGCGCTATGTCTTCCTCCATTCCTGCATCTTTGTCTTCTTCGACGTATACCATGTCATCATCGGTCGGCAAGTTGATAGTGAATATCCCAGGGAGCCCTCCTTCCTGATAAAACTTGCCTTCGGATGTCGAGGGCTCTAGGCGCCAGTAATCTTCACTGTTAGGCATAGGCGGCCTATTGTGCGGCGGTACCGTCATCACAACATCCCACCCTTGTAGACGCTTTTGATATGCTTTGGCTGTTTTCTTGCACGGGTACGGGATATAGAATACTTGGAAGGCATGGGTAGCCAAAATGTAGACGTCGTCTCCCGAATACTTGGTGCTTTGTTGAATTTCGACCAATCCAATTCTAGGATCCCGTCTCACCCGATGCGGGTCGAACCAATGGCATTTGAATACAACAGGATTTGGCCCTTTACCAAAGCCATAATTCAACTCGTATATATCCTCGACTCTTCCATAGTAATGGAGTTTATCTGAGCCTTCACATAACACCCCACTCTTTATTGTCTTCCGATTGGCCCGGTTTGTTGTGTACTCATGGGTATGGAAGCGATATCCATTCACGTCATAAGCATGGAATGAGTTGACGGAATGGCTAAAGCCATGGGCAATCTTTCTAAGCTCTGGCTTCATCTCTTTGTCCTTTTTTGCCTACAAGTTTAGCATGACAAGTTTAGAACGAGGAATGCTAGATGAATGTCCACGACACTAGAAAAGTTAGATAGAACAGTACCAAACCCGCGAACCAGCTGATGAAACCACCACCCTTGTCAAAACCAGCACCCTTGTCAAAAAGATCCTTCGACTCTTTCGGGGTAGGTTCCCTTCTCAGCTTCCATTTTTCACGAGTGAATCGTCTACGCCAATGAGAAAAGAGGAGTTAGCCACGAATATAGGAGTGAATGTTTATGAAATTCTAAATGGTGAAAGACTTACTCGATGTACGGCTTCACTTCCACCATACTTAACAAGATATATGAGCTTATCATATCCCGCTCGAGTTTATTCATGATGAACTTCTTCGTGCCACTTGATTTGCCACCGAGCCCTATGAAGATGCTAAGCTTGGGTACATCTTCAGGGTTGGCTACATTGTAGTGAAGGACTGGATTGTGGTTTGTGGGAATGTTGGCATGATAATACCTTGTCGTGAAGTTTGACACCTCCTCGTTAAGGCATGCCTCGGCCATGGATGCCTCGATCTTGCATTTATTGCCGCAATTTCCACGTAGCTTCTTCATTTCTCTCTCAGGCCCAAACTGCCAACGGGTCGACACAGGCCCCCCCAGTGAAGCCTCGTGCGGGAGATGCAAGATCATATGTTGCATCGGATTAAAAAAACCTGGCGGAAGTAACATCTCTAGCTTGCAAAGCAACTCGGGTGCCTGTTCATGCAGCTTCTCAAGCACTTCACGATCTAACTCCCTTGCACAAATCTGACGGAAGAAAAAGCTCAACTCCGCAAGTATTCGCCAAGTCTCCTCATCGACATAGCCTCGAATCATCACCGGCATTATGCGCTCAATCCACACGTGGTAGTCATGAGTCTTCAGCCCTCCCACTCGTTGCGTTTCCAGGTTCACACACCTCGTCCAGTTAGCTGCATACCCATCAGAGAAGTACAAACAGTCCACGAGCCACTGTAATATTTCCCTTCTTTCCGCCCTTGTAGGGCAGAACGGAGCCTTTGGCTTAGACCACCTACTGCCGTTGACTCCAGGAGGCTGCATATTCAGATTTGGCCTGTCACAAAGCTCTTCTTGGTCAATTCGAGCCTTGACGTTATCCTTCGTCTTCTTAGTCTCCATGATGCTGCTATAGAGAGCCTCGGCGATATTCTTTTCGGTGTGCATTACATCAATGTTGTGTGGAAGCTCAACATCCTCCATGTAAGGGAGCAGCTTCCAGAAGCACGGAATGTGAGTCCACTGGTGTGTCTCCCCAAAACCCACGAAACCATTCCCATCGGGGTTAGGCACGAGAGCTTCTAGCTCAGCCTTGATTTCTCGTCCGGTCATCAGACGTGGTTTCGGAGCATGGATCTCGACTCCTTTCTTGAACCGCTTTACGTCACTCCTGTATCTATGATCTGGGTCAAGGAACTGTCGATGTTGATCAAAGCAGGATTACTTGCCTCCCTTCTTAAGCCAGAAGAAAGTCATAGCCTGTCTGCACTGTGGGCAAGGCCACTTCCCATGTGTACACCAGCCGCAGAACAAAGCACGCGCTGGTAAGTCATGGAGAGATGTGTGGTACCAGATATACATATCGAAGTGATCATTTGTTGAGGCATCATATGTTCGGACCCCGCGACCATTCCAGCCAATAGCCAAGTCTTCCACCAGCGGTTCCAGGTACACATTCATGTTCTTACCCGGGTATTTCGGTCCTGGAATTATCATCGACAATAACATGTTATGTGATCTCATGGACTCGCCGGGGGGGAGGTTCTGGGGGATGACAAACACGGGCCAACAGCTGTATGTTGCCGCTGACATGCCATACAGATTGAACCCATCGGTTGATATAGCAACAGCTACGCTCCTCGGGTCGCCCGCTTTCAGTGGATACTTTGCTACAAACTTCTTCCATGCGGCACCATCCGACGGATGTATCATCTTGTCCGTGTATCTCTCCCCTAACGCGGCCCATCGCATCTGCTGGGCAGTGTCTTTGTTCATGTAAAGACGCTGGATCCTCGGTATAAATGGAAGGTACCAGAGAATCTTCTGGGGAATCCCGGTCTGCCTCTTCTGTCCACCACCGAGGTCGACCTCGAAGTACCTAGAGGAATTGCAATGGATGCAATAATTTGTTCCAGCATGTTCTTTCCTGAATAGCATGCATCCCTTCGGACATGCGTCTATCTTCTCATATGACATCTTAAGGTCACGGAGGAGTTTAGTCGCCTCGTAGAAGCTCTTCGCCAAGATGTGCCCTTTCGGTAGAAGGCTGCCAACGACGGCCAGAAGATCATCGAAACCATCCCTGCATATCTTCCTCTGGCACTTCAGGGCCATAAGGCGAGCGATGGCATCTAGAAGGGTAACATCTGTATGTTCATGAAGGGGTTTCTGGGAAGCAAACATAGTCTCGTAGTACTTCTTCGTGTTTTCCTCCGGCTGCTCACTTGTCTCCGCCTCCTGAGGTGTCTCCGCCTCTACATGAGGGCTTTCAGGCGCATTAGCATTAACAAAGTCGTCTAAGAAGTTGTTGAACCCAGTGTCAAATTCTCCCGCTGGCTGAATCTGACGCGGCTCGGTTCTAGGACGTTTTGCTAACTGTTCACCATGGAAATTCCAAACATGGTAGAACGGTGTGAACCCAAACTTGAGCAGGTGCGTACTGACATCTATCTTCGACTGTCGCTTTCGGTTAGCACATTTCTTACAGGGGCAAAACAATTTCATGGGTTTGCTGCTAATGTCAAACGCCTTGTTCACAAACTCCTCGGCCTTATCTCTCCATTCATCACTAAACTCCCACTGACTCTTTCTGCCAGCATACATTCACTCACGGTTCTTCATCCTTTAATCGGTACCAAAAAAGACATACACAATGCTTTCAGTTCAACATGTCATTTAATTATAACAAAACCATTTTTTACGGCATGCATCCACCTATCTATCTAATGGGTATTGGACCTAAACAGCCCGCGGGTCCGTGGATTGAGTACGTTCTCCCCGCTCTACCCCGATCCGAGATAGAATTTCGACAGCACCTCCCCGCTGCTCTCCCGATACACGTCTCGGCAAAAATCCGAGAGAATGTGCATCCGGAGAACAACGGGGAGGCGCTGCCGAAATTCTATCTCAGATCGAGGTAGGGCAGGGAGAACGTATCCAATCCACGGACCCGCGGACTGCCCCGTAAATGCCGTAAGCGTTACGGCTGAAAATATGCAACTCTAACTCTATGTGCATATTTTTCCGCGTAACGCTTACGGACGGGTATAGACGCCTAGGTGACGCGACAGACTCGGTTATCTAGACCAAAATAAAACCCTAGGTACATTCAAGAGAGCCGACGATTTCTTACCCTCGAAGCGTGTTCAACGGCGAAGAAGATGCTCGCCGCTCCCGCAAACCGCCCTCCGTCGACAGCCCCGCTCTCACCCTCCAACCATACTCCTGTACGAGCAGCAGCCCCCAAGTCCGGGAACCAGGATGTCAAAGAAGATCCCGAACGCTCCTTCAAGAAGCCCTGCGACGCCGGTCCCAATGTCCACCTTAAAGCATAGCATGCACAAAAGAGAAAATTAGGGTATAGCTAAACAAAATGGTAATGATCTAATTGCATAGAAATGTATATGATAATTCCATAAACTCTGGCCCCAATTTGCACTATCATTTTTGTCGCTTGAAAAGACACCAAAAGCACACTTGCAAGCCGGACATATTTGCACATTTGCACTATCATTTTTGTCGCTTTAATAGTAACCTGTACTACAAATCTGCACCTACATATTAGCCAAGTTGTGCATCTTTGCAAAGCCGGACATGTGGATCGGTGGCTCTAATCCACCACACAAACCGACACTAACCCACCCACAACTACAACTACAAACAACGCCAAACAACACCAGATCATTTATCTTGTTTGTTTGTTTCTTTTACAACATTATTGGTACAACGTATTTCCTGTAGGGATTTATTAAAAAAAAGCAAGAAAATACCTGCAGGGAAGGGGAGAGCCGATCCGTAGCTGCTGAAGGCGAGATCGGGCCGGTGCGGTGAAGGGCGGCCGTCGGGTCGAGCGCCGGAGATGCGGCCAGCAGAGGAGCGCCGGAGATGCGGCGAGCAGAGGAGCACCGGTGGCGGCTTGTCCTGGACCGGTCTGAGGGAGGAGGAAAGGGAGGCCACGGGGAGGCGATGGGGAGCGACGGGGAGGCGAAGGGAGCGACGGGGCTCACCCTGGACCGGCCGGCGAGCTCATCCTTCTTGGGAGCGACGGCGAGCTCACCCGGGAGGAGGGGCGCAGAGTGGCCGGGGGAGGGATGCGGCGGGGGCAGGGCGGGGTGTGGCGGCGGGGGCGGCCGGGCGGCGTGTGGCGACGGGGACGGGGTGTGGCGGCGTGCGATGCGGGGTGGGGCGGCGCGGGGTGGAGGTGGCACGGGGCGGCGGACGCGCGGGTGGGGACGGCGCTGCGGCGGCGGGGGCGGGGTCGGGGGCGGCTGGTGTGCGTGTGTGCGTGCGGGGTCGGGTGAGTGGTGAGTGGTGAGTGGTGTGAGTGAGTTTTTTTTTTCGAACCCTTTGCCGTGCAGTTGTAAGAGTGGCGCACGGCAAAGAATGCCTTTGCCGTGTGCTTGTAAGCGCGGCGCACGGCAAAGACAGACTTTGCCGTGTGCTTTTTTTTCATTTTTTCTTTTGTTTGTTTTTTCTTTTAATTCTTTTTCTTCTTTACTATTTTTATGGACTGTTTATTAGTATTACTATTTTAAGAACTAACCTAATAAAACCAAGCACTTGGACATGTACAAAGATTCCCTCCGTTTCGCCCGAAGTGGGAGTTTCGAGCTATAAGTCCTGAAACTCACTAGGGAGAAGGTGATGCCGGTGAAGGCGGTCACACCCCGGAGTGGGATCTTGGACATGTACAACAGCCAACACACTTGTATACATATGGTATGGAACCAGTGAACCACCTAGGTTTAGGTGGGTTTCCGACGCTCCGTAGCCCCGCTTCGGCGAAACCCTAGAACCATCTAGGTTTTTCCAACGAGTGTAGGGTTTCGCCATAGCGGGGGTCCGGAGTGTCGGAATCACACCAAAACTTGCATGGGTCCCTAATATATGTATAAGAGTGCGTTGGTAGGTTTTGGGAACCAAGATAGAGCTCCGAGGTGCGACCCCCTTCATCGACCCCGCTTACTCCGTAGTAAGTTCGGACACTTAGAGGTGAAAACTCCCGTGTCGGGTGCCAGGCACGGAATTATGCGACGAAACATATGAAATGTTGGTTCCCCATGGTCCTATGTACCAACCTAACACAACCAAGCAAAAAAGTTCATGCGTCTACCCACTCTCGGCACCGGTCAATGGGGTAGATCGACAGGTTTGAATATTTTCCAGCGGGTGTAGGGTTTCGCCGTAGCGGGGTCCGGAGCGTCGGAATCCCACCAAAACTTGCATGGGTCCCTAATATATGTATAAGAGTGTGTTGGTAGGTTGTGGGAACCAAGATACACCTCCGAGGTGCGACCCGCTTCACCAACCCCGCTTACTCCGTAGTAAGTTCCGACACTTAGAGGTGAAAACCCCCGTTTCGGGTGCCGGGCATGGAATCATGCGACGGACCACATGAAATGTTGGTTCCCCAGGGTCCTATATACCAAGCTAACACAACCAAGAAAAAAAGTTCACGCGTCTACCCCCTCTCGGCGCCGGTCAAAGAGGTAGATCGACAGGTTGGACTTTTTTCCACCGGGTGTAGGGTTTCGCCGTAGCGGGGGTCTGGAATGTCGGAATCACACCAAAACTTGCATGGGTCCCTAATATATGTATAAGAGTGTGTTGGTAGGTTGTGGGAACCAAGATACACCTCCGAGGTGCGACCCACTTCACCAACCTCGCTTACTCCGTAGTAAGTTCCGACACTTAGAGGTGAAAACCCCCGTTTCGGGTACCGGGCATGGAATCATGCGACGGACCACATGAAATGTTGGTTCCCCATGGTCCTATATACCAAACTAACACAACCAAGAAAAAAATTTCATGCGTCTACCCCCTCTCGGCGCCGGTCAAAGGGGTAGATCGACAGGTTGGACTTTTTTCCAGCAGGTGTAGGGTTTCGCCGTAGAGGGGGTCTGGAGTGTCGGAATCACACCAAAACTTGCTTGGTCCCTAATATATGTATAAGAGTGTGTTGGTAGGTTGTGGGAACCAAGATACACCTCCGAGGTGCGACCCGCTTCACCAACCCCGCTTACTCCGTAGTAAGTTCCGACACTTACAGGTGAAAACCCCCGTTTCGGGTGCCGGGCATGGAATCATGCGACGGACCACATGGAATGTTGGTTCCCCTTGGTTCTATTTACCAAACTAACACAACTAAGCAAAAAAGTTCATGCGTCTACCCCCTCTCGGTGCCGGTCAAAGGGACAGATCGACAGGTTTGACTTTTTTCCAGCGGGTATAGGGTTTCATCGTAGCGGGGGTCCGGAGCATCGTAATCCCACCAAAACTTGCATGGGTCCCTAATATATGTATAAGAGTGTGTTGGTAGGTTGTGGGAACCAAGATACAACTCCGAGGTGCGACCCGCTTCACCAACCCCGCTTACTCCGTAGTAAGTTCCGAAACTTAGAGGTGAAAACCCCAGTTTCGGCTGCCGGGCATGGAATCATGCGACGGACCACATGGAATATTGGTTCCCCTTGGTTCTATATATGTACCTAAATAACACAACCAAGCAAAAAAGTTCATGCTTCTACCCCCTCTCGGTGCCGGTCAAAGGGGTAGATCGACAGGTTGGACTTTTTTCCAGCGGGTGTAGGGTTTCGCCGTAGTCAGGGTCCGGAGCGTCGGAATCCCACCAAAACTTGCATGGGACCCTCATATATGTATAATAGTGTGTTGGTAGGTTGTGTGAACCAACATACAGCTCCGAGGTGCGACCCGCTTCACCGACCCCGCTTACTCCGTAGTAAGTTCCGACATTTAGAGGTGAAAACTCCCATTTCGGGTGCCGGGCATGGAATCATGCGACGGACCACATGGAATGTTGGTTCCCCTTGGTTATATGTACCAAACTAACACAACCAAGCAAAAAAGTTCATGCGTCTACCCCCTCTCGGCGCCGACCAAAGGGGTAGATCGACAGGTTGGACTTTTTTCCAGCGGGTGTAGGGTTTCGCCGTAGCTGGGGTCCGGAGCGTCGGAATCCCACCAAAACTTGCAGTGGTCCCTAATATATGTATAATAGTGTGTTGGTAGGTTGCGGGAACAAACATACAGCTCCGTGGTGCGACCCGCTTCACCAACCACGCTTACTCTGTAGTAAGTTCCGACACTTAGAGGTGGAAACTCCCATTTCGGGTGACGGGCATGGAATCATGCGACGGACCACATGGAATGTTGGTTCCCCTTGGTTCTATGTACCAAACTAACACAACCAAGCAAAAAAGTTCATGCGTCTACCCCCTCTCGGCGCCTGTCAAAGGGGTAGATCGACAGGTTGGACTTTTTTCCAGCGGGTGTAGGGTTTCGCCGTAGCGGGGGTCCGGAGCGTCGGAATCCCACCAAAACTTGCATTGGTCCCTAATATATGTATAAGAGTGTGTTGGTAGGTTGCGGGAACCAACATACAGCTCCGAGGTGCGACCCGCTTCACCAACCCCGCTTACTCCGTAGTAAGTTCCGACACTTAGAGGTGTAAACCCCCGTTTCGGGTGCCGGGCATGGAATCATGCGACGGACCACATGGAATGTTGGTTCCCCTTGGTTATATGTACCAAACTAACACAACCAAGCAAAAAAGTTCATGCGTCTACCCTCTCTCGGCGCCGGTCAAAGGGGTAGATCGACACGTTGGACTTTTTTACAGCGGGTGTAGGGTTTCGCCGTAGTCAGGGTTCGGAGCGTCGGAATCCCACCAAAACTTGCATGGGACCCTCATATATGTATAAGAGTGTGTTGGTAGTTTGTGGGAACCAACATACAGCTCCGAGGTGCGACCCGCTTCACCGACCCCGCTTACTCCGTAGTAAGTTCCGACATTTAGAGGTGGAAACTCCCGTTTCGGGTGACGGGCATGGAATCATGCGACGGACCAAATGAAATGTTGGTTCCCCATGGTCCTATGTACCAACCTAACACAACCAAGAAAAAAAGTTCATGCGTCTACCCCCTCTCAGCGCCGGTTAAAGGGGTAGATCGACAGGTTGGACTTTTTTCCAGCGGGTGTAGGGTTTCGCCGTAGCGGGGGTTCGGAGCGTCGGAATCCCACCAAAGATTGCATGGGACCCTAATGTATATATAAGAGTGTGTTGGTAGGTTGTGGGAACCAAAATACAGCTCTGAGGTGCGACCCGCTTCACCGACCACGCTTACTCCCACTACTAGGGAAAAGCCTAGCCGTGGCGCACCAGATTGGGCTACCCGTGGCGCAGGGAATTGCCACGCCACGGGTAAGCAATTAGCCGTGGCGCAGGGACCCATGTGCGCCACGAGTAGTTAGCCGTGGCGCAGGATACTAAGTGCGCCATGGCTAAGTGGAAATACCCATGGCGCACTGGTGGACTGTGCGCCACGGCTGTGGTGCGCCACGGCTACCCTCTGACATGCGCCACGGCTATGATTTTCTGTATTTTTTTTATATACAGAAAATACAGTATTTATACAGATTATAATATAGGTATTTATATAGACATATATTCTATAATACACATTGCAGAACAATACACAAAATACATAGATCACATATGCATTATAACTGAAAATAGATCACGGATCATCATATACATCACATCGATCGGAATCGAGTAGCAAGTTCGAACATCATCACATTACAAAGTAAAGGAAGTTTAATTACAACACGAATTTCATCGACTGTTTGAACATAAGCTACACAGGTAAGCTAGGCGTCGACGGTCTTCGGGGCCGGGAAGGGGCGGACGCCTTCTTTCGTCGTGAAGGGCCGGATGTCGCCTTGTGCCTTTAGACGCCGTTCCACCTCCGCATTATCGAGTGGAGCGCCGTCGTAGTAGAACATGCCTCCAACGGCGCAGACATCGTGTAGTATGATCCGCGCGAACGTCTCCTGGATGCGATAGAATTCTTGTCGAAGATCACGATCCTGGATAGTTGCCAAGTTTTCGGCCCAGCGTTGGAGTTGATCTGGCAACTGAAGTTTCTCTTCATCCCGTACGAAGGCACGGATCTGATGGATGGCGTAGTAGGCATCCCTCTCGCTGTTCTTTGGTTGCGTGACGCACGTGAATTTGATAATGTGGTGGAATGATAGCACACCTCCTCTTCCAGGTCTCTTCCTTTTGAAGACGCCTCCCCTCATACTGAAGCCAACTAGAGCATTATCCAGAGCCTTCTTGAGGTTGGTGTAGTCTTTCGGTTTGTCCTCCCTACCCGAGTCCAAATATATGACTACGGAATATTTCGGGCAAAGAACGAGCAGGACGCAGTACTTGTCTCTGGGCAAAACAATTTAGACAGAGTGTTAGAAAAATAATGATAGAAATCTAATGAAGCATCTTAATTATGGCGTAAGGAATGACTACTTACTCGGGATAGTAAGGCAAGAGAATGTAATCCTTCCACTTATTCTCCACCATGATTTCTTCGAGGTGTTTCGACATAAATTGCCAGCCTTCATGGCTTCTGAAGTTGGTCTCGATCATGTAGTAGGGGTCCGCTATCGCGACGCCCCCGATCTTCTCTTTTAGGACCTGGTGGGCCGTACTGAGACAGAATAAGCGGACTAAATGAGGATAGAGCCGCTTCAAGTTAAACATCTTGAAGATGTCATCAAATCGCACGAAGAGCAAATCCGCCGGCTCTTGTTTGCAAAAGCCATCAACTGCCTCTGGCACCTTGGCAGTGAAGAGCGGGTGTGGATGTGTTGGATCTTTCATTTTAAGAAGATCCAGCTCTCGTGTCAGAACACGCTCATGCAGCTTCTGCATATCCCCACTCATGAGTTGGAGCACATCAGGCGGTACCATCGGTCGACCCGCAATATGCATTTCCCGCGCAACATCTTTGCTCGGTCCTGGCCCGTCCTTAAACCGGATCGGCCGCGGAGCCGCCGGCTGGCTGCTAGAGGCATTGACACCCTGCTACGGCTTTGGAGGCAGCGACGGCTGGCTGGCGGATGCATAGTCGCTCTTCCTAGTTCTTTTCCGCCCCTTCTTAGCCTTTGGAGGGATGCCTCCTCCGGCCGCTAGCGCTTCACGACAGGTCCCAAGTAGTGTGTTGGGGCTCAGGATAGCTTGTGTTGCTTCTTTCTGCGTGAAGTCGTCGGCTGGAGGCGTCTCTTGAGAATCGAACAGACGCTTCGTGCACGTGGCTTTATCTGTTTGACCAGCGGGCTCGTGCGTGTGCAGAGCAGTCGGTGGTTCATCAAGAGGAGCCATGAATCCTCCGTCTTCGCAGCGGTCATCATCGATATAGCAGTCATCGAAGATGTCATCTTCCCGTGCCACAGGCTCTTTCAGTTGTGGTGGTGCTGGTGCGCTGGCCTTGACAGGGTTTTGCGCCAACCCGACTTCCGGTGTTGTGTGTGGAGAGTCCGGGCTAATACGGATCTGGGTTTTCGGCCACATCATGGGCCAGGGGATGCATTCACGGAGGAGCAGGTGGTCCTCGGCTCCCACGGGTTGAACAGGAGGATCCACCTCATTGCAGCCCGTGAACACCCTAATCAGTGAGACCTTGAAGAAGCCATCTGGTATTGGCCTGTTGTGGTGCATGCGATTTTTGGGCGCAACGATGGTAGCCCTAGCAACATCCTTCAACTCTCCATTCACATGGTGTAGGAGAGTGCATCTAGTGTCGCCCTGCGAAGAACATGCATGTAGGGCGTTAGAGATGCAAGGCAAAGGCAAAATGGATGAAGTAATATGCGTTGAGCCTACGACGCTTAGATACCGTGAGGGTGTCGAGCTCGGCAATTGTCGAGACACCGCCGACGTCTTGCGACACGGAGTCAGAGTGGGCGCCGCTTGGGGGGTTGCCGGCCACCTTGTTCTTACTCCTCTCCTTCCTAGCCTTTCTGGCTTGGCTACCATCTGTGCGTTCTCCGACATCAGTGGTCGCGCCGCCATCCCCGGCGCCACTAGTAGTGGTATCGTTGCCATCCTCGGCGCCAGTATTATTGGCGCCCTCGTCGCCATCCCCGGCGCCACTATTATTGGCGCCCTCGGCAACATCCCTGGTCGGCTCATCGTAGAAGCTCCAGAAGTCCGCGTTCTTCTCTCTGGCTAGGTCTTCCACGCTTAATTGTCGAGAAGAAGCTCCGGCCTCATCGTTGTTAGCCATGTGTTCTGCGTGTGACAGCAAAATGGAACATGTTAGTTAAAAGAAACAAAAAAAATACATATGCCGATGTTTTATCGAAATGTCGAATCATTTCCATTCCGGCAAATTTCCGGCGGCACTCCTATTGCCAAAAATTAGCAAAGGTCATGCAGAATTTTTCACGGAAAAATTCGGCATGACCTTTGCTAATTTTTGGCCATAGGAGTGCCGGAAATTTGCCAAAACGGAAATGAATCGACATTTCGGCAAAACATCGGCACTCATCTAAAATCCCTACAAAGTTCACAACAAAACCGGCACACAACTCCGGCAAGATACAAACATATTCATCAGACATATAAACCGGCACACAACTCCGGCAAGAATACAAACATTCATCACAGACGAACCGGCACACAACTCCGGCAATATACAAACATTCATCACACATATAAACCGGCACACAACTCCGGCAGTATAACATTGAAGAAAAATAAACCGGCACACAACTCCGGATTCCATCACATGCATCCTACCTTGCTTCAACTTAACCAGCAGCAAGCAACTGTAGAGGAGCAAGCAACACCACCACCACAACCTGCAAGCAACATCAAAAACACAATTAGAGGAGCAACCTGGCAGCAGCAGTTTTCAAATTTTTTAGTGGACCAAACAAGCTCTGAAAATTCTGAAATTTTTACAAGAGCAATGTATTACTATTTTTGACCTACTGTAAAAATTTCAGCTTAATCAGAGTTGATTTGAGTTGTTAAAAAATTGTAGAGCATTTCAGCCAGAATTTTGCCAAAAAATTCAAATTTCATTTTCCATTTCAGTTTTTCCTAAACTCCAATCATTACCCTAACCCTAACCCTAACAGCAAGCAGAAGCAATAACACTAACCCTAATTTCATTTTGCATTTCATTTTTAATTTTGCATTTCATTTTGCTACACTAACACTACTATCCATATATGACATGTATGACCAGGAACATCAATATGAACATCAATATATATGGCAGAGGAACATCAATATGAAAAAAATTAAAAAAATGTGGCAGATCATCAGATCATATGTGGTCTAAATCTACCGATTGTTGCATCAACTAGTGGGAAACCCTAGCTAAATCGACTATAATTAGGAGGAGGAGGAGGAGGAGGGACCGGGTCACCTTTGATCCGGCGAGGAGCAGTGGCCACGGCCAGGAGGGGGAGACGGCGACGGGGCGGGGGCGGTGCTCGGGGTGGCGCACGGCCTGGAGGAGGCGCGGGGCACAGGGGCTCCGGGCCGGCGCGCTCGTGCTCGTGGGAGGTGGAGGGGGCGACGGCGACGGGGCGGCGGCGGTGCTCCGTGGAGGCGAGGGGGAGACGGCGACGGGGCGGCGGCGGTGCTCCGTGGAGGCGAGGGGGCGACGGCGACGGTGAGAGACGGCGCTCGAGCGGTGGAGGGAGAGGAGGATGTGGGAGGATTGGGGAACGGTTCGGGCGCGCGCGAATTTTAGATCGATCTAGGTTAACTTACCCGTGGCGCACGGCCACTCCAATGCGGGACGGGTACGTATAATAGCCGTGGCGCAGGGTCACTCTCCTGCGCTACGGGTAAGTTACCCATGGCGCAGGGTAAGACCCCTGCCCCACGGATAAGGAGTTTTTTTATATTTTCTTTTTGCATTTAATTTTTCATTTGCTTTTTCTTTTTTCCTTTTGTGCATTTCATTTAAGACATTCATATAATATTTAATGTGATATAGTATTCCAATTTATGATTTTAAAAAATTTAATATTAAGGTAGGATTACACATATCATGCATATTCCTATTTAATTTTAAGACACACATATGCATATGCATATCAAATATATTAAAAATACTTAATATTTGGATTACAAATTCTAGGATACTTAATTTATAATATTAATTCCCAGGGTTACAAAATCAAGTGTCGTATTTCCCACACCGTCTAGCTAGCGTTTCACAATCTTCTTTCCCTTCTTGGTGGCGGTTGAATAATTTAGACCCGGAACATGTCGACTTCTTCTTGCGAACGGAAGACCACCTGACTTGGGTAGTGTTGTCCTACTTCTTCTTGTGGTGTATGTTATTTCTTTGTCGTCGTCGTCATCTTCCATTTTTGGGTCTCCGTACTGGTCAAAATCTTGCTCGTTGGCGACTCCATCCATTCCGATGATGCTCCTTTTTCCTCTTCTCACGACAACACGGCTAGGCATTGTCGGGTCGGTGATGAAGAAGCATTGGTCAACTTGGCTAGCCAGTACCCATGGTTCAGTTTTCGCGATGACGCTCGCGGTAGCAGCAGACTTGGAGGCTTCGGGTATAGACATGGTGGTGAAATATCCGTCTTCTTTTTTTGGACTGACGCTCTTAGCCCATCTGACACGGAACATCGGCACCTTGTCTCCAGAGTAGTCCAGCTCCCAGATCTCCTCGATCCTTCCATAGTACCTTTCTTTGACGTCACCGGTGAAGGATTCCATCGTTATCCCTGAGTTCTGATATTCGCTATTCCTGTCTTTTTCCTCCGTGTAGAACGTGTAACCGTTGATATCGTATGCCTGATATGTCATCAGGTTGGGCGCGGGGCCCTGTGACAAGAGGAATATGAGTTTTCCTTCTGCGGAAGTCATTGACGGAGGATTATCTAGAAGGTGGCGTTTGAACCAACGCGTGAAGGTGGCGTTGTGCTCTTTGATTATTTCGACGTCCGTTCGATGCTGACCACGTTCACTGTACTTCTTCTCAATAAAGTTTTTGTGCTTTTCCAACCAAGGATCGACCACTTGTATGTGTTTTAGCGCTACAAAGTTTGCACTGTCAAAGTCGGCGCGTCGGCCAGAGTCATCCACTTGTAGTTCCCTCCTGCCTGTTTTGTGACCTGCTCCATCGAGCTTGCCAATGTGCTTATTTTCGGGCAGACCAACAGGGTTCTCGACATCTAGAAAATTTGTGCAGAAAGAGATGCACTCTTCAGTGAGATAGCCCTGGACGATGCTTCCATCTGGAGTTGCCCTGTTACGAACGTATCCTTTGATGACACCATTCATCCTTTCGAATGGCATCATGCTGTGCAGGAACATCGGCCCGAGCTGGATGATATCATCCACGACATGCATGGATCAACAAATGCACCATAACGTCGAAGAATGCGGGAGGGAAGTAAATCTCGAGCTCATTTAGTATCACAATGATCTCTTCCTGTAACCTTACGGCTTTCTTCATGCTGATCGACTTTCGAGAGATGACGTCGAAAAAGTTGCATAGGTCCAATAGCGTTTGGCGGACGTGTGGGTCCATTATCCCTCGGAGTGCAACCGGAAGTATCTGCGTCATCAGCACGTGACAGTCATGCGACTTCATCCCGCTGAACTTTTGTTTCGCTGCGTCCAGATATCTGCTTATCTTCCCCGCGTAACCGGAAGGAAATTTCACTCCGAGAAGGCACTTGATAAACTGTTCGATCTCCTTCTGGCTTAGAGTGAAGCACGAAGGAGGGCAGTAATAGTCATTCTGTTTCGCCTTTTTGCCCTTCCGACGACCTTATGTCTCCTCCTCCTCGGACAGATCATTATCATCGTCAGGGCGTCCTCCGTGGAGATCTTTCCTGATGCCCAATGATCTTAGGTCGTTTCTTGCTTTCGGCCCATCTTTGGTCCTCTCCGGCATGTTGAGAAGGGTGCCAAGCAGACTCTCGCACACGTTCTTCGTGATATGGATGACATCAAGGCTATGAGGTGTTTCGAGGATCTTCCAATATGGCAAGTCCCAGAAAACAGACCTTGTTTTCCATACCTTCAGCAGTGGTGGCGGAGCCTTTTGCTTCTTCCCGGGCGGAGGGCACTCATCCCAGCTTGTCAACAGCATGTCGATTTCTTCGCCGCTCCTCTTACGTGGGGCTCTTCGGATCTCAGCGGTACCATCGAACAGCGCTTTGCGGTTTCTCCACGGGTCGTCCCTGCGAAGCCACCTTCGATGTCCCGTGAACACTGTTTTTGAAGACCCGGGATCTTTCTCTAGCTGCATATATGTTGTATCGTCCATGCACCTAACGCATGCACAGTGTCCGTGTGCCACCTGGCCTGCGATATATCCGTAACCGAGATAGTCTTGCACCGTCGTGATCAACGCGGCTCTCATAGGGAAGTAATCTTCCGCGACGGCGTCCCATGTGCTGACCCCTACATTCCATATCTTCTGTAGCTCACCTCTCAAGAGCCGCAGATACAGATTGATGTCGTTTCCTGGTTGTTTCGGCCCTTGGATTAGCATGCTCATCTGAATGTACTTCCTCTTCATGCACAACCATGGGGGTAGGTTGTATATCCATACAAACACGGGCCACGTGCTATGTGTGCTGCTCTGGTTGCCAAACGGATTGAGCCCATCGGTGCTCACGCCCAACCTGACGTTTCTTGGATCGTTCCCAAAAGTTGGGTATTCAAAGTCTAACGCTTCCCACTGCTTAGCATCTGAAGGGTGTCTCAGCATCTTATCCGTCTCTTCGTTTTCCGGCTTATTCCTTTCCGCGTGCCAGCGCATTAACTTTGCTTCCTTAGGATCTGTGAAAAGCCGCTGCAGACGAGGAATGATCGGAAGGTACCATACCACTTTCCGAGGAGCTTTCTTTTTCCCTTTCTTGTATCGAGCAGCGCCGCACACCGGACATGCAGTTGTCTCCGCGTCATTTTCCGGATAAATGAAGCAATCATTGATGCAAACGTGGTATTTGATGTGCGGTAAATCAAAAGGGCACACGATTTTTTTGGCCTCTTCGATACTACTAGGACACGTGTTCCCCTCAGGAAGACGATCGTGCCAAAATTTCAAGTTCTCGTCGAAGCTTGCGTCTGTCCATTTGTGTTTTGCCTTCATCTGCAGAGCCATGAGCGTTACTTTCAAGCGGGTATCCTCGGGCCGACATCCCGCATACAACGGAGCATTCGAGTCTATGTCTAGCTGCGCCAGCTTAGCCTCTCTAGCAGCGTTACTCGACTTTCTGAGAAGCAATTCTTGAACATGAGGGTCCCGCACGACTGAAGTTAGCAGCGTCGGCGTGCCTGCGTCTTCTCCACCATTTACGTCGGCTTCTTCTTCATCATCATGCCCGACATATTCTTCGTCATCATAATCGGGAGGCGCCTCTTCATCTTCCTGATCATTTCCCGCCGCGCCCACATTGACGTCATCATCATCATCCTCGTAAGTGAAGTCATCCATAAAACCTTTCCTGAGCAGATGCTCCTGCAATGTGCCGGAAAAGGGATCGAGCACGGTGCCGAGTTTGCATGTTCGACACGGACACTTTATCCCGGTGTCGTTGTTTTTAACCATCACGGTCGTCGCATATTTCAAATATCTAGCAACAATACTTTCGCTCATCATGATGACCATTGTCGCCCCCGCTCTACATATAGAACAAAG
Source organism: Puccinellia tenuiflora (assembly GCA_012064385.1). Taxonomy (NCBI): domain Eukaryota; kingdom Viridiplantae; phylum Streptophyta; class Magnoliopsida; order Poales; family Poaceae; genus Puccinellia; species Puccinellia tenuiflora. The sequence goes on along the minus strand of QRDG01000571.1, from coordinate 635,060 downwards.
GAATTATATTAGAAACAAAATATTTCACAGAAAAATTTGGCATGACCTTTGCTAATTTTTGGCCTTAGGAGTGCCGGAAAATTCGCCGAAATGGAAATGAATCTACATTTCGGCGAAAACATCGGCAACTAATCATTTCTACACATATGCAAACACACGCAACCACACACACATCCTCATCCATCACAATGCAACCAATTAATTCATCCATCACACACATGCATACAACAACCACAAACATATCACAACCCTTCTCATCCATCACATAGAACCACACACATCAAAGCCTCCTTCTCATCCATCACATACACTCACCTTCCAACAAATTGACGTCGAAAGAGAGAGCGCCCGGAGGAGAAGAACGAGCACGCGAGGCGTGGGAAGATGTTTCCTCACATATACATGAAGAAAATAAGTAGATTTATGTGGCAAAATATGTGAAGAGAGAGAAGAAAATGAGGTGGGGAGAGGAAGGGGGCGTGCAGATCTCGAATGAGAGGTGGGGAGGAGGAAGAGGAGGAGAGGAAAGTAGAAATGGGGTGGTGGTGGTGGCATCCAAAAAGCAAAATTGCACCCAGGCTTAGCCGTGGCGCACGAAAGGATGCTGCGCCACCAATATAACCTAGCCGTGGCGCACCATAATTACCTGCGCCATGGATAGGTGGGGTAAAATTCGCGCCAGAAATGGTGCAGATGGGACCCACACTTACCCGTGGCGCACGATGGAACTGTGCGCCACGGCTAAGTGGGGTAAAATTGGCGCCAAAAATATCCACCGGGTCCCACACTTAGCCGTGGCGTAGGGCATTACCGTGCGCCACGGCTACGAAACTACCCGTGGCGCACATGTTTCTGCCGCGCCACGCCTAAGTGCGCACAGGCCGGCCGTCCAGGGCCCAACTTAGCAGTGGCGCACATATTAGAGGCCTGCGCCACGGCTAAGTTAGTGTCCGTGGCGCAGGACCAAGAGGTGCGCCACGCATATTTAGCCATGGCGCACCATTCGGACAGTGCGCCATGGCCACGTGGCTTACCTATAAGCCTTTTCCTAGTAGTGTCCGTAGTAAGTTCCAACACTTAGAGGTGAAAACTACCGTTTCGGGAGACGGGCAGGGAATCATGCGTCGGACCACATGGAATCTTTGACATTTGCAACACCCACCACACTTGTACACACATGGCATGGAAAAATCTTGGTTTGGGTGGGTTTCCGACGCTCTGGGCCCCCGATTCGGCGAAAATCTAGATCCGCTGGAAAAGAGTCAAAGTTCCCATCTACCCCCTTGACCCAAGTCGAAAGGGGGTAGGCTGTAGGCAAGTGAACTTTTTTCCTTGGTTGGGTTAAGTTATGACATACGAACATGGAAAACCAACTATTATCACAAATTCTCACAAGATTGCCACCAGTTCCCCCGAAACGGGAGTTTTCACCTATAAGTCAAGAAACTTACTAGAAAGAGAGTACAGTCGGTGAACACGGTCACACACCGGAGCAAAATCTTGGGCATTTACAACACCCAACACACTTGTACATACATGTTATGGCAAAACCTAGGTTTGGGTGGGTTTTCGACGCTCCGGGGACCCGATTCGGCGAAACCCTAGATCCGCTGGAAAAACCCTAACGTTTTCGTCTGTCACCTTGAACGGCGTCGAAAGGGGGTAGGCCAGTGTAATTTTTTTCTTGGTTGTGTCAGGTGAAGTAAATAAACGTAGTACAAGCCTTAATAAAGAAAATAAACAAAGGAAGCATGTCGAAATAAAACAATCAAAGCGGTAAGTGCAAACATGGTTTGCCGTGTGACAGCATAAAAGGCACACGGCAAAGATGTTCTGTGCCGTGCGGGGCACTTGTAGGCACACGGCAAAGAATAAATGTGCCGTGTTCTTTTTCTCTGCACATGGTATAGCTTTTCCCGCCAATTTATTTATAGCGTGGGAATTTTATTTAGATACTTCCCGCGAAATATTGGGGAGGGCGGCAAACTTGCGGATCCGAGTCAACTATTTTGCCGTGATAATACATAAAGGATCACGGCAAAGATATCTTTGCCGAGATGCCTGTATTTGCCGTGTGTTTTGGCTCCATTTTGCTGTGTCGTATTCTTTGCCGTGTGCTCGCGGGCTTCTGTGCCGTGCGTCGTTTATTTGACGTGATCTTCCTGTTTTCTGCACGGCAAAGTTTTCTTTGCCGTTTTCCGAGAATCTGCGGCACATGGCAGAGACTCGTCCGCACGGCAAATTCAATTTTTCCGGTAGTGATCGTGACATGTTCTTTACTCTATGGACTATCGAGTAGGAGAGGAGTCTCAGAGAAACTAGCGAAGAAAAAAAACCCCACTTCTGCGTCTCGCGTCGCCCCCCGCGGGCGACCGAGACGTGACCTAGCTCGCCGGCCCAGCCCACCTCCCTCCTCCTCCCTTCCCCGCCGTCGCCGGCGTGCGCCGCTGGGCAAAGCCCGCACGGTGCCGGCGGCGGTGGGTCTTCCTCTACCCGCTCACAGGAAGGGTCGCGCGGGGCGGTTCCTATTTGTGCCGGTGTGACTCGGCGATGCGGCATTAGAATGTCCTAGTCATTTTGTGCATTCCCGCAATTTAAATGAGCATCCACGCTAAATGGTCATACCAATATACCGAAGAACTTGAATTCGCGCAAACATTTGAATGTCCTCACTACGGGAGACTCTGGCTTTGCCGTGCGGCCAAAATGCACGGCAAAGGACGATATATGCATGGCAAAGGCTTTGTCGTGCGTCGGCGGACGGCAAAGGCCGCACGGCGAAGCCTGGCCCGGCAAAGGGTTCTTTGCCGTGCGCCTCCACCAAAACGCACGGCAAAGCTGTTGTCATGCGGCGTTTGCTTCGCCGTCTGCTACTACTCTCTGCCGTGCGAGGGGCGTTGCCATGCGCCGCCACCATCTGCCGTGCGAGGGGCTTTGCCGTGCGCCACCACCATCTGCCGTGCGAGGGGCTTTGCCATGCGAGGGATGATTTCTGAACGCGTTGTAGGCTGAACTGTCCCGCTGCGGCTATACCGGGGGCTAGAATGTGCCAAATAGTGCCAAGCCTGGTTTTCCATGTGTATAATACCTAAACCAACCTAAACCTATGAAAAAGTTCATTGGTGGAACCTCGCGCGGAGAAATCTAGGGGGGTAGACCGCCGTGGCCCACAGACCGCCGTTTTTGGGGGGGAATGACCTCCGGAGCACCGGAATCCCACCAAAACTTGCATGTGGACCTAGGATATGTGTGGAAGTGTGTTGGAATGTGTGATTCACCAGATGGTGCAAGACACCCGGTGTAACCTTCCTCACGTTCGGGCCATAACACTTAGAAGATTTCTGGACGCGTGTAGCCTGAACTGTCCCGCTGTGGCTATACCAGGGGCTAGAATGTGCCACATAGTACCACACCTGATTTTCCATATGTCTAATTCGTAAACAAACCTAAACCTATGAAAAAGTTCATTGGTGGAACCTCGCGCGGAGAAATATAGGGGGGTAGACCGCCGTGGCCCACAGACCGCCGTTTCGGGGGGGGATGACCTCCGGAGCATCGGAATCCCACCAAAGCTTGCATGTGGACCTATGATATGTGTGGAAGTGTGTTGGAATGTGTGATTCACCAAATGGTGCAAGACATAGATCCCCGGTGTGACCTTCCTCACGTTCGGGCCATAACACTTAGAAGATTTCTGGACGCGTGTAGGCTGAACTGTCCCGCTGCGGCTATACCGGGGGCTAGAATGTGCCACATAGTACCACACTTGGTTTTCCATGTGTCTAATGCCTAAACAAACCTAAACCTATGAAAAAGTTCATTGGTGGAACCTCGCGCGGAGAAATCTAGGGGGGTAGACCGCCGTGGCCCACAGACCACCGTTTCGGGGGGGGGGGGGGGGAATGACCTCCGGAGCATCGGAATCCCACCAAAACTTGCATGTGGACCTAGGATATGTGTGGAAGTGTGTTGGAATGTGTGATTCACCAAATGGTGCAAGACATAGATCTGCGGTGTGACCTTCCTCACATTCGGGCCATAACACTTAGAAGATTCCTGGACGTGTAGGCTGAACTGTCCCGCTGCGGCTATACCGGGGGCTAGAATGTGCCAAATAGTGCCAAAGCCTGGTTTTCCATGTGTATAATACCTAAACAAACCTAAACCTATGAAAAAGTACATTGGTGGAATCTCGCGTGGAGAAATCTAGGGGGTAGACCGCCGTGGCCCACATACCGCCGTTTTTTGGGGGGTAATGACCTCCGGAGCACCGGAATCCCACCAAAACTTGCATGTGGACCTAGGATATGTGTGGAAGTGTGGTGGAATGTTTAATGGTGCAATACATAGCTCCGCNATGCTCCTGCAATGTGCCGGAAAAGGGATCGAGCACGGTGCCGAGTTTGCATGTTCGACACGGACACTTTATCCCGGTGTCGTTGTTTTTAACCATCATGGTCGTCGCATATTTCAAATATCTAGCAAATACTTTCGCTCATCATGATGACCATTGTCGCCCCCGCTACATATAGAACAAAGGATTATATTAGAAACAAAATATTTCACAGAAAAATTTGGCATGACCTTTGCTAATTTTTGGCCTTAGGAGTGCCGGAAAATTCGCCGAAATGGAAATGAATCTACATTTCGGCGAAAACATCGGAACTAATCATTTCGATCATGGCATACACATATGCAAACACACGCAACCACACACACACATCCTCATCCATCACAATGCAACCAACTCATCCATCACACATGCATACAACAACCACAAACATATCACAACCCTTCTCATCATCACATAGAACCACACACATCAAAGCCTTCTCATCCATCACATACACTCACCTTCCAACAAATTGACGTCGAAAGAGAGAGCGCCCGGAGGAGGAAGATCGAGCACGAGGTGTGGGAGATGTTTCCTCACATATACATGAAGAAATAATTAAGTAGATTTATGTGGGAATATGTGAAGAGAGAGAAGAAAATGAGGTGGGGAAGGAAGGGGCGTGCAATCTGGAATTGAGAGGTGGGGAGGAGGAAGAGGAGAGGAAAAGAGAGAAAAGGGGGTGGTGGTGGCAGCCAAAAGTAAAAGTGCACCCAGGCTTAGCCGTGGCGCACGAATGGTGGCTGCGCCACCACTATATCCTAGCCGTGGCGCACATAATTCCCTGCGCCACGGCTAAGTGGGGTAAAATTCGCGCCAGAATTGGTAAAGGTGGGACCCACGCTTACCCGTGGCGCACAGGAGCACAGTGCGCCACGGCTAAGTGGGGTAAAATTGGCGCCAAAAATGTGCACCGGGTCCCAAACTTAGCCGTGGCGCAGGGTATTACTGTGCGCCACGGCTACGCGGATACCCGTGGCGCACATGTTTCTGCCGCGCCACGCCTAAGTGCGCACAGGCCGGCCGTCCAGGGCCCAACTTAGCCGTGGCGCACATCTTAGAGACCTGCGCCACGGCTAAGTTAGTGTCCGTGGCGCAGCACGAAGCGGTGCGCCACGCATACTTAGCCATGGCGCACCATTCTGACAGTGCGCCACGGCCACGTGGCTTACCTATAAGCCTTTTCCTAGTAGTGTAGTACAGGATCCTCCGTCGAGGAACCTAGATGTAAGGACTCGTAGTTTTGCCCGGCGGCCCAAAGGTGGACCTTCAATCCCTCAATCCATCAGATTGCCGGGACCCAGGTCAGGCGGTAGGTTCGCCATGACCATCCCCTCACGCATAACGGAGTCATCTCCGTCGATGAGGTATCCAGTACTAACACGAGCAAACTATATGACTACGCCCGTTCCCATATTTGGGTAGATGTGGTCGCACAGGTTATTGGCTGGTTGTCATAGTACTAAGACACAATGTGCATTTTTCATAAACCATTCCCTTTATCACTTCTCCACTTTAACACCGATAACTCGGCATTTCATCATCAACTAGGTACTTTAAAAAAGGAGTTTGGAATAAATCATATTTTTCCAACCTATAGTTACATATCACTCTTGGCAAATAGTTTTTCATATCTTTGTAAAAAGGTTTTTAAAATCATCGCTACTTTTGAATACTTCAGGTGATCAAATAGATGAATATAATGCAAGCTCAGTGAAGTAGCTTGCCTGTTTTCAGCATAATGTCCCTGGACTTCTCCTCACTGATCAAAGAAATAAACTCCGGTTCTTCTCAAATAATTCCTTTCCAAGGTTCCCTCTGATAGCGTTTGCATCTAGCGTCGTAAAAAGGAAGAACACAATCAACATACAGTAGGACACTCCAACAACCATATCAAGCAACACTAACAAACAACAGTCATGAGAGAAGACTATTAACAAACAAGTTTGGCAATCACCAAACTACTCATGTTTAAAAGTTATGTTTAAAGTTGTGATTAAGCATCTTTATTTAAACAGGAAATACTTCAGACAAAAGTTAAGCTACCAACTCTTTTCTGTAATTCCAAATATCTCCCAATCTAAGGTAGAGACATTACTAGACACTCAAGCTAGCACTCAACTTGAATATACCAAGTTTAACAAGCAAGGCAATTATATTAATCACACCAAATAATCTAATCATCAACATAAACAAGCAATATATACCATTACTAAATTACTCAATCAAGCATCACAACAACTCTAAAGCATCACACAGGGCTATTGCACTCACAAAGCACACGATTTGATTTCGATTTAATTGAATTAACCATCATTTAATTGTGTCACAATTATGGCAGAAACAGGGTTTCATGTTTAATTACATAACTTTTGTCTGTTGGTCACAAAAATGAACTAAAATTCTACAGATAGCTACTGATTTATAGAAGACAACCAATTGGATTTAATCAATTTGAGTTACTAAACTCCCTGTAGAAATGCTTTAATCCAGAATGTTGGTTTTCTTGTTTTTGCTACAACTCAATTAATTGTATTCAAAAATTAAATCCTTTTAGGGATAGCTAGTATTTCTTAATGTGATCTAACAAAATTGGTTTGACCTCATTTGGATTAGTAGAGTATCAGAAACAAACAAGTTTAGGTTTTATACCTTCTGTGGCATTTTGATTATCATTATTTATTTAATAACCTAAATGGGGTGAAACCACTTTAGTTAGTTAGATAATTTCATAAGCTTTCCAGAACATTTTCATTTGCTATTTTTAGGTTCCTAGATCTCAAGATATTCCTTTTCAAATTCTAATCAAATTTCTGACAGAAAATTTCCCCTTTTTAAGTTTAGCAACTAACTGATTTGATAATTTTCTACTAACTTAACCACAACACTAAATGGAATAAAACCAGTGGCATTGGTTAGACTAGTTGAGGTACTTCTGATACCATTTTAGTTTGATATTTGGTTAAACCAAGTTTTAGCAAACATCTCCCAAAGATGGTATCAAAATAATCTTTCTGAGTTTTCAGTTAAAACTAACACCTTTGTCATTTTTATTTCAAATGGGAAATATGTCCAACAAGGATCATGACCTGCATCTATGTGATATGGCATGTTATACTATCTACAAGATTTTAGTTTGCTATTTTTAGGCCTCTGGTTCAATAGCAATTTGCATGGGAAAAGGGCTATGTTCTGTTATTTCATGTGGTGGGATAATCCGATTAGCTATCTTCCTCAGATTATATCTTTTATCAGATTTTATTTTGGGGTTCACAATAATTGTTCATGGTGGTACACTAACTATACTAACATTACATACCAATACAACATCTAAATAAATCTAGATTAATTGCTATGATCAGATCAAAATCCTAAGCAGTAATCTGTTTTTCAGAAGTTTCTGAAAACAGACAGAACATAGCTTTTGCCCATGTTTCCATCAAGCTAGACTAATTATTTTGAAAACTAAAACTTTCATTTGAATCTATGTAACTTGATCTTTCTAACCATTCAAGGATTTCAAATTTTGGTGGGGCAGATTTATCAGAAAATGCATGCAAATGTGGCTACTATACGCTTCCAGCACTTAGCAGTTTCAACAGATTTCGAAAACTGGGCGGGAACGCACGGTGGCCGTTGATCGCAAGATCAACGGCTCACAGCCATCACCTAGCTCCCGACGGGGAGAGAGACAGAGGCGGAGGGGAGATGGCCGGGGAAGCTACCTGCCGGCGGGGAGCGTCGGCGGTGAGGGTGGTGGTCGACGGAGGATCCTGGGAAGCAGCTGGACGCCGGTGGCGTCGCCGGAGAGAGACCACAGCGGCGACACGGCGGCGGCGGCCGTGCAGCTCGGAGGGAGCTCCGGCTCCTCCTCTGCTGCTCCTGCGGCTTCCTGGCAGTGTGTGAGAGGTGGGGGAGTGAGGGAGAGGCTGTGAGAGGGAGCAGAGAGGGTGTGGCGAGGGGGAGCAGCTCGGGCGCGGTTGGGGATTTAAATAGGCCGGAGCTCGGATCACCGTGGTCGGGGTGCAGAGGAGGGGCTTCCAGGGCTCGATAGCGTTCCCCGCCGTAGGGCGGCTATGATTGCGGGGATGCTGGGGAGCAGAAGGGGAGCGCGTAGCGACGAGCCGTGCTTGATCGACGGTGGGGGACGGCCTGTGCGTGCTCTGGGATGGCGCGGGCGGCGCTGGGCGTGCTTGGTCGGCGTCGCGGCGCGAGGGAGGCACGGGCACATGCCAAGGGGGGTAGAGGGGGTGGCGTGGGCGCGCCTTGGCGTGTCGGGGCGGCTCGGGCGGGCTCCTGTCGGCCGGGGTGGTCTTCGTGTGGGCATGGCCCGCCAGGTGCTCGACCGATTGTCCGGCCGGCAGGGCACCGGCAATGCGGGAAGGGTGAGGGGCCTGCGCGATGGGGTTGCCCATGGGGAGTCTCAGGGGAACGTGGAACGCTCCTGGACATGCTGGTTGCTGGTTTTTGGTGCTGGTTTGCCAAGTGGCTGTGGTGGGGGGGGCATGTCCATGGCATGGATGTTTAGGTTAGGGTTTCGGGTATGGGAGATGTGGGGTGTGTCCAGAGGGTTGTAAGGGGCACTGGGTGAGGTGCTGGACACAATGGTTTAGCAAGTGGGCAGTGGAGGGTGTGGCATTAGAATAAATGGGTGAGGCGCCATTTTCACCATGCGACACAATATGGCACAATTAGGGTTTTTAAATGGTTAGCAACAAATGGTGAGGTGCAAGTGTGCTAATGGTGGTGGATGATATGCAAGTGTTGATGTTTAATTCTTTTAAGGTTGCTACCAAAATGGAGATCCCATTTTAGGTAATAGGAATTGTGGGAATGAATTTAATTCCTATTATTTCATGTGGCCTTTTATTATAGGTCTTATCATTTCATTGTGGCACTTAATTGCCTTTTTGTTTTTATTTAGCAAGCAAACCCACAACAATGAAGAAAACACAAGCAATACTCACATCACAACCATGACAACATAATTCAAACCATATGAATTAATCACACCATCATTTTCATAATTAACACTAATATCTTATAAAAAAAAATGATCACACTCAATTATGGACAAGGTGATGTTTAAAGAAATGTCTCAACACATAACTAATGTTTTCCAAAAAGGGTTGAGAAGGGAAATATGTGGGGTAATATATTCCCACTAAGTGTTGTTTCAAATGGAGTGGAAATCAGGGTTTATAAAATGGGAGTTGCATATACATGCAAATTATCACGGTTGATAATTAAATAGGAGATAACATATAGATCCCCATATTTTTGGGAACACATAATTTTGGACATACTTTTACTTTCTAACTAAAAGGTATTTTATTATTGCTGAAATCAAACATCATTGAAATAAACTTTGGCCAAAATAAGGTTGAAAAGATATATGGAATTTACTCTTGTCATAACATGAGCACCGAAGTTTAATATATTTTACTTGGCTGGATTCTTGGATTAATATTACTAGTCAAAACAACAAGTCACACAAGGTCAAACAGAACAATATACAGGAAAACACTAATCAATAGTGAAGTAATTTCAAAAAGTTTTTGTTGGTTCTGAATTTTGGGTCTTGTTAATTCTTATTATAAATTTGGGATGTTACAAATCCTTCCCCCCTTAAAATAAATCTCGTCCCGAGATTTTGCCCGGGGTACAGGGGAGTACGAGGGCACGGGTTTTGGGCTGGCTATGCTTCCGAGGTCGATGCTTCTTTAGTGAGATTACCAGGTGAGATATTGACAAATTGATGTTGCGAGGTCGATCCTTGTCGATAATTTTCCCTGATGGGTTCAGATCCTGGATGATAGGGTTGACTTGACGATCGATGCTGAGGGATAGTCTTGGTTAGGCTGTTTCCAGTTTCTAGGAGGCTGAGGCGCAAGGAACTAATTATTACCACTTTCTGGTCTACCTATTGCGGGTCTTCCCCCTTAAAAAGGGGTTGTTAATCGGTCTTGCTGAAGTTTGCAGCTGGAGTTGACTTGGAGGCATTGTTCTTCTTGAGTAGCTTGACGATCTTCGTCTTGGTTGGCAATCCTTGGTGCTTGGGGTTGGTGCAGATATCACTTCCTGATATTGTCGCCTTACGAGGGTTGCAGGAGGGGGACGTGGTTTTCAGGATGCGCCGAGTTTGCGTACTCGACTCTCTCCGGTTTCTAGTTAGAAAAAGGATGTTATAAACGTCTAAGTTCGTCTGGACTTGCTTGGTGGTTGATGTTGTCCACAGCAGGCTCTTACGTCGTTTGATTCTTCTGGGTATTCCATTGGTTATTGGTCTTCAGGCTTGTCCTTCTTCAGCTGAGTAAAGGAGGAACTTCATTGCTGGCTTCATTGGTTCTTGAGCTTCATGAAGCGTTGGTAAGAATCTAAGGAAGTACAGTCGAGGGTATCCAGCTTCCAGAGGAATCTAAAAGTCAGTACAAGGACCCTAAAGGTAAGTGGTTTGGTCTGCTGTTTAACGAGGGTACGAGGGTCGCATTCTCGATTAACCTTATAAGTTAGAGAAGAGCTTCATGTCAGCGTCGATGCTCGTGCTTTCTTGAATCCTCCTTCGGTGTGATTGGTCGAGCCAGTTGAACAGGATGATTGCTCGATAGGTACGTTGACTGGTGCTTGCTTCCTAGTTTCAATTCTGCGCAGATGGTCTTCAGTGTTGATCGACTTCGGCCTTGATTGATGGCGATCTTCTCACTACCAGCTATATGTGATTCTTTCTATATCACCTCTCTTTTTGTCAAAACTTGTGGTTAGGATAAGGCCAGTTAGTACCAGTCACAAACTGGGGTCAGAGGTTAATCTAGAATTTGGTAAGTTTGTTCAAAAAGTCACGGCTTAATGGACCTTAGAAAAAGTTAGTGAAGAATCTTCACACCAGTTGTTTTCCAACAGGTACCTTTGTACTTTTCTTGTTTCGACTTGTTGAGCTGGGTTGAACTAAGATTGTTTTCTGCAGATGCCGTCGATGGGTCTTTTTCCTGGGGTAACTCATGTTGATGATCTTTAAAGTTGGTTTCCTTCGGGTTGGTTGGTGGCAATCTCCCTTGGATGAGTCTTGCGTTGAGGCTTCATATAATCTTCAGAAAATCAGCGGCAGGCTAGGGTTCTCATCCATCTTTCCCAAGTTTGCGGTGATAGGTAGGAGTTAGTCGAGGTTTTTTCTTTGGTTTTATTTCACGGGACAAATTTGGGTGGGTCAAACCTAGCAAGGTTAGCACAAGAGATTAAGGTGCCTACTAACTGCTCGTCAAGCGGGTAGGTACATGATCCTCTTTGAAACCCATCATTACCAGTCGGTCTCTGAGCTCGAATCTTCATAGAAACTCTTATGCACTCCTTGAGTTCCTCTAGTTACCAATTCTAAATGAGTCTCCTTATGTCCTCGTTTCATGTCAAGGTTTGTGGTCCTAGAAGATTAGTTGGTACTATCATGGACTTGAGTCAGACGTTAACCTAAAGTTAGATACGATAAGTTGGTGTAGTATCCTTGTAATTTCACAAGTTAATTTTGTGAGGTGGGGGCTCGTGTCTTCACGAGGTTGGCGTGCAATTGCAGTTTCCTTCAAGATCTTGACTGCACTTGCTTCAGATGTGCATGAAGTCCATTGTCTGACTTGTCCGGTTAGGTTACAAAACTTTCCGGCTATTTGGCTAAGGATCAGGGGGTCTTTTGTATCTTGCGGAACGGTCAGATCTTGAGATGAGAGGGAAAATTAGTTTAGAAAGATTTTCCTTGGCGGGTTTACATCCGCAACAAGGTACAACTATGGCGAAGAGTTAAAAATGTTCTTTTTTTTCGTAGGTGGCAAAAGGAAACTAAACTTTCCTTTTTATCAAAACTCCTTTTTCCATCTCACAAACAACACACAAGCAGAGTTCACACAAGCAAGGTGCACACAAGGTACGTCTAGTACCAACGGACGCCTAATACTCGTGGTAGTCGGGGTAACCAAAGTTCCTATCATGAGTTTTTCCTAGGGGTCTTTGTCGAACATGGTTGGTGAAGTCTTCATTTTATCGCCTTAGTCTTCCACTGGAGAAATTGAGGTCGTCGAGGTTGCAACTTGAGTAGAATTGTTGATGTTGAGCTGAGGTCTTCGGAGGTCTTGTTGCTTTGTTGACATTGACGATCTTGGCATTTGCAAATCAACCACCTTGAGGTTGAATGTTGAGTATTTGTGATGGAAGCTTCTTCTCTTTGGTGCTACTGTCAGTTAGGTCTCACTTGGGTTCATCGTCAAGTATACTATGTAGGTTTTGAATGAAGGTAAGATAATAGAAGAATGCCTTGAAAATCTTAAAATAGAGGGGTAAGACGTTGAAATATTTGAGGAGATGAGAAGAGCGAAGCCATTTTTCGGACTTCTCTAGATAAAAATATATTTGGTAGAAATATATTTTTAACAAAATATTTGCTTTCCTAACTAACGTCCATGCTAACTAAGGTCTCCTACAGTCAGGATTGCTCTGATACCAAGTCTGTGGGGACCCCGGACTAGCATGTCCGAAATACCCTTGTGCCTACATCAGCGATCCCATGATCAGTGTGTCGCTGAGCACAATCAAACTGGTAATCAAGGAACATCCATGATTACCGAAGGAATATACTTACTTGACTGAAGTCATACTCTTCAATAGGTACTTGCAGCGGAAATCACCAAACAACGTGGAGCCCAAGTCATTCGCCTTAACCCTACAGGCAACTGACTGGGAAGCGCCCTAGTTCGCATTGACGTCAGTTCCGTCTCCTTCTTCAAGCTGCTCTTCTTTAAAATCTGGCTAAGACAATAGCCAGGGACGAAACCATTATGAGTACAATGGGAATTGTACTCGCAAACTACCCCCGAAAGAGCATGCACTACCCTTTTCTTTTTTTGTTTATAGTTTGAGTAAAACTTTGTTTGCTTTGAAAACTCTAATCTTTATTGAAAAGAGAATGATAGACTTTTGTTCAATAAAACTTTGTCTGAAAACTCTATAACTTTGGTTGAAGTAAAATAAGAGAAATTTTATAACTTTTCATAAACCTTGTATATTTTTCAAAACATCTATAGCCTTTGTTAAAGAAAACGAAAAGAAGGCTTTAGATTCTTTTTTTTTTTCCATAAAACTGTCTTTGTAAGGAGTTTTCTTTTAAAACATTTTCCCGAAAAATAGCTGTTTGTTAAAATAAGAAGTCCCTTTTTAAAAACGTTTTTCCCGGAAAATCACCATTTTGCTTATTTATCCAAAACTCCTCCTTTTTCCCGACCATGTCTCATCATGGTCCAATTATTTCCAACAACTCATACCAGCACATTGGCATAGTTGCATAAAACATCCTTCACTATCATTTTCTCTTTCAAATCTCAAACCTTTTTCCAAAACTTGCACATAGGCCTAGTACAGCCTCCCAACTGTCCATATCCGAGGACTCGGCTATTCGAATAGTTTTTACCCTCTGCAGAGGTAGCACGCTTTTCCCACACCCATCCGGTAGCTCATCGTGTCTGCCACGTCCCGCCATACAAGGTGTATGCGAAGTTGAGCCACCGGCCATAGCCTTTCCTTTGCTCATGCTAGTATAGGACCCTGCCCGTACGAATTCACCATTCCTTCAACACCTAGTACAGGATCCTCCGTCGAGGAACCTAGATGTAAGGACTCGTAGTTTTGCCCGGCGGCCAAAGGTGGACCTTCAATCCCTCAATCCATCAGATTGCCGGGACCCAGGTCAGGCGGTTAGGTCGCCATGCTCATCCCCTCATGCATAACGGAGTCGTCTCCGTCGATGAGGTATCCAGTACTAACACGAGCAAACTATATGACTACGCCCGTTCCCATATTTGGTAGATGTGGTCGCACAGGTTATTGGCTGGTTGTCATAGTACTAAGACACAATGTGCATTTTTCATAAACCATTCCCTTATCACTCTTCCACTTTAACATGCCGATAACTCGGCATTTCATCATCAACTAGTACTTTAAAAAGGAGTTTGGAATAAATCATATTTTTCCAACCTATAGTTTATACATATCTACTCTTGGCAAAATAGTTTTTTCATATCTTTGTAAAAAGGTTTTTTAAAAATCATCGCTACTTTTGAATACTTCAGGTGATCAAATAGATGAATATAAATGCAAGCTCAGTGAAGTAGCTTGCCTGTTTTCAGCATAATGTCCCTGGGACTTCTCCTCACTGATCAAAGAAATAAACTCCGGTTCTTCTCAAATAATTCCTTTCCAAGGTTCCCTCTGATAGCGTTTGCATCTAGCGTCGTAAAAAGGAAAAGAACACAATCAACATACAGTAGGACACTCCAACAACCAACATCAGCAACACTAACAAACAACAGGTCACATGAGAGAAGACTATTAACAAACAAGTTTGGCAATCACCATACTACTCATGTTTAAAAGTTATGTTTAAAGTTGTGATTAAGCATCTTTATTTAAACAGGAAATACTTCAGACAAAAGTTAAGCTACCAACTCTTTCTGTAATTCCAAATATCTCACCAATCTAAGGTAGAGACATTACTAGACACTCAAGCTAGCAGTCAACTTGAATATAACCCAAGTTTAACAAGCAAGGCAATTATATTAATCACACCAAATAATCTAATCATCAACATAAACAAGCAATATATACCATTACTAAATTACTCAATCAAGCATCACAACAACTCTAAAGCATCACACAGGGCTATTGCACTCACAAAGCAACACGATTTGATTTCGATTTAATTGAATTAACCATCATTTAATTGTGTCACAATTATGGCAGAAACTAGGGTTTCATGTTTAATTACATAACTTTTGTTCTGTTGGTCACAAAAATGTGAACTAAAATTCTACAGATATCTACTGATTTATAGAATACAATCCAATTGGATTTAATTCAATTTGAGTTACTAAACTCCCTGTATAAATGCTTTAATCCAGAATGTTGGTTTTCTTGTTTTTGCTACAACTCAAATTAATTGTATTAAAAAATTAAATCCTTTTAGGGATAGCTAGTATTTCTTATATGTGATCTAACAAAATTGGTTTGACCTCATTTGGATTAGTAGAGTATCAGAAACAAACAAGTTTAGGTTTATACCTTCTGTGGCATTTTGATTATCATTATTTATTTATTAGCCTAAATGGGGTGAAACTACATTAGTTAGTTAGATAATTTCATAAGCTTTCCAGAACATTTTCATTTGCTATTTTTAGATTCCTAGATCTCAAGATATTCCTTTTCAAAGTTCTAATCAAATTTCTGACAGAAAATTTCCCCTTTTTAAGTTTAGCAACTAACTGATTTGGTAATTTTCTACTAACTTAACCACAACACTAAATGGAATAAACCAGTGGCATTGGTTAGACTAGTTGAGGTACTTCTGATACCATTTTAGTTTGATATTTTTGGTTAAACCAAGTTTTAGCAAACATCTCCCAAAGATGGTATCAAAATAATCTTTCTGAGTTTTCAGTTAAAACTAACACCTTTGTCATTTTTATTTCAAATGGGAAATATGTCCAACAAGGATCATGGCCTGCATCTATGTGAAGATGGCATGTTATACTATCTACAAGATTTTAGTTTGCTATTTTTAGGCCTCTGGTTCAATAGCAATTTGCATGGGAAAAGGGCTATGTTCTGTTATTTCATGTGGTGGGATAATCCGATTAGCTATCTTCCTCAGATTATATCTTTTATCTAGATTTTATTTTGGGGTTCACAATAATTGTTCATGGTGGTACACTAACTATACTAACATGACATACCAATACAAACATCTAAATAAATCTAGATTAATTGCTATGATCAGATCAAAATCCTAAGCAGTAATCTGTTTTTCAGAAGTTTCTGAAAACAGACAGAACATAGCTTCTTTGCCCCATGTTTCCATCAATCTAGACTAATTATTTTTGAAAACTAAAACTTTCATTTGAATCTATGTAACTTGATCTTTCTAACCATGCAAGGATTTCAAATTTTGGTGGGGCAGATTTATCAGAAAATGCATGCAAATGTGGCTACTATATACGGCTTCCAGCACTTTGATCGCAAGATCAACGGCTCACAGCCATCACCTAGCTCCCGACGGGGAGAGAGACAGAGGCGGAGGGGAGATGGCCGGGGAAGCTACCTGCCGGCGGGGAGCGTCGGCGGTGTGGGTGGTGGTCGACGGAGGAGGTCCTGGGAAGCAGCTGGACGCCGGTGGCGTCGCCGGAGAGAGACCACAGCGGCGACACGGCGGCGGCGGCCGTGCAGCTCGGAGGGGAGCTCCGGCTCCTCCTCTGCTGCTCCTGCGGCTTCCTGGCAGTGTGTGAGAGGTGGGGGAGTGAGGGAGAGGCTGTGAGAGGGAGCAGAGAGGGTGTGGCGAGGGGGAGCAGCTCGGGCACGGTTGGGGATTAAATAGGCCGGAGCTCGGCTCACCGTGGTCGGGGTGCAGGAGAGGGGCTTCCAGGGCTCGATAGGGTTCGCCGTAGGGGCGGCTATGATGCGGGGATGCTGGGGAGCAGAAGGGAGCGCGTGGCGACGAGCCGTGCTTGATCGAGGTGGGGGACGGCCTGGGCGTGCTCGGGGGTGGCGCGGGCGGCGCTGGGCGTGCTTGGTCGGCGTCGCGGCGCGAGGGAGGCACGGGCACGTGCCAAGGGGGGGGTAGAGGGGTGGCGTGGGCGCGCCTTGGCGTGTCGGGGCGGCTCGGGCGGGCTCCTGTCGGCCGGGGTGGTCTCGGTGTGGGCATGCCCGCCAGGTGCTCGACCGATTGTCGGCCGGCAGGGCACCGGCAAATGCGGGCAGGGTGAGGGGCCTGGCGCAATGGGGTTGCCATGGGGAGTCTCAGGGGGACCGTGGAACGCTCCTGGACATGCTGGTTGCTGGTTTTTGGTGCTGGTTTGCCAAGTGGCTGTGGTGGGGGGGCATGTCCATGGCATGGATGTTTAGGTTAGGGTTTCGGGTATGGGAGATGTGGGGTGTGTCCAGAGGGTGTAAGGGCACTAGGTGAGGTGCTGGACACAATGGTTTAGCAAGTGGGCCAGTGGAGGGTGTGGCATTAGAATAAATGGGTGAGGCGCCATTTTCACCATGCGACACAATATGGCATTATTAGGGTTTTTAAATGGTTAGCAACAAATGGTGAGGTGCAAGTGTGCTAATGGTGGTGGATGATATGCAAGTGTTGATGTTTAATTTCTTTAAGGTTGCTACCAAAATTGGAGATCCCATTTTAGGTAATAGGAATTGTGGGAATGAATTAATTCCTATTATTTCATGTGGCCTTTTTATTATAGGTCTTATCATTTCATGTGGCACTTAATTGCCTTTTTGTTTTTATTTAGCAAGCAAACCCACAACAATGAAGAAAACACAAGCAATACTCACATCACCACCATGACCACATAATTCAAACCATATGAATTAATCACACCATCATTTTCATAATTAACAATAATATCTTATAAAAAAAATGATCACACTCAATTATGACAAGGTGATGTTTAAAGAAATGTCTCAACACATAACTTAATTGTTTTCCAAAAAGGGTTGAGAAGGGAAATATGTGGGGTAATATATTTCCCACTAGTGTTGTTTTCAAATGGAGTGGAAATCAGGGTTTATAAAATGGGAGTTGCATATACATGCAAATTATCACGGTTGATAATTAAATAGGAGATAACATATAGATCCCCATATTTTTGGGAACACATAATTTTGGAAATACTTTTACTTTCTCAACTAAAAGGTATTTTATTTATTGCTGAAATCAAACATCATTGAAATAAACTTTGGCCAAAATAAGGTTGGAAAAGATATATGGAATTTACTCTTGTCATAACATGAGCACCGAGTTTAATATATTTTACTTGGGCTGGATTCTTGGATTAATATTTACTAGTCAAACAACAAGTCACACAAGGTCAAACAGAACAATATAAAGGAAAACACAATCATTAGTGTAGTAATTTCAAAAAGTTTTTGTTGGTTCTGAATCTTGGGTCTTGTTAATTCTTATTATAATTTTGGGATGTTACAAATCCTCCTGGGATTTTGGAGGTGTACCAGATCCAACTCCTCCATCTTCATCCCAACTCCATCCTTATTCTCTCCATCTTCGCCTACCTTTGTGAGGCCTACATTGGCATCCGTCCCTCGGTGGCACCCTACCGCAGCTTCTACTCCCTCCGGTCCACCGCGCCGAACGAGCGGATCGGATGCGTCTCCTTCCGCATTGCTGACGCCAGGAGCAGGAACTACATTCCCATCGCATGGTGCGGTGAAAACGCCATCACCAAGGTGATGAAGAAGGTGGAGGACTTCCGCAAGCAGTGGTTCTTCGTCGACACCAAGGGGACCAACCCTCTCCTGGAGGTGCCCGTGGCGCCCCCGAAGAAGTGGGCGCGCTGGGCGAGCGCAGGCTTTGAGGGCCCGAAGCTTGACGCGGTGTACGAGTGCATACTGAGGCTTCGTAAGGGCGGACTCACCAGCCAGATGGTGGCGAAAGACTTCACGAGGCGCCGCATCACCCCCCTCAAGTGGCATTCAGAGCCGGTGTGGTAGTACACAGGCAGGGGGGATAGGATGCGGCTGTGCTCGGACAACTTCACACTGGAGGTGCTGTACCAGGTTATGGGGGTCCTCTTCGCCACGACGGACATCCCATCCCCCACCTGCGACGAGGCCCGGACGCTCTTCAGCTTTACTGAAGAGAGCATGCATGAGCACCGAGGCGCCGGCCTGTATTCGACGAATGGGGGATCGTGCCCGGGACACCGCGGTCCCCGCACCAACCCATGGGCGGCGGAGCCGGAGCATATGGACGAGTCACCGGAGCCAGACAAGGTCGAAGACTCTGGCGAGGAGGAGGCCTCGAGAGGCACCGACCCTTCTGGCGAGGACGAGGCCTCGAGAGGCGCTAACCCCTCGGGAGGCTCCACCGGCTCCCCCAGGAGCGCACCGCCTAAAGAGGACCTCCACGTGATCTCCTCCAGCGACGACGAGGATGCCTTTCGCGTAGCTCCTTCCCGTCGCACCGTAGAGGAGGAGGAGAGCAGCAGCAAGGGAGGACGCTGCGAGCCCCGCTCCAAGGCCGTCCACGACAGGAACGCCGCAGCCGCGAGGGGCGCTCCTCGCGAGGAGGCAGGAGCGGCCCGAGAGGAGGCCAGAGCAAGCAGCCCCCAGCCACCAAAGGCGAAGAAACGGATGTGGAGGATGGCCGACGAGTAAGTCCTGATTTCCCTCCTTTCTTTAGGATTTGCCTTTGAACACCCTCCTGAAGGATCTCTGTTTGTCTTTCTTTCAGCAATCTTGCGGCGCCGAAGAGGCGACGGCTCCGCAAGCTTGGAGAGACCGCCAGCGTCGCCGTGGAGACGCCCGTGGCCGACGAGCCGCAGCATGTGGCTACTCCTCCCGCGGGTGAGCACCGCGCGGAGGAGGTGGTTGAAGAGGTGGCGCCGTCGCCAGCTCGGGCCGCTACTCCTCCCGCGGGTGAGCACCGCGCGGAGGAGGTGATTGAAGAGGTGGCGCCGTCGCCAGTTCGGGCCGCCACTCCTCCCGTACAGCAGGAGGCGATGGAGGAGGAGGAGGAGGTTGAAGAGATCGTCATGGAGCCGCCTCCGGAGGAGGAGGCTCCCACAAGAGGGGCTGACGTGCCCGAGGCCGCGGCAGGCGCGGCCACCACGGAAGGGATGGGAAGCGCCCCTGAGGAGCAGGAGGTGGAGGTGCCTCCGGAGCCCACGGACGCCGGAGCCGGGGGCGAGAGGACGCCCAGCCCCCAGAGGGCTCCTGACGCGGGCGGCGAAGGAGGTGCCCACACGAGCCCCCAGGCCGCATCAGAAGCGGCTGTGAGCCCGAGGCAGGGTGCCTCGGGCGCCTCGCTAAGGATCGAGACCTCTGCACCCCGCAGCGATGCGGGGACCTTGGCGCTACGGGAGCCGCGGCGCCACGCGGTTCACCGCAGCACCGTCCTCAGCCAGGCGCGGTGGACGCTCGACGAGCTGGAGGCGCAGTTCGCCGAAGAGGAACTCGCCAGGGCGGAGGAGCGGGCGAGACTCGACGAGGGCTGGGCCCTCCTCCGCGAGAGCGTGGAGAGCTACCGCCGGCAGGACGCGGCGGCCCTGGCGGCACGCCAAGAGGCCATGCGCTTCGCCGAAGAGACCCGCGACAGCGTGAAGCGGGAGGCGGCGGAGACCATGGAGCAGCTGGAAGCCGCGCGGGAGGCGCTCGAAGCGGAGACCGCCTCCAAGCAACAGGAGATCGCGGCCGCAGAGCAGAAGTTCATCGCTGACTCCAAGGTTGTACAGGCCAGCCTGAGGGTGTGTTTGTTTGGGCTTATTTTGGCTTTTGGCTTTGGCTTATAAGCCAGAAAAGCACCTAAATAGGTGCTTTTTTGGGTTTTGGATTTTGGAAGCCAAAAGATTTGGATCTTTGTTTTTGGCTTCTGAAATCTAAAAGCCAAAAAAGCATCTAAATAGGTGCTTTTTTTGGCTTATAAGCCAAAGCCAAAAGCCAAAATAAGCCCAAACAACCACACCCTGAAGGAGCTTCGCGAGCTGCTGGACACCCGCGAGAAGCGGCTGGTGCAGCGCGAAGCGGAGTTGACGCAGCGCGAGGGAGAGCTCTCCCCCCGCGAGGTGGAGCTGCGCCGGCGTGAGGAGCAGGTCCAACAGCTCGAGAAGGACCAGGCCATCCGCGAGGAGCAGCTGCTGGCCCGCGAGAGTCGGGTGGCCAGGGACGAGGCCACCTACGCGGAGCGCCGCGAGAAAGCCAACGCCAAGAAGAAGGCGCAGGAGGAGGCCGACGACAAGGTCAAGCTCATCCGCCAAGATCTCGCCAAGAGCTATGACGAGAAGGCCACGAAGCAAGAGGAGCGCTTCAAGACGAAACGCAAGGGGCTCCAGGACCGCATCAAGGAGCTCGAGAAGGAGGAGAAGCGGATGGCCTCCCGCCTTCAGAGCGCCAGGGAGGCCTAGCCTCGCGCGGAAGGGAAAGTCGCCGCCCTGGAGAAGGACCTGAGCGAGCTCCACCAGCAGGAGGGGCCGGTCGTGAACCTTGTGGAGGAGGCACGGAGCAACGCGGAGATCGGCCGAACCATGTCGCGCCAACGCCAACGCATGCTCCAGGACCTGGTGCTTCATGCGCGCGCTGTTGGGGATCGCCTAGGAACCGAGGTCCCCTCCTTTGCTGCAGGGGGAGCGATGACGAGGCCGCGTACACGTTCTTCTTCGAGCAGTTCCTCGCAAAGCTTGAAGAGACCGCAAAAAACCTTAGCGACCGCGTCGTGGAGGAGAGCCGCGATCTCCTCGTCATGGCCACATGCTGCATCTTTGCCAACCTCGCGAGGCTTCAGCCTTCCCTCGACCTCGAGGCTGTGACGGCGCCCGTCGGCATCTGCAGCAGCACGGCGGTGACCGACAGGATGCGAAAGGCTGCCGAGGCGTATGCCAAGAAATTCGACCAAGTCGAGGTCGAGGAGGACGAGGACGATGGCGAGGAGGACGCCGCGGAGGAGGCCCCTGCGGACGACGTGGGCACCTCAGGAGGCCCGACGGCCTGAGCTTTGCCCTGCAGCTGGATGTGCATGGGGCACATATTATCTTGGAATTTTGTTTGCAAACATTGTAAAGACTTGTTTAAGCTTTATTTGAATGCGCTTGTGAATGTCCCTCGGGAAGCTTTTATCTTTCCCCTCATGTCTTTTTCGCTCTACGTCTTAGGACCCTCTCTTAGCGCTACACCACCGCCGCTTCGGTATGTGAGAGTCAGGGCTCCACAAGGCCGGGGGGTGCGTGAGGCCTCAAGAAGTAAGAGCTCCTCGAAGCGCGATGCTTGGGGCCCCCCTTTGACGCGCAAGCAGCCCATGAGGCGTAGGAGAGAGAAAAGAGGCTCGAGGGGCAAAAACCAGCGAAAGGAAATTCAACCAAGTGTTTGGACTTAGCCTGACGAGGCGTTTTTGCCTTGGAGAGGGTGTTGGTTCCCTGGCGAGGCGTCTTTGCCTTGGAGAGGGTGTTGGTTCCCTGGCGAGGCGTTTTGAACCTGCTTTCCTGCGTTTGGACAGATAGGCATACCCAGAAGCAATACATAGCTAGATAACTCATGCGCGCTTGTAGGTTCCTTCATTCGTGTCTCGCGAAGAGAACTGTGGCACCCCCTTCTGACACATGTCGTCAGAAAGGCGGTCGCCCCGTGCGCCAGCCCAGGATATCCGGACGCACGTTACAATAATGCAACATAGCGGAAATATCATTACACAATCAGGCCCAAAGGGTTACAAATTGTTTACATGGCCATCAAGGCAAGAAAATCCCTTATTGCCAAGTATGGCTCGGGACGGAGTTTAATCGGCAGCGGAAGATAATGGTACGACAACGTCTTGGTGCGGCTCCATTCCACAGGCATCTGGCTGGGCTACTGATCCTAGCACGTTCTTGCTCCATCTCTTTGCTATGGTAGAAGGTGAATCCTTTCCACGTCTGGCCACATGAAAAGCCAGTTTGAGTACAATGATGTACTCGCAAGTAACAACCACAAGACATGAGTAGTCAAGCAATCAGGAAACAAGTAACTAGTGACAGAAAATAATCTAAACATGGCAAGTGTCTACTCACGACATTCCAAGTGGATAGCAACAGGGTAGCACGACAAATCATGGCATAAGTAGATGATGGGGTATCCCCAGTACAGAGTCCAAGCCAGGTGGGGTTGGATCGTGCACCGGCGATCAGACAAGAGAACTTACCTGTGACAAACAACGGATGTACCCATTGGTAATAAGTATTATAACAAACCTGTCACAACTAGGCCCAACGGCCTCACCACATCTTTCCACTGCTAGGCCCACTGGCCTCATCTATCCACTAGGTAATGCACGGACGATGTTGGCTCAGGCCTAACTCTAGGCCCCAACGATCGCACCGCCATCCCTCAACACGGGTAACCATTCACAACTGAGGTAACATTCCCTGCATCATCTTATTGTTTATTTAGTGGAATCAGGTTGTTCATCTTACTTTCACACCGAACTTAAGTTTAACCTCCGGACTCGACAAAGGACAATAGTGTGACCGACACTGAACTGTTCCATAACCTAGGAACAAGGCTAGCTGCTAGTTGATACACTCTCGAGAGGTTGCAATTACCACCCATCTAACTGCACCTTGCTTCGCGACGGCAAGATACAATTACATAACCGTTCACGCTACCAAGACACTCCTTGTATAGCTACCGACTTACCACTCGGGCTAAGTCTTATGACGAAGTGAATCCGGCACGTCCCCTACTCATGAGCAACGCCTAGCTCCGGAACCTTCACAAGACTAGCCCCGACCACAACTATGCAGTATCCGACTAGACTTGCCAAGTGGGTAGCATCAAAGGAGGCGTGATAGGTTACATAGGCTATGGCTCTCCCATTTGGGCGACAGTGGTAGTGCGTTCAATGATCAGATTGGTGGCACTATGGACTGACCCTATCGAAGCTTGGAGGGTTGGTTCATTTAATCCAGTTTCTTTCAACAACAATTCCAACAACAGAGGGTTAGTCCAACACAATAAATATCATATCATATCAACATGAAACAGATTAGTCCAATGCAAAATCGTAATATCATATCAACATGGAACAGAAACAAACTGCACCCAATATTTCAAACAATATTTAGTTAGTTCAATCAATGGTTAGTTTCAACCGGGCGATGGCGGAGATAACTCCGACCAGTGACAGCCACAGGTTGAGTAAAATAAAATAAACAGCACAGTTGGTTAGCGTCAACCGGGCGATGGCGGAGATACCTCCGGCCAGTAGCAGCCACAGATCGACTACAAAAGTTAGTGGAGGCGTCCACGCGATCCCGTTCCGCCATTCCCTTGACTGCGGCGGTTCCTCCAGTCCATCGTCGCCGGAATGGGGAGTGGTGCATGGTACCGTCCAACACACGCCACAACTCTACAGAAAAGTAGACGAGATTCAATCCACGTGGGCGGTGCCCAACATGTATTTAGTCGCCGGCCGGAACTCAACCCACACTTGATGGGTTTATCGTATTACAGGAATGAAAACAAAGTCACGATATCTCGTGACGCACAGTTGACAGGATATAAACCAAAGCCACGATATCTCGTGACGCACAGTTGACAGATGATAAGCAATCATAAGAAAGAAAGCATCCATTCCACTCGAGGATTAACTCGACGTGGTGTCAGCAATCTTGGCAAAAAGACCCAAATGAAAAGCCAGCGTCCCAAGCGTCGCAGTCAAAGCGGGCATACGCCAGCCAAGTTTGACGGAGGGAGAAGAAGCAAATAACTCTTTGGCAAATGCCCCCAACTCCGAGGATCATAAGGCGACATTCGTCCGCTCCTCACCTCGGCGAAGGAGAAGAAGCAAACAATCATGGGAACGCATGTTATAGTTATCCAGTTAGATGGTTCGACAAAGCCACGCAAGTGCGAGGCGCACAATTTATTCACTCGTCATTCTAATGCACACATGGATGATGAGTGGAACATGGCATCACTATCTATACTTGAAATTAAACATGGCGTAGCTACCTAAGCTTGAAATAAACATAGCATGCAAATATACACATGAAATCACCGGAACCAACATCAGCATCGGCTAGCAATAAAATATAACGCGCATGTGTGACATGATAATCTGCAAACAAACAACACCGCTTGAGTGTTCATAGCAAGTGGTTAGCTTGCCTTCGAAGATCGACACCATTTGGTTTCGGCGGTCACGGACGTCACGGTTTAGGGTCTCGGTTTTGCCATCGCGGGAAAACACCTACGCAAGTGCACAAGGGTGCTGAGCATACAAACATTTTACAAAAATGTAAAACCTATACCACTGGATAGATCTTTTCAAAATATGAATTTAGAAATTTGAATCACCTCAATCGGAGCTACGGTTCAAAAGATATTGGACTTCTAGTTCTCGGTAATTATCAGCCACTTCCAGAAAAAAACGTTCGCGGGCCGAATCTTACCGGGCCAGGCCGGTCGTGTATTCTCTGTAAAACGTTTTCCCTTGAGGAAAGCGTAAAGCGTAAAATACGCTTTTGCTGGCCACAAGGGGATCGGTCGGATCGTCCTCATCCTGGCTCCCGTATGCACCGAGGTGCTCGGGGACGACGGGGACAGGCCGGCCGCCGGCAGCAGCTGTCCCGGCGGGGCCGGACGGGGGCGGCGGAGAGGCCGCTGTGCCCCACCCCAGCTGGGGTCGCGCGGGGCGTGGCCGGGGACGGCCTCCGCGTGCGGTGCCCGCGACCACCGCGGCGCGGCCATGGCGGACATGGCCGGCGACGACGTCAGCGAAGGGGCGGGCTGAGGCGGACGCCGACGACGCGGGCGGACGCGCCGGGCTTCACCGCAACCGTGGGACGGCCAGGGACTGCGGGAGTCGCCGCCGGGAGGGCCAGGAGGGCCGGGACGCGCGGGTCGCCGTCTTGGTCGAAGCTGGCGTCGGTCGGGGTGGGCTTCCGGGAGGACGCCGGCGACGGGGGCCGAGGACAGCGGCGTGGTCGCCGTGCCCCACCGTGGCCAGGGACACGCGAGCGTGGAGAGGGCGCGTCGGCGCCAGCTTGCCGAGCTTGGCAGGGGCGGCCGCGCGCGATCGAGCACGGGCTCGAGCACGCCGAGCTCAAGTGCTCACCGGGGATGCGTGCCTCGCCGTCGGAGGGGGCGGAGCCTCCACGCCTCACCGCGCCCGCAGCAGGGTTCCCTGCGGCAGAGAGGTTGCGGAGCTCGCCCCAGCGGTGCTTCTAGGCTTCGGCCATGGGAGCCCGAAGGCTCACGTGAGCTCGTTCGACAAGGGTGGGACTAGAGAGAGGGGTCTGGGGATGAGAGTGTGCGGCGCGGGAGGAGCTCGAGCTGCTCTCTTATAGCCCGGGGAAAGAGGAGGCAGCGGCTTGCGTCGATTCAACGCAACGGCATAACTCTAAAAAAAAATCACACGGAAGGGATAAGGACGGAAGCTGGATAGAGATACCGAGCTGGACGAACAGTAGTTCATAGTGAAGTTACTGCACGGGATTAGACAGGGTTTTAGGGCTAAGCGGGATTTAGGGCTGGCCAAAGCGTGTGTTCGGGACGTCTAGAGCACGACACGAGCGGCATTGTCGCGTTCCCGTCGACTCAGGGCGCTAAACGGAAAACATGCCATACCACTGGGTTCGTAACGACGAGACCGACACAACAAAACAAGAATCATTCCAGGATTCCAAACTTCGCAACACAATATTTTCAGAAAACCAAGGGTCCACAAGGTGTTCAATGAAATGACCAGGGCCTTGCACATGTTAGAAAAATCCCCAAAATTCACAGTAGGATAGGATAGGTTTATATAGTATATATGTGAAGTTTGAGCTCAGTTGGACCCAGGGAAGTTGGTCAAATAATTTGGTGTCCCAAGAGTGCCTAATGGCATGGGTATGCCAAGTGCATTTTCTCAAATGATGTTGGCCTGATATTGTGGATATGAGGGTGTGTATGGGTTCTTGTCAACTTGGAAAAGTGTCAATGCCAAATGATTTTTATAGCTAGGGGTTGCTTTGGAAATTGCAATATGCAGGAAAAGGGCATTATAAAGGAAGTACCTCAAATATTGCTCAAATGAGGTTGGGCCAATGGAGTGAAAAGTTCAGGAGGTGAAATTAGGCCCATCCACAAAATTGTAGAATTTTTGGATGAGTGGAAGGTGTCTGAATACTTATTGGACTGGAAATGGCATAATAGCGGATATGATTTAACCGAGGGTTTTTGCATTGGACTATGGAATATTTTCCCATAGGGTGGATGTATAAGTATGAGGGAACCATATGGTAGCTTGGTAGAATTTATCTTAAGATACAATTGTGGTGGTGGCTTTTAGTGGAATAGACGGAAGGGTTTTGGAACACTGGAGTGGCATCAATGTGTGACAACGAAAATAGTGGCATCGAGATATGGTGGAGGTTGATAAGCTCAAGGTTTGTTGGGAAATCTCCAAGTGAGCAAAACCAAAGTCAATTCAAAGACCAACAAGTGGGAGAAAATAGTTTGGAAACAGAAAAAGTTTTTCAGGCGGGAGAAAAACATTACTAACATTAGGGACGAATTTTCGGGATGTGACAAACCTTCCCCCCTTAAAAAGAATCTCGTCCCGAGATTCGGAGACTAATGAAGATTCCCGGGGTTATACATGATATTTCTTGTATGGTTTATTACACCCCTAGATTTAAATATTTTAAAACTTTTCTACACGGTACTAGGGTTTAACACTCAAAAGGGTTAACACTTAGCAGGATATTTCTAAAACAAACATTATCAAGGCATGATATTTTTATCACACTCAAAGCATTCTAAGGATGGCATGGCAGGGGCTCACTGAATCAAACAAGATAGGATCTACCCCTACGGTATATAAATATAAACTAGGGTTTTTGCTTAAATGATCACACATGGCAAGGCACACATAAACCACAAAACCATGGCAAAACAACAAGCAGTCTACAACCAAGCTAACAAAACACTCTACAAAAATCCTTTCGTGCTCCAACGATGTGGGACACTCAAAAAGCATAATAAAGCTTGCGATGGGGGTCATCGTGGAGGGCTTGGGCCCTTTCTTTAACATGAGTTCTCACAAGGTTCATATTGGGTGAGGAACCTTGTGTCGTCACATGTATGAGTTTTTTTTTTCCAAACCTATACACGAGCCAACATTAAGTGAGCGGGACACCGTGGTTGTAGTGTCTCATTGATTACTTCCACTTAATAGTTAAACCTATGCAACACACCCAAAATAATCCTCATACTAATGGGTAGTGTCGATTCCTTATCAAGGAAGAAACCGGCAAGTCGCGTTGGGAAAGGGTTGGGACAAGCTTTTCTACACCATACTGTTGACCGACACGAGCCATGCCAGTTAGGCGGAGACGGGTTAAATCCATCGGGTCGTTGTCGGGCAAAAGTATGGCGGGGCTCTCCATGCTAGGGTAGTCGACAGCCAGCCTGGTGCTCTAATACCATGCTCTGTGGCACCCCCTTCTGACACATGTCGTCAGAAAGGCGGTCGCCCCGTGCGCCAGCCCAGGATATCCGGACGCACGTTACAACAATGCAACATAGCGGAAATATCATTACACAATCAGGCCCAAAGGGTTACAAATGGTTTACATGGCCATCAAGGCAAGAAAATCCCTTATTGCCAAGTATGGCTCGGGACGGAGTTTAATCGGCAGCGGAAGATAATGGTACGACAACGTCTTGGTGCGGCTCCATTCCACAGGCATCTGGCTGGGCTACTGATCCTAGCACGTTCTTGCTCCATCTCTTTGCTATGGTAGAAGGTGAATCCTTTCCACGTCTGGCCACATGAAAAGCCAGTTTGAGTACAATGATGTACTCGCAAGTAACAACCACAAGACATGAGCAGTCAAGCAATCAGGCAACAAGTAACTAGTGACAGAAAATAATCTAAACATGGCAAGTGTCTACTCACGACATTCCAAGTGGATAGCAACAGGGTAGCACGACAAATCATGGCATAAGTAGATGATGGGGTATCCCCAGTACAGAGTCCAAGCCAGGTGGGGTTGGATCGTGCACCGGCGATCAGACAAGAGAACTTACCTGTGACAAACAACGGATGTACCCATTGGTAATAAGTATTATAACAAACCTGTCACAACTAGGCCCAACGGCCTCACCACATCTTTCCACTGCTAGGCCCACTGGCCTCATCTATCCACTAGGTAATGCACGGACGATGTTGGCTCAGGCCTAACTCTAGGCCCCCAACGATCGCACCGCCATCCCTCAACACGGGTAACCATTCACAACTGAGGTAACATTCCCTGCATCATCTTATTGTTTATTTAGTGGAATCAGGTTGTTCATCTTACTTTCACACCGAACTTAAGTTTAACCTCCGGACTCGACAAAGGACAATAGTGTGACCGACACTGAACTGTTCCATAACCTAGGAACAAGGCTAGCTGCTAGTTGATACACTCTCGAGAGGTTGCAATTACCACCCATCTAACTGCACCTTGCTTCGCGACGGCAAGATACAATTACATAACCGTTCACGCTACCAAGACACTCCTTGTATAGCTACCGACTTACCACTCGGGCTAAGTCTTATGACGAAGTGAATCCGGCACGTCCCCTACTCATGAGCAACGCCTAGCTCCGGAACCTTCACAAGACTAGCCCCGACCACAACTATGCAGTATCCGACTAGACTTGCCAAGTGGGTAGCATCAAAGGAGGCGTGATAGGTTACATAGGCTATGGCTCTCCCATTTGGGCGACAGTGGTAGTGCGTTCAATGATCAGATTGGTGGCACTATGGACTGACCCTATCGAAGCTTGGAGGGTTGGTTCATTTAATCCAGTTTCTTTCAACAACAATTCCAACAACAGAGGGTTAGTCCAACACAATAAATATCATATCATATCAACATGAAACAGATTAGTCCAATGCAAAATCGTAATATCATATCAACATGGAACAGAAACAAACTGCACCCAATATTTCAAACAATATATAGTTAGTTCAATCAATGGTTAGTTTCAACCGGGCGATGGCGGAGATAACTCCGACCAGTGACAGCCACAGGTTGAGTAAAATAAAATAAACAGCACAGTTGGTTAGCGTCAACCGGGCGATGGCGGAGATACCTCCGGCCAGTAGCAGCCACAGATCGACTACAAAAGTTAGTGGAGGCGTCCACGCGATCCCGTTCCGCCATTCCCTTGACTGCGGCGGTTCCTCCAGTCCATCGTCGCCGGAATGGGGAGTGGTGCATGGTACCGTCCAACACACGCCACAACTCTACAGAAAAGTAGACGAGATTCAATCCACGTGGGCGGTGCCCAACATGTATTTAGTCGCCGGCCGGAACTCAACCCACACTTGATGGGTTTATCGTATTACAGGAATGAAAACAAAGTCACGATATCTCGTGACGCACAGTTGACAGGATATAAATCAAAGCCACGATATCTCGTGACGCACAGTTGACAGATGATAAGCAATCATAAGAAAGAAAGCATCCATTCCACTCGAGGATTAACTCGACGTGGTGTCAGCAATCTTGGCAAAAAGACCCAAATGAAAAGCCAGCGTCCCAAGCGTCGCAGTCAAAGCGGGCATACGCCAGCCAAGTTTGACGGAGGGAGAAGAAGCAAATAACTCTTTGGCAAATGCCCCCAACTCCGAGGATCATAAGGCGACATTCGTCCGCTCCTCACCTCGGCGAAGGAGAAGAAGCAAACAATCATGGGAACGCATGTTATAGTTATCCAGTTAGATGGTTCGACAAAGCCACGCAAGTGCGAGGCGCACAATTTATTCACTCGTCATTCTAATGCACACATGGATGATGAGTGGAACATGGCATCACTATCTATACTTGAAATTAAACATGGCGTAGCTACCTAAGCTTGAAATAAACATAGCATGCAAATATACACATGAAATCACCGGAACCAACATCAGCATCGGCTAGCAATAAAATATAACGCGCATGTGTGACATGATAATCTGCAAACAAACAACACCGCTTGAGTGTTCATAGCAAGTGGTTAGCTTGCCTTCGAAGATCGACACCATTTGGTTTCGACGGTCACGGACGTCACGGTTTAGGGTCTCGGTTTTGCCATCGCGGGAAAACACCTACGCAAGTGCACAAGGGTGCTGAGCATACAAACATTTTACAAAAATGTAAAACCTATACCACTGGATAGATCTTTTCAAAATATGAATTAGAAATTTGAATCACCTCAATCGGAGCTACGGTTCAAAAGATATTGGACTTCTAGTTCTCGGTAATTATCAGCCACTTCCAGAAAAAAACGTTCGCGGGCCGAATCTTACCGGGCCAGGCCGGTCGTGTATTCTCTGTAAAACGTTTTCCCTTGAGGAAAGCGTAAAGCGTAAAATGCGCTTTTGCTGGCCACAAGGGGATCGGTCGGATCGTCCTCATCCTGGCTCCCGTATGCACCGAGGTGCTCGGGGACGACGGGGACAGGCCGGCCGCCGGCAGCAGCTGTCCCGGCGGGGCCGGACGGGGGCGGCGGAGAGGCCGCTGTGCCCCACCCCAGCTGGGGTTGCGCGGGGCGTGGCCGGGGACGGCCTCCGTGTGCGGTGCCCGCGACCACCGCGGCGCGGCCATGGCGGACACGGCCGGCGACGACGTCGGCGAAGGGGCGGGCTGAGGCGGACGCCGACGACGCGGGCGGACGCGACGGGCTTCACCGCAACCGTGGGATGGCCAGGGACTGCGGGAGTCGCCGCCGGGAGGGCCAGGAGGGCCGGGACGCGCGGGTCGCCGCCTTGGTCGAAGCTGGCGTCGGTCGGGGTGGGCTTCCGGGAGGACGCCGGCGACGGGGGCCGAGGACAGCGGCGTGGTCGCCGTGCCCCACCGCGGCCTGGGACACGCGAGCGTGGAGAGGGCGCGCCGGCGCCAGCTTGCCGAGCTTGGCAGGGGCGGCCGCGCGCGATCGAGCACGGGCTCGAGCACGCCGAGCTCAAGTGCTCACCAGGGATGCGTGCCTCGCCGTCGGAGGGGGCGGAGCCTCCACGCCTCACCGCGCCCGCAGCAGGGTTCCCTGCGGCAGAGAGGTTGCGGAGCTCGCCCCAGCGGTGCTTCTGGGCTTCGGCCATGGGAGCCCGAAGGCTCACGTGAGCTCGTTCGACAAGGGTGGGACTAGAGAGAGGGGTCTGGGGATGAGAGTGTGCGGCGCGGGAGGAGCTCGAGCTGCTCTCTTATAGCCCGGGGAACGAGGAGGCAGCGGCTTGCGTCGATTCAACGCAACGGCATAACTCTAAAAAAAAATCACACGGAAGGGATAAGGACGGAAGCTGGATAGAGATACCGAGCTGGACGAACAGTAGTTCATAGTGAAGTTACTGCACGGGATTAGACAGGGTTTTAGGGCTAAGCGGGATTTAGGGCTGGCCAAAGCGTGTGTTCGGGACGTCTAGAGCACGACACGAGCGGCATTGTCGCGTTCCCGTCGACTCAGGGCGCTAAACGGAAAACATGCCATACCACTGGGTTCGTAACGACGAGACCGACACAACAAAACAAGAATCATTCCAGGATTCCAAACTTCGCAACACAATATTTTCAGAAAACCAAGGGTCCACAAGGTGTTCGATGAAATGACCAGGGCCTTGCACATGTTAGAAAAATCCCAAAATTCACAGTAGGATAGGATAGGTTTATATAGTATATATGTGAAGTTGAGCTCAGTTGGACCCAGGGAAGTTGGTCAAATAATTTGGTGTCCCAAGAGTGCCCTAATGGCATGGGTATGCCAAGTGCATTTCTCAAATGATGTTGGCCTGATATTGTGGATATGAGGGTGTGTATGGGTTCTTGTCAACTTGGAAAAGTGTCAATGCCAAATGATTTTTGTAGCTAGGGGTTGCTTTGGAAATTGCAATATGCAGGAAAAGGGCATTATAAAGGAAGTACCTCAAATATTGCTCAAATGAGGTTGGGCCAATGGAGTGAAAAGTTCAGGAGGTGAAATTAGGCCCATCCACAAAATTGTAGAATTTTTGGATGAGTGGAAGGTGTCTGAATACTTATTGGACTGGAAATGGCATAATAGCGGATATGATTTAACCGAGGGTTTTTGCATTGGACTAGGGAATATTTTCCCATAGGGTGGATGTATAAGTATGAGGGAACCATATGGTAGCTTGGTAGAATTTATCTTAAGATACAATTGTGGTGGTGGCTTTTAGTGGAATAGACGGAAGGGTTTTGGAACACTGGAGTGGCATCAATGTGTGACAACGAAAATAGTGGCATCGAGATATGGTGGAGGTTGATAAGCTCAAGGTTTGTTGGGAAATCTCCAAGTGAGCAAAACCAAAGTCAATTCAAAGACCAACAAGTGGGAGAAAATAGTTTGGAAACAGAAAAAAAAATTTCAGGCGGGAGAAAAACATTACTAACATTAGGGACGAATTTTCGGGATGTGACAAGAACAGGCACCAAGGTCCTTGGTGAGTTGACGTGCACGGGAGCCGGTCCATGAGTTCAGAGCTCCTTGGGAGTTGACATGCATGAGGGCTGACCCGTGAGTTCAGAGCTCGGATCCCTTGGGTTTGAGGCGCTGTCGGGATGCTCCCGTGGCAAGGCACCATGCTAGCCCCCGCTCGCGAGATACACAGGAGGGATCATACGAGCGAGAATGAAAGGCAATAACATAACTGCTTACCGAAGCAACAACATATGCTGACGCAGAGCGCAAAGGTTCAAAGTGACCTGAAACAGAGGTTCATTACACTGGCATGGCCAGAAATACAAAATCCGCCATGTCTAGGCATGGGGTTCCACATTCAGTGGCTAAGACTCTCACGGCCCGTGGCGACGCATGTAGAGAGAGCTCAGAGAGGGGGCCCCTATGTGGGGGTGGCTTCATGAGCCTGCGGTCCCCCATGGCTGGGCATGGGGATCCACCTCGCCAAGGCATGGTGCTTGAAGAAGTCACCTTGCCGAGGCGCGGTGGCTTGGGAGTCTTCTCGAACAGCCCGCGGCAACGTACAGTAGAGAGGGGAGCCTGAAGTTTTTCCTCGTGGAGGATGATGGCGCAAGGCTCTCCCTTGATGCAAAAAATTGCTCGTCAAGGACGATCAGGGGTAGAACTTGCGTAGGTGCTGGATGTTCCAGGGGTTGGTGACAGGGATGCCGTCCTCTGTCTTGAGCCGCGCGGAGCCAGGCCTGGTGAAAGGATCGATGAGGTTAACTAGAGGGGGGTGAATAGGTTAACTACAAATTTTAATTCTTTTTCGTTTTAAATGGATATTGCTCAAATATAAGTTGTCTAGAATATGCAACTAGGTGAACAACCTTATATGATGAGCAAAAGATCACTAGCACCGGATATAGATATAGTAAGCTAGTGCTAACAAGTAAAGGTAAGTGCTAAGATAAACAACAAGATGACACGAAGATTTATCCCGAAGTTCACTTCCCAATGGAAGCTAATCTCCGTTGGAGCGGCGCGGTGTTCACCAAAGTGAAACACCGAATAGCCTTGATATGGCACACCGTATCTCCGTTGTGACTTACCACCGATGTGGCGAGGCACTTGTCACTATGTTGCCGTTGAGGTTGACAACTAGAACCTTTACAAGGATGAAGCACACTCCACAAGTTGGAGGGTCTTCACCAATTGCACCGAGCCGCCAAGACTCGATGCCCAAGGCCGAGGCACGCACCACAACTTAATTGATGGCTCCCGGCAAAGTCTTCGTAGCTCCCAAAGCTCCGAAGGACCACAACCTCTTAGGGTTCCAATGAACACCAAGAGTAGCAAGCCCCCTCTCACAAATCAAGGGGGAAATCTAATTGGTTTGGTTGAAGTGTAGATCAAGGTCTCCTCTCTCAAATCTCCAAAGGACTAAGTGATTGAGTGACTAGAGAGGGAGATCTATCGATTTGAAGCTTTCAAACAATGGTGGTGTTCTTCTTTTGGTCGTGGTAGTTGTCTCGAGGTAGATGGAGGGGTATAAGTACCCCTCCACTAAAACTAGCCGTTTTGAAGTGCAGTACACAGGAACAGACTGGGACGCCGGCCTGGAGCCCGGCCTAGGCCGGCCTGGTGGCCGGCCACCATCCAGAGGCCTCCGGCCTGGAGCCCGGCCTAGGCCGGCCTGGGGGCCGGCCAACATTCGGCAGATAGCAATCAGCAGGGCCGCCGGCCTGCAGCCCGGCCTGGGCCGGCCTGGGGGCCGGCCACCCACCTGAGGCCACCGGCCTGGAGCTCGGCCAGGTCCGGCCAGGAGGCCGGCCACCCACCAGAGGCGCCCGGCCTGGAGTCCGGCCTGGGCCGGCCTGGGGGCCGGCCACCCACCCGAGGCCTCCGGCCTGGAGCCCGGCCTAGGCCGGTCTGGGGGCCGGCCAGCCTGCTGAGTGGCTTTCTTCCCTGCTCCTTTTCCGACAATGCGCCATTTCTTCCTTTTTGCATATGTCCTGTTGATACTAGAGATTATGTTAAATACTTCCAAGTGTTGTAATCAAACATCAAAACAGATTAATGGACAATGTCCTTTCAATCTCCCCCTTTTTGATGTTTGATGACAACACAAGGATTTGCAAAAATAAATCTCTTTTAAGCATGTCTAAGTTTTGAGTGACACTCCCCCTAGAGTTTACAAGCCAATAAGGTATTCAACATGGAATTGCTCAAGTGATAGATAGACATGTATGTATATAATGTTTGCAAATGGGAACAAATGATAGATAGTATCTAAGGGCATATGATAGTTCTCACCTTAGTCCTTATGTGAGAAGAGCACTTTTATTACCTTGGACTTCATATAGAGATAGTCTTGAAATAATAATATGGATGGAAATCCTCACAACAATAACATGACGATGGAGGAACATAACGAGGATCCAAGATTATCCTTACATAAATATTGGAGGTCAAGATTATCCTTACAATAAGACATAACACATAGAGTTCACAAT